>JAGFMF010011655.1:2679539-2741851 GCA_019455555.1 Galemys pyrenaicus | reverse complement strand
CCCCTCCCTGGCCGGCAGCAGGGATCGAACTTGTGCTGCAGTGACTGCGGTTTGCTTCATAGTGCGTTGCTTAACCCACTGCGCCACCAGGGAGGCCCTACTTATTACCAGTTTTTAAATTTTCAAAGTGTATTGAGAAATGAACAACAGCTTTCATTTCTGGACCACTTTCTTGTAGAATTCTTAAGGAGAGGTGCATGATAATTATTATGAAATTGTCTATTTATTATAGTAAACTGTTCTCCCTTCTCCACTGCTGCACTGCACTTCCATTCATGATGGTAGTATTACAGTTTTTCTTCTTTATTGGGGTGGGGGGTGGTATAAAGTAACATACTAAAAGCTCTGTGTGCCTCTGCTCCCTCTTCTGTAAGGTATGGAAACTTGTTATATGATTCTGAGGTCCCTTCTCAGCTTGATTATTATGGATTTTAAATATCAAATATTATGTTAATCTATAATTTTTCCCAAAATTATATTGCATTGTCCTCTTTACAATATTCAGTCTTTATTTTCTTGTAGAAAACTTCCTATGAGGTGGGAATAAAAGTTGTCTTTGTATTAGATCTGTGCACTTAGATCATTAAAATTAGAATTCTATTTTTCAAGTTAAAAATAAAACATAATTTTCATTTTTGGTCCTCTATTTCAAAGATCGCCATCTGGTTAAAGCACTTAAGATATTCACAGCCTCTCTACCACAGTATTGCTTAATAAATCCCTTTTGGTAACTGCTAGCCAGTAAAATATCACTTACTTCCTTTTCTCCCATAAAATAGAAAATAGAAAAATTAAACACACCCTAAGTATTTTGATGACATCTGATCAAAATGTGCTTAAGATTCTTTTAGTGTCATTTGCTAAATTATTCCTTGTTAAATTAATAGACTATAAATGGAAAAGATGGAGAATTTTCACTATATTAGTAGTGAACAGAGCTACCCACAAAAGAATAAAACTGATCTTTCAATACATACATGCATTAATACTGTTACGACCAACTACCTTTGAAACAGGAAAAGTACAATGTAGTAAGTCCGCATTTTCTTCAACCCCTTTCCAGTGGATTTCTTAAATTAAGGACAATTGTACTTATCTGCACTTGGTTTTGAGCTCTCAAAACACTTGTGTATCTTATAGTCTAATATACTGCATGTTTCCAAAAAGTTGCAATGAATGTGGAAAAGCATTTACTGAAGAAAACTTTCCTTGATTAAGGTTAATTTTCCTAATACAAGGATTTCTAAAGACAGCTCTATTTTAGTTATGTAAAGCATGTAAAAAAGTGGCATATGCTCAATCAAAACTGAATTTGAAATTAACCTGTCATGTTAGACACCACAATTTAAGAGGAAAATTAGGATGTGATATTTTTCAAAGTCTCCATCTTGGATTAAATGGCTAATAATCCATTAAGACCTTATGTGATTTCAAGGAAGAAGGAAAAAACTAAAGGGAAAAAAAAATCCTATTTTGTTATTAATAATAGGTCTATAAAATAGTTCTACAAAATAGAATCAAACCATAATTTCAAAATAAATTAAGAACAAGGACACACAATTTATACATATTTGAAGTTATATATTTATGGTTATATAAAATCTACAGATAATGTTATCTTTTGGGAAATGTATACTGAAAATAACACAATACCTCCACCAATGTGATAGCATGTCTTGGCTCTGCAAAGTTGAATATCCATTAACTGTATTTATAAATGAGGGGGAAAAAAATCAAGAAATTATCTTTCTATTCCACATACAAGCACAATAAGCAAAATTATTTTTTGCCTTAAAAATATTTTTGTAAGTTTTAAATATGACAGCAAAATTATTCAATCCCATGTTTTCACTTATAAAAATTCAAACATCAGTCATTCTATTTATTTAAGCAAAGGAAAGGGTAAGAAATTAAAAGGGTTTGATCGTTGAGCTAAACTGCCTATTTCTAGATGCATGCACAAAATGATACTAAAAAATGACAATGGAACTTTAGAGAGCTATTGAGCTATGAAATGAAAAACCTCATAAAGATATGTGATTAACTTATTTAAACTTTTCCACTGATGCACTAAGAAATACATTTCCTGTTATTTCTGGTATTGTAATCAAAATCATCATATAATGAAATACTCCTGGATGTTAAACCTGTATCTAAAATATGGAACATTTGAGAAAGCATTTAGCAGATTATATCACTAATGGCCAAAGGTAGCATTAAATTAAAGCTAGAAGAAAGAAATGTAGATGAAAATTGTTTGAATTTTCACTGTTTAAAAAGATATCCAAGTTAAGTTTTTCATAAACTGGAAAAAAATGCTTATATTATGCCAACATAGTTATAAGATAGTCACTGGGCAAATCATATGAAAGAGTTGCAAGCTGGCCAAGATATGGAAATAAATGACAGGAGTTTGAATTGTTCTTCTCAGACTAATGTTATCTGTTAAAAAAAAAAAAAAAAAGATGAACAATTATTGAAACATACTTCCCTACTCAAAGTAGATGACTGATTATTTATCAAGAATTCTAACAAAAACTTGCCCAAGTCTGCTGTGTAAATTTCATAATTTCATGGATGTTAAGGAGAAATAACACTAATTTCTTTCCATACGAAATAGCTCAAAATGAAAAAAAGTAGTAAGGTTATATTGTTCTAAGTAAAAATTAGTAATTAGGAAAGTTTTTAAAAGTCAATCTAAAATTGTAACATATTTCTTTTGTGAAACTCTATTACCCACTATGGCGTTATGGATGCCATAAAGAGTTGTCATTTATTATCTTCAATAAGCCAAGATTTAAGCTCCAAGCATTAGATCATTAAATTTTATTTACACAATAACCATGAATGTAGTATTATTACTGTTGTTAGTATTATCAAGAGTGAACTAGTACCCAGAAAAGTATAACTACAATAAAATATTACTCAGAAAATGAAGAAATAAAATGATGCAACCAATTTCATATAACAAGTTGATATACTAAAATTCAGAAGAGAGAGACTTGTAATCCTTCTGAACAACCAAGAGCTGAACATTACACAAACAACAGAAACACTCTAAGTAAGGAGAAACAGAATCTTGAAGCAGTACGAAAAATGTGTACTCAAGATGTAGCACATACAAATGAGAAATGAATGAAGGAGTGTGAGGATGAGGAGGAATGGGGAACAGGATGAATGCAGAGAGGAAAAGAAAAAACAAAATGGGCAAGCTAAGTCATGGAAGGCTGGGCTTTTATTTATCCTTTACTAGGTCTGCAACCAGAGTTCCTTTTTCAGCTAAACTATAATTCTCCATTTGGTTTCTTTTAGCAACTTTAGAAACTAACTCTCTCTAAGTCACTAGGGCATTATTTCAATTATTACTTCATCAAAAGAGTTAATATAATTCTGCACTTACTCCCAGGGAGTAGTTTACACAATGGGGGAATATGCCCTAAAATGCATGTGATTTTTCATATCATAAAGTCAATAAATTAAAAACTCGGTCCAAAAACATTCATTTCCTTGAACAATTGAAAGCAGACGTTATCATTATTTTATACATTTGTAAACACAGAATTTTGGATACTGTTACTTACAATTTATTTTAATAATTGAAGTAAAATATATTAAATTCAAAGAATGTTCCAAATAATCAAGCCTTAAATTAAGGAATCTCTCACAGGAGGAAGAAATGAAAAATGCATCACTGATTGACTAGGGAGGTAAGAAAGCTATTAATTTATTAATTTTCATATCTTACCCAAATTGATGTATTAAAGGTTAAAAAATATTTTAAGATGTCCTTAAACGTGAGACTAATTATGTGCTTCACATTTAGTTTGTTCTTTTATTTACTAATTTAGTCTTCATATTTTATTTAAGAACATTATAAAGAAGAAACAACTGCACTCTGGATAATTCTGCATTATTTAACTCACCTCCTTATCCAAAGCATTCAATATATCACACTTTTCCACACAGCTTTATAGAGACCTAATTCACATTGCATGCATTCATTCATTTAAAATGTACAATTTGTGATCACTGTATCATTAGTGATTATAGCATCACTACAATCTAATTTTAGAATATGTTTGTCCCTTAAAAGAAACCTCATACCTATTAGAAGTTGCTCTTTAGCCTACCCCAAAGCCCAAGGCAATCATTAATCTACTTAGGTCTCTAATTTTGCCTTTTCTGGTCAATTTTTGTAAGTAGAATTATATAATATGAAATCTTTTGTGACTGACGTCTTTCACTACCTATGATGTTTCCAAGGTTCATTTATGTCTTTAAATGTATATGTACTTCATTCCTACTGATATCAAGCAAGATTCTATTTTATGGATATACCACATTTTATTTATTACCTATTATTCATCATTTGATAGACATTTGGGTTCTTTCCATGTTTGGGCTATTATGAATAATGCTTTTCTGAGCATCTATGTACAAATTTTAGTGTGGACAGATATTTCTTCAAGGTATTTTGGACTGACACCTAAAATAATGACAACTTGCCTTTACATTTCAAGAATATTATTATGCGCTATAATACTTTACCTCTGGGAAACAGCTATATATGGAAAAGCTTCCTAAAGCCCCTAGTCTGACATCTGGCAACAGCACAAACAGCTGTAGCTATGCACACGTAAAACTGAAGTGAAGGAAAGAATTAACACCCCAAGTCCACTGCCTTTGGCATTTCAATCTAGATCCTAAATTCTGCATCTTAAAAACTAGAAGCAAAAACGTGAATTGAAATGTCAATTTGGCTGCTTCATATTAAAAGAAACATGTTCATACCAACACAGTGTACACTTATCAATATAAAACACATTTGTCAAACTTTGTCATTTTCTTTCCTAAACTTGCTTGTGTAAGGCATATTGCTTTTTTAAAGACTAGCTTTAGATTTTTTAATGATTCTAAATGAATTCAATCCAGCAAAAAAAAAATATTTAAGCTGAAACTTTTCCACCTGTGACAAATCTCCTATCCTCTCCCTCAAATGTTTGCAGTTCAAACTATTTCTTATCTGCAAACCTGTGTTCACTCTGCCTCATGTGCCCAAACACAGCCTGCTCTTTTAACTTCTCTTTTACAGGGTATCACCTCCTCCAGAAACATATATAGCATATTTTCCTTCCCATTCCTGCCTTGTCCGTGTCACCCACTGAGATTTCATTTGGCACCTGTCCTCTGCAGCCATAACAACATGTAACTGATGTGTGCATGAAGATAAAAATGAATACATGAACTGTACTCTCTTAACAAACTGTAAATGCACATGTGTATTGTTAACAGGATATAGCTAAAGTATATTCATCCTGAATAACTGAAATATATACCAAATTATATGCACTAAATTTGTAATTCTTTTTTTTTTTTTTAAAGATTTATTTATTTATGCATACAAGCACTGGGGTACAGGCCAGAGGTGGGGGAGTGAGAGGATTCACCACAGAGAGCGGGGAGCAGAACAGGCAGATCAACGGAAGTACACTGCTGAGGGGAGCAGCGGGCGTGGCAGGAGAGGTCTGCCGCGCCATGTGGGTCCCCTCTCTGGCCGGCAGCAGGGATCGAACTCGTGCTGCAGTGGCTGCGGTTTGCTTCATAGTGCGTTGCTTAACCCACTGCGCCACCAGGGAGGCCCTAAATTTGTAATTCTTAATATTAATTTGGTCTCAGTAAAACTGCTAAAAGTAAAAAATACTCTTTATTAAACATAATTGTGCCTATTACACATATGTAGCTGTTCATGTAAAAATGCACTTCAGGTGAAACCAAGATTTGAAAGACATCTATTTATAACACATGAATATTGTAAATTTGTATATTTATACAAAAATAAATGTTACAGTTTATAAAGTTAACAAGTACATTATTATTATTAAAATATTTTGCAACAGGTCCTGTTGACTAAATAGCTCCTTTTCATTTCATAATGGAAGTCAAATAAGCCATGGTGAAACAGAAAAAAAAAATACAGTTTTTCATTTAAGATGAAATCTAAAAATCTTTGAGTTTGAAAACAAATGTAGGAAATTCAATTTAACTTTCTGCAAAATCATAATTGCATTCTTCAACATCCTTTCATTCAATGACCTTTGAACATTTCAAGTTGACTTTTAGATGGACAGACAATATTTTTATGACTTTAATTCACAGGTGTTCTTTATATTGAAATTAAACTTACTTTTAATAATTGATTTTCTCCCCTCTGGCATTGTAATGAAAAATTTTTCTTTAAAGAAAAAAAAAAAAACTTTTACTTAGATAATACTTCCCCATAATCTAAAAGCAAGATTTTCCTTCTGGATCTTAATAAATGTGTCAGTTCTTAAGTTTAAAAAAATAAGATGATTGAAAGTGCACTTGATAGATTTTATTACCCAGCCATATTCATATATCTACATTCCTAGTTTAACCTAGAAGATAGAAATGGGTGATTTAATTACTATTTTATCTCCAGCATCTCGAAGATTGCATGACCAAGAAGGCACTCACAGAAAGCTTGGCTATTTAACTGGGGCTGACTGCCTGGATTCTCATTAACCATAGGTTGAAGTAAGAAAGCATCAGAAACCCTCAACAGAAATTGAATGGTTTACAATTAAATCTGTGGGGAGTTTCCATAAGACATTCAAATTCCACTAGTACTGTGATTAAGAACATCCAAGAGAATGGGATTATTATCATGTTAATAATAGATTCTAATATGCTAGGTTCAATTTTATAGTTGAAATTTTACCTGATCTGTGGTTAAAAATAAATTAAAAATTTGGGGAAAGTTGGTCAATGTTGTTTTAGGTTCCAAATGCCAAAGCACAAATTCATTTTTATGTTTCTAATCATAGCTCAAATAGTTCCAATTTACCAGACTCTAAGAAGGTTATGTTATCACCATGGTCTCTGGGATGTAGGCAAGGCTGGAACTGGAGTCTACTGACTTACAGCTCCCTAAACTAGATCACCTCCTGTTATAACACATTGGCTGCAGGAACCTAAAACTAATCATTACAGCATGGGCTTCATTAATGTGGAGAATACAGTCTTCAATGCCAAGCTGGCTAAAAACAAAACAAATGTACAACTTAATTGGTAAGGCATCCTTGGGTTGTGTACTAAGTTCCAAACTTGAGAAAACATTCATTCAACCAGGAAATGATTCCATAATAGGAATAGCGCCAGCAGGCCCAAAGAATGAAACTGAGAGCAAAGGAATGGTGACTACATCAAAGGACTGTCAATGCACTACAGAAGAATAAGGTCATTGATAGAACGATCCTTATTAAGTTTATAAAAACATTGGATTCACCTTCAATGGGACAGTGCCCTTTAAACATTTACAATTTAATTTATGTCACCGATAATAAAACTTCAGACAGTGCATGCCAGTTGAAGTAGTGGGAAAAGAATGGGGGAAAAGTCATAATATAGATAGTAGATCAGGGTTTCCAACTTCTCTGAGTTTAAGGCATAGATTAAACAGCAGCCTCTTCAAGGCAATTGTCTCTGATCTATCCATTTTTTTTGAAAACTCACAACTGAATGTTAGAGCAATTACATTGTTCAGTGTCCAATAGCAAGAAAAACATGAACCTCATAAAATCATTTAGTCATCACCTCAGTTTATTTGTAAATTCATAATCTTTTGAATAGATTTTAATTAACTGAATGAAGAAGAGGTTCTACAATATAGATGTGTAAATTCAGGGGCTATAACAATAACTGCAACACAAGTTGGCTATCTTTAATGTCATGAAACAGAAGCCATCTTTTCCTCTCCTCAGTAAACAAAATTTCTACACAAAGAAGACAGAAATGTGCTCAAAATAAAATTACATAGCAAAAAAATTGTTTTTCTATGCTAAACACTTGTGATGAAGACTTGAAACCTGTGACTGGCAAAACCACAGCTTTCAAAAGTGGAAAGCTGCATTACAGGGTAACGGAAAGGCACCGGACCCAGAGATAAGATCTGGCTTCTGCTTCTCTCTGCAAGCTTACTGTCCTTGACCTTAAGCAAGTTCTTTAACCTCTGTGAAAACTATGTTTCCTCTTTGGTAAGTGAAGCTAACTGTACCTGTGCCATCTATCTCCAAATGGAATGTGGACTAATAAAAATAAAGCTTTTAAACATCTTTTTAAACTACAAACCACAATTTACACCATCAAAACAATTATTCAACCATAAAACATCAGCATAAACATAATGTGAATCCAACCAAGCCAATCATTTTAATTAGACACACTGGAAAATACCTTTCACAGAAGTAAGTTGAAGGTTTCAGGACACACTTATGGCAAAACTGAGGACAAGACTAGGTTTTTCCTCATAAGGTGGTCTTCCAGGCATTTGCCTTTACATTCAGTTTAACAGTCCCTCTCCCCTAATAGCTTATCCTTTAGTAATCCACTCTCCCTTGCTTACCTGGTTCTTCAAAAGTCTTTTAGGTTCACCGGTGGGTTCCCTCTCCTGTCCACTCATGAGAGAGATCACCTATCTGCTTGCACTCACCGTCCCCTCGGCCCACTCTCCTCCACCATATTTCCCTTCCACATAAACTTACTTAGACCCTAGTCCCTGAAGACCAGGTGTTTTGATTTTAACACTGAACATTATCTAATCTAATTTTAAATTCACACTGTTACTCATGTAAGAAAGTTAAAAGTGGGGCCTCCCTGGTGGCGCAGTGGGTTAAGCAACGCACTATGAAGCAAACCACAGCCACTGCAGCACGAGTTTGATCCCTGCTGCCAGCCAGGAGGTGGGGTGAGGGGGTGACCCACATGGCACAGCAGACCTCTCCTGCTGTACTCACTGCTCCCTTCAGCAGTGTGTTTCAGTCAATCTTCCTGTTCTGCTCCCCGCTCTGTCTCTGGTGAATCCTCTCACCCCCAGTACCGCTGGCCTGTACCCCAGTTCTTGTATGTATAAATAAAATAAATCTTTAAAAAAAAAAAGAAAGTTAAAGTGTTACCTTTCTCGGGTACTTTGGCTTAATTTAGACCTTTTAAATAAAACTTCCTTACAGTGGGAAATTATAGTAGCTTGGGTTACTGTTTATATACATGTTATGGCAAATAAAATCTCTATCTACAAATCCTATAGGATAAATATATATTTCGTGCATAATTAGGCTTGACTGTATGTGTGCACATTTGAAAGTGTAAGTAAAAAAATATATCTTTTAACCTCTAGATGCAAATTAGTGAAATTCCACTTAGGAGATTCTTTTTGAAATATGTAATAGAATGATTTTAGACTTAATTTAAAAACAATTAATTTGACATGAGAATAAATTTGTATAAGTTGAATTAATTTGATTTTACAGATAAGGAAATCACTGTAAATAAGTATGTGCTAGCAGCAAAAACTCCACAATATAAATTCATATAAAATCCAATTTGTTTCATATTATCATGTTCTTCCTAAAAAACTAAGCTTTGACTTCTTTAAATTCTAAACAAGTAATTGCAGACTGCTCATCCATTATATCCAAGCACTCTCTCCCTGTACAGGATCCACCATGGTAATAGTTCTTTCATCAAAACCTAATGGTTTGTTTCAAATAATCAAAGTAGTGTTTATATCACTGTCCTCAGGTGCAACCATTTTGTTTCCCAGAGAGCAGTATGGTACATGTTAATGTCACAAGTGATAAATCAAAGAAAGTACCTTTGTTTTTCTACCTTAACCAGTCTATTCAGTGCCACTAACAAAAATACATGTTGGCATTTGCACTTATGTACTTTCCATTTGAGACCATCTAGAATAAAGATTACCAAGAAAAATACATATGTAAAACAGATGGCTATATGCAAGTCTTAGTTGTGTGAGAAATTTCAGTGTTAGATGACAATTGCTGTGAATTTGCAAGCTTTACTAAGGTAGAATATAGAAAGAGAGGAGTATTTCTGGGGCAAATGATTGATGATATATGCCTTCTACATATAGGAGATCAAAACAGTGCATGCTCCTAAATTCACCATATATTTTAAGTGGTTATGTTCATTTATGTGTTTACTATTATGAATACAGAAAACAAAATAAGACTAAGAAACTCACCAATATTTATAGATTCAGAAAAGGTCTAAAAAATTAAAGCCAAAATATTCTATTTATCTATGCACAATTCTTACCATCACTTGACGGGAAAGAGTCAAGTTAGAATAAGTTAGAATTTCACTGTCCTAGTCATTTTCAGCTTGAATTTGAAATGGCATTGAGAGTTTTTGTTTTAAGTACCAGCCAACTGTGAAGACTGTAAAACTCACAAATATGGTGTTTTCTATATTCAAAAGAAGAGGAACCTGCCTGGGTATTGATCATTTCCACTTTCCAGTTCATGTAGTAGCACTTTCAGCAGCATTGGAGAAATTATAAGGCAAAGAGACACAGTTGAAATCTGCCCACTCACCTACTTAAGCATATATAAATGAGGAAGAAACAAAGAGAAATTGACAACTGGAAAATAAACTGAGATGAATTAAAGACTCACTATGTTTAACCGACCAGTCTAATATCCTTCGAGAATCAGTATTCCCTTTCACATTCATCTTCGCTCAGGAAAGTAAATGAGAGCAAACCACAGGGTCTGTGACTCCTAAAGGGAAAAGGAAACAGACAACGAAAACAGCCTGCAAAGTCCACCGTATGCCTAATAAAAAATGAAGAGCTGCAAATTCCATCTTATTTACCTTTGGGTTTTGAAACCCTAACATAAAATATACCCTTAGCAATAACACCTCACTCTGTTTTTCTCTACTTTAAGTGATGGCTTCTTCACAATCAAAATTCAGTCAATAGCTAAGACTGATAGGACTTATCTCTAGATGTCAGCATGGTTCCAGAGGAACAAACTGACAAAGCAAGGGCGATAAGTTAGGGAATAAAATCCATTTAAATGGTAGGATGCCCGATTATGGTCCCAGAAATGTATATAGATCAAATAGCGTTGAAGAAGAAGCTTAAGTGCAAATGATAAAATGACTGAATAAAGTTAAAACCTTCCTTTCACCAAGACATGAAGTGCCGCTAGGGCAAATGAAGAGGCATCTATCATTTTAAAATGTCATCAAACTAGAGATTTAATTCTAAATTTGGGCTACCATTTCTCAGTAACCCTTAATATAATTAGAGCATTTTTTTGATTACTAAATATTTTATATGGAATTGTTAATTTTTTCTCATATATAAATAGGCTTAAAGTATTTAATACCTACTTGTATTTGAAGAGTATTAGACTATAAACATAAAATTAACAAAAACAGGGCAATATCATAAAAACTATTAGAAGAAACTAAAATCTGCTAATAACTCATTTCAAATTTAATGTTTATAACCTATGCACAGTCTTAAATAAATGTGTTTTGTTTGATTAAATCATCCCCCACCCCGAAATCTATCCTAACATAAGTTGTTATATGTAGGGTTCTTTTATTCCATATTAATATATATACCCACCAGGGAGTTATTTTTCTGATTCTGTGAAAGACTCCCTTCAAATGAAAGGCTTAATAATCTATCACCAAATCATGATTAATTTTCTACCACCATGCTACATACTGGGATTACTCCCAAATGTTCAGTTTAATTTAAGCACTTTCTGATTCATGAACCGGAGGATAACATACAGCTATAAAAGGTAATCCAATCCTAACATGGCCTTAACCCCTATAATCTGCACTTCAATAGCAGGGAAACTGTATAGTTTTGAAACTGTAATCAAGAATTTTTTTTGCAAACACACACTGGAGCTGTCCTTTGCTCCCATCTCTTATTAGATTACAATAAAACGACCATGCTCTCTTTATGGTGGGAACAGAGCGACCCTGGGGTGATTTATAATCTTGTGAAACCCTGTCCACACTGCTGACCAGACTTTTTTTGAGGTCACTATCTGTTTCTTCAACTGATGTCTTCCTGCTGTGACAACACTGTTGGAGAGCTGTCAGCACTCAAGAATTTCTCAGGCTATGTATTGTCTTTGAACGCATTTCTTGTGTTATTTCTATTGAGAAGCATTTGTGTGCTTGGTGTTTAGACAGTAAAGAATCTTTCTGAGATTTTCTCATTAGTCTAAATCCTGACAAAAAGAAGACAACTAAATAGGAATAAATGAAGTGTATCTCTTATTGACAAAAGAAGAGAATATTTATTTTTTTCTAAATGTATCACATCACTATTGAATACAAACAATGAGGCAACAATTCATTTTTAGAATGGGAGAATTGTTCTCTCCCATAATAAAATAATTTGACTTCCATGTGCCAGATAATGTCAAAAATAAGCATTAGCTGAAGTGCCTGGGGTTTACATAAACATAAAAATGTACGTGTGCTTCACTATTTTTCTTTAATGTGGAAAGTAGGGGGAAAAGTTAAACTAAGAAAATGTTTTCATAGTAATTTTTGATAAAATAGGTTGTGACCGCCATTCATATAAAAAAGCTGCTGTAAATGAGCAAAACCTACACTCAATTTGCCACAGAGCAAATGATATTTAAAAATTAAGTAGACTTTAGGTGGTATTAGAACTATTTTTTAAATGTTTTGATAGAAAGAGAATATATTCAAATGATAGAGACTGCTCAGTTTAGTTTTTCAAAATAAAACACTTCCCATTTGGTGAAATATAGAAACATTAGAGAAGGCATGGTATCTAGTTTGTTAGGTTCACTTGAACCAGTTTGTTGTCACATTTTGTTTATCCTCATTTCAGTTGTATTTGATGAAGTTAAATAAGAAAGCTAATACTGGGTTGCTTTTCATTTACATTCATAATTAAATATCTCCAAATTATTCTTAAAGGGAAAGAAAAATGGTTCAGCATTTTTTTTCTTTTCTTCCTTTCTTTTTCCTTTTCTTTTTTTTTTTTTTTTTTAGTTTTTTTTGAGAAAGAGAGGAGGCAATTAAGGAGAGCAATCTGGATTCTTCCCCCCCACCTTGGAGAAGATGACGCTCTTATGTCTTCAGATAGATAATAACAGAACAAATAGTCCACAGTTCATTATATTCCTTTCTTAGATCTATTTGAGGAGAAAGTTTTGAAGGCTACAAGAAAAGGAAGAGCCAAAACTGATGCAAAAGATCTTAGCATACTGAATCATTTTGTAGCAAGTGGGCCAGGAAGACTTGGGAGCTTCAGCTAAGGGGGTACACATACCCAAGTTCTGTGATCTACTAACATGTATTAAGTACACTCAAATACAGAGCTGTGTAACAAATGAAGTTTGTTTCTGCGAAACAAATGAAGCTCTCAAACTTTCTCACATTTTATTTCATTTAGATAACAAAGATCCAAGATTTACCTTCTGTATGTGCAAAGAAATGGAAACCGAATTTTATTTAAGTGTCCTTAAATCTAATTGATCTGACCTATCATATGAAGTGTAAGTGGATGGTAGAAAACAGCAATGTTGAGACTTTAAAGCATTATGAAGATTTTGTTAACATCATGATTTTTTATTTGTACATTAGCCAATTTAGGGTGGGGGTGATGGTATCTGAACTTAACTATGTCTGAACTTGTATGAAAATCACCACCCAGAGCCTACATCAGCTCAGGGATTTGGCCACTGATCCTGGGGGCTTCAAAAAATTTGGAAGTTTGAGATTAATAAGCTGATTTGGTCATCTAAGCTTTTGTAAATTAGAGCAGTGAGAGACCCCATCTGAAAAGCCTTCATGCAACCTTGCCTAACATGACTTCCAGACACACAAAAATATTTTAATAACAATTATATTGATACAATAAATTATAATCAGTATTCCTGTCAAAAATAGCCAGTAAAACTTATATTAATTTTCTGAAATAGTATATGATATTTAAAATTCAGGTAGACCCAAGCTAGATTTAGAATTAACTGAGTCACATCATTTTATTCCTTATTGTAAGCTACCATGAAATGATGAGAAAATGTTTAACTTTATGAAATATGTACACACTAGTAGTCATAACAAATAAGTTTTCTTTTGTTTCCGGAAGTAATTTACCATTTACCTTCTCCAAGGACTCTTTTAATAAAATGGACTGAAAAAAATCAATTAAAATAGTGAAATGCCCCTTAGGATAAAGTTAGTTCAGCAGTCAGTTCATTTCTCAATAATCTCTTTATCTAGTGCTGAAGTAATACACATTTATGCCATGTTTTTAAGTACTATATTTTTCATAATGAGGCTGTTTAAAACTGAGCACTGGAAAGAGAATGGGTGCTGATACAGCAAGTGTTATGATATAAAACCAGGGTTATGAACGAAGCGCACACCAGAAATGGAAAACGTGATTAGAGGCAAAATGGATGATGCAAGGTTCTCATATAACAAGCCCGTGAAGTAAACCAGCCTCGAAGACCCTGAATATCCACCTAATCTCCACTATCTACAGCTATTGTGCCCAAGAGCACCTCTAAAAATACTATAATGGGACATCATTTCTGAAATCACTACCTATATAACACAAAGTAGTCCCAAGAATGAAGTCAGAACTTGAAGAATTCAGCAAATAATTACACACATTCTTTTAAGCCTCTGTTACCTCACTGCACCTCCCTGTAGCTTGCCTCTGACCCTTTCTCTCACTTCAAAAAAAAAAAATGGAGCCATCTTAGCATTTCAGAGACCTAAGAATTTTGGAAGCATTTTAACCTGGGTTTAGGAATTCCTGTTTCAAAAATTGGCACTCCAATATGGTACTGGCAAAAATACTCACTTGAGGTCATAGAAATAACACATTTTTAAATTTGAAGATCGGAAAAGCAGCATAATTTCTGGAAGCGCAATAAATACCAACATATTTGTTAGCATTCTGAAAATGCCACCCTTGTGGTTTTTACCTCTGTTTTTTCTACTCTTTCCTTTTCCCACTTTTTTTTTTTTTTTTCTCAGCAAATGTCCATACAAGGTGGAGGAATGTAACGCTGAGTTTCTGTTCTAGATTTTGCTGGTCAGACAGCGCAGAAGAAATAGAAAAGTGGGCCTGCCAAATATTTTTTTTTCCGTTTTACTCCCCAATTTCCCCATCCAATACTCATTCTTCCAATATATTTGCTGGTAAGGACTGTGGCAAAATTTGGGGAATACTGACTTATGCTGTAGCAGTAAGACCAAACTGACCAAAGCAGCTGTTTGCAAACAGTAACTATCAGTCTCTGAAAATAAACCAGCCTGTATACTTTGTGAATGAGATATCGAGAGCTTGCCAAGGCAAGGGAAGGCCTGAATGTTTACTAAAATTCCATGTAAAGACAAGGAGCAAAAAGATTTTAAAAAAATAAACTATAAAAAAGATATATAAAAATAATATGTTTGAATTAAAATGAATTTGTAACCAATCTTGTAACCACTGGCATTCATAAGGAAACTCTCTAACTTAATAAAAATAAAGGTAAGAACTCTGTTCTTCTGGCCTGCCTCCAAGTAAAGTAATTTTGTTTTGTCTACTCAAATTATCCCTGAGGTAACAATTATCTCATACTTTTTAAAAATTGCTCATCCCTAAGCTACTGACTAAAATCTCTACACACTAGTGAAAATGGCTGCCCTATAGCTCCATGACCCAGCATCTTACTTGCCTATGATGGTCCTAGCTTATTCCTGTTGTCCCAAAATAGTTATTAAAATGCATCTGTTTAATCTCAAGAGTTTCCAGCTTGACCAAAATATTTTTTGTTGCTCTCGCTGCTTTAAGCAAAGAAAATATCACAATAAAGAGTTATCACGTTAAAGCATAATACATTAGCTTTCTAATATTTTACTAGAAATATTATACTACCTTTTAAAATCACCTAGACCTGAAAATCTTCTACTATATTTTGGAAACTCATATCTTTTCACACAGAACTAAAGGAATTGTAATCACTGCAGTCTATTTACTAACCTAAGAAATTAAAACATTGCTATTAAACTCCAAATAAGGATTAAATCCTTGTATACAGAGTTTATCCTGGGTACTCAGCATGGATATTGGTAACAGACTTACCTTGGCTTGGTCAGGTATTGCCTAATAATAAATATACTCAAGTATTTCAAATCACACCACTTACTCCTTTGATCATATAGAAAAATAATGTACCACTATAAAATACCTTGATATTTGGAAGTTCTCCTTACAAAGCTTCACTTGGTAGACTTTGAAAAATTCTACAATTTCAAAACACAGTTAAATATTAAATAATAATTCATATTTCAACATTTATGGAGTATTTCTGATGCCAGTCACTGTGCTAAGTGCTTAATATAGGTGATATCCTTTAATATAAGACAAATAGTATTTTCCCACCTTTACAAATGAGTAAGCTGAAACTCACAGACTTTAAAGAACTTGCCTAAGTCAGAGAGCCGCTAGTTATAGGGACATGGTTTTTAAAACTTAATTCTTACCCATAGCATAGTATACTATTAGACTTTAGAGTTGCAGATAAATTTTTAATCTTTCCCTATTTGTATATAATTAAAAGCTTTATTCACTAGCTTTTACCCACGTTTTCCTCCTTTACTAAGCTTCAAATCAAAGCCAGAAAAAATGCAAGAGTTGAATAAGTTCTGTTAAAATGCTTTTGACCTCCCTGGTGGTGCAAGGGGTTAAGGCTCAGCACTATGAAGCTATCTACAGCCACTGCAGTAGGAGTTCAACCTAACTACACAGAAGAAATCTCCTGTCATGCCCACTGTTCCCTTCAGCAGTGTATTTCAGTCAATCTGCCTGTTCTGCTCCTCACTGTTTCTCCGGTGAATCCTCTCACTCCCTGAACCCCCACACCTCTGTCCCGCGCTCCAGCTCTTGCATGCATAAATAAATCTTTTAAAAAATGCTTTTTTTAAAAGATCTCTTTTCACATCTCCTTCAGATACTAATCCAAATGTCATTTATTCATGTGACTTAAATCTCAACTGTCCCTCCATCCACACTCCAAATTTCCTTCCTAACGATCTTCTTCCTTATAATACTACTCTGAAACTATGTAATTTTCTTTTTTTCTTGTCTTAAATCTCCATCCTCAACAATAACTACAAGACTAACTCCCCTGAAGGCAGGGATGCTATCTATTATAATCACTGATATAGCCAAAGCACCTAAAAGAATGCTTGTCACAATTTTTCATCACTTCATATGCTCCCATACATTATTTTGAAGTCTGTTAGTTGGAGTAGCAACACAAGTAAAGATTAAGGACAAAATGAATATGCTCCATTCCCCAGTGGCAAATTTATAAGGTAATATTTATTATATTTACTTCCTTATTTGGAATTCATTTTAGATTAGATCTCTATGCATTGAGTAACTTTATACATATGGTAATATATAAAAATACTTTTTGAATGCCTCTGGTAGACCCTCCATGAACAAGTCATTGACTTTCACCAACTTCAATGCTAAAGATATCCCATATTTCTACACATTCAGAAAAGGCAGTATTTACTAACTTATAAAGTAGCATTTCTAAAATAAGTTGTTTGTTCTTTTTAGCATTCTGTTGAAGTAACCAGTGAGTATGGTGGAAAAACAGTCTGATCTTGAGTAATTTGAGTATTTGAGTAATTAGAATTTTCAGTAACCACTGTTTTCTACTAAGTAGATATAAAATACAGATAGCCAACACTTGTAAACCCTAAAAGGAACTAAACTCACAAACAACAACAAAAGTTAATGCTGCTTACCTTCCCTCTAGTGTTAACTTTTGTTGCTGGAAAGGAATGATGGCAGGTCAAACAGATACGTCAGTATGAAAAGACTAACACCTACCAACAAAAGACTTGAGTTTAAACTTTGTTTAAACTTCAAAGTCATGAGAATAATGTATTTAATCATTAATAGACAGATACAATAGAAATACAGAGATAAATACTAAATACAAGGAGTAGACTCATTCTGAGTGGGATAATTTCTGTGAATAGGAAGTTTATAGATGTTTTGAAGTTTGTAGGTGGAATTTTGCTGTTTAGTATATGATTGTATATAGTACTGAAGAGTCACATTAGGAAGAAATATTAGCAAAAAGCAGTGTATGGAGAATAAGATATAATTGTAATAACTATAGTTTGTTTGGATTATAATTATATCTCTTAACAAAGATATTTTGTACATGTAAAACTTTTGGATTTAGTGAAGAAAGGTATTTGTAACTCTTGTAGACTCTAAGAACTCAATTACTTGTCTCTGATTAGATAAATAGAACTATCAAAAAAAAAAATGAGAATATACTGAAACCCAATTCTGGTATCAATCCCTTGAAAGAATCATGTCACAAAGATCCAAATGCAATGTGTTTATAAGTCATCTGTATGAGAATGCTAAATTTAAAAATAATTTTGAAGTGGGCCTCCCTGGTGGCGCAGTGGGTTAAGCAACGCACTATGAAGCAGACCGCAGTCACTGCAGCACAAGTTCGATCCCTGCTGCCGGCCAAGGAAGTGATCCACATGGTGCAGCAGACCTCTCCTGCCTTGCCCGCTGCTGCCCTCGGCAGTGTATTTCTGTTGATCTGCCTATTCTGTTCCCCACTTTCTCTGGTGAATCCTCTCACAACCCCCCCACCTCTGGCCTATACCCCACAATTCTTGTATGCATAAATAAATAAATCTTTAAAAAAATAATAATTTTGAAGCAATTTTAGGTTGTTAACATTAAGACTGATTTACATTAAATAAAGCCCTCTTTTTAAATGGTATCATGATATTCTCTTGCTGATCCTAAAAGTTAATGCTGATATTAAAGTAAAATCTTTAATCCTTATTCTGTCTTCCATCATTGGATTCAATCACCTGGAGTCAGCCCATAAACTCTGCAACCTGAATCTCAATCTGTTGCTGTCTTTCATGGAGCCTGACTTTGTGGTTTGCAGCAACTTCCCTACTGAAAGGTCAGCTGAGAGCTTAAGGTGAAATCTGTTAACAGAGCTTTCATTTTTAATCAATGGCATTTTTCAAATTCTGGTACAGAATGTTCTCATCTTTTGACACTAGTTATTATCACAAGCTTAAAACCAAACACAATAAAGGTATTTCTTAGAGTTGCAATCATGACTCAGGAGCATAGAAAGAAATGCTTTTGTAAGTCTCTATCTTTGACTTCCATTTAACTTTGAGTAATTCATACTGGAAAAATATTAGATGACCTCTGGAAATTAAGGATATTTTCTTGAAAAAGTTGGTATGAGGTCTTCAAAAATTATTTGAAACCAAAAGACACAACAAAGCAGTGCTTTTAACATCACTGAGAAATTGACAAATGGCATGAATTCAGAGAGAAATTATCAAATCCTAAAATTTCATTCATTATTTTATGACAACCCACAGGTCCTAACTTCTACCTCAAATTTGCTTCAAAAGTTCACATCCAAATCTATGCTTCCACTCTCATTTTTTTTTCCCCTTCGATTCTAAAGGCATGTTCCTGATATCACATGGATACTGCACAAATATCTCACACTCAAAGCCTTCACAACTGAATTACTTAGTTTCACCAAAACTTTCTCCCCTTTATGGTCTTATGACAACAATAATGTGGTTTGTCAAACAAGTTAGTTAATCTTAACTAACTTCTCTAACTTTTCTTTCCCCAAACATTTCACAATAGTCCATTTTAATATAATTTATCTTCCTTTTTGTCCTCAGCCTCTACTACTGTTGCTTTAAAGCCTCAGCTATTTTGAGACATTGACTTCAGGAATGTCTTTGGGGACTCCACTCCAATGGCAAAGGAAACAAAAATAAAAATAAACAGATGGGACTACAGTTTCTACAGAATGAAAGAAAGTATCATTGAAGTGAAAAGACACCCACTTAGTGGGTGAAAATATTCACATATCACAGATCCAGTAAGGGGTGGATATCTATGATTTATAAAGAACTCACACAAATCAGCAAAAAGAAAACAAGTTAGTCAATCAATAGATGGGCAGAAGAACTAATAGACTTTTCAGATGGCCCAGAAGACATAGAAATGGCCACAAGTCATAGGAAAAAATGTTCATCACTTATCATGAGGAAAATGCAAATCAAAACCACAATGATATTCCACCTCACAGCTGTGAGAATGGCCCACATAAAAATGACCAGAAATACATTGTGGGAAAGTCTAGAATCTCTGGAAAACACTATGTAGCTTTCTCAAAATAGTAAATATAGATCTACCATATTATCCATCAGTTTCATCTTAGTTAGCTGCCTGAAGAATGTAAGAACATTAATTCAAAGTGAGATATGCACTCCTATGTTCATTGAAGTAGTACTTGTAACAGCCAAGTTATAAAACAATCCATGTTCTCAACAACAGATAGGTGGATTAAGAAGATGTGGTATAGGTACATAATGGAATACTAGTCACCTATTTAAAAAAAGAAGATGAATTATTTCTGTTTACAACAACATGTATGGAATTGGACAGGATTATGCTAAATGAAATGTCAGAAGGAGAAAGACAAATAATGGTGACTTTACTTATATGTGAAATACAGAGAAACAAAGCAAAGGAACAAAGAAAACTAAAACAAATCCTAGAAATCTGACTATAAAATTGAGATTCCAGAAAGAGAAGGTAGGGCAAGGACTAAAGGGTGGAGGGGAACCAGTGGCTATGGGGAAAGTTATGGGTGCTTTAGCATAAGCATTATACACTGAAAAGTGTATAAGTTATACCACTGAAACACCCAGGGTTATAGTTACCTGAAAAACAATAATACATTTTTAAATGCCTCAGTTATTTCAAACTAGACTAGTGTAATAATCTCTAGTTTAAAATGCTACTAATTTACCCTTCTGAGGATCACTGATTTATCTATTCAAAACAAAAATCTACTTATATCATTATTCCAATTAAAATCCTTCAATAGAAAATAAAAACTTCCAATGATTTCTTTTTTATCATCTACTTATCATATTCATATTCCTTAGTCATATCTCATGGACCCTTCCTGAGCTTTCAAACACTATATTTCCAGTCCAATTTCCTGCTCTGATTAACAAATGTATCCCAATCTCCAGCCAGGTCAACCTGCTAGGCTTGGAAAATAATATGGGCATTAAAATAAACCATTCTAGGCATTTGTACTGTTATCCCTCCTTTTTGCTTTAATGTAGATGCATCATTTGCTAATACTAAAAATTTGGATAAAGAACAATGAAAAATGCAAAAGGAATGAAAGAACAAAGTTATAAAATGAAAATAGTGCAGGTAATAAAATATGTAAAAAGAACACAGTAAAGATCTAAAGGCCACACCAATGTCTGAGCAGATAAATTTGGCTTTAATTTTCTTCATATTCATATCTTTAAGCTTGGATTTCAATAGAGTTATGATTTATGGACTTGGACAAAGGGTTTATCACTTTTTCCCCTGTCTTAAAAAAACATGAACAGCATTATAAAATTAAGGGAGAACACGAAAAAATTCTTAGCCTATAACTACACTGTGGTCATACGGTTGTTCTACATTCCTAAATGTGTATCTGAGGACTCAGATTCCCTGATAGCCTAATGTCTGTAGATGCCATAAAAATCACAGAATCTTAACTAGAAAAAGTTCATAAATATTGAACCATTTTATTATTTTCTTCTAACTTGCTTTTTATATACTGCAATATTTGACTCCCAGAATTTCTAGCAACATTGAGCACGACCATTCAAAACTGAACTTTATAACTCAACCTATTTTCTAAGGAAGAAGCAATTCCCTATTTAATTTTATCTCTAGTGAAACATCAAAGTTTAGGCTCTTGGCCAGCAAAAGGTTATGCCCATTATTCTTAGTCTACTGAAAGGATGCACTGCTCATCATGAATAACCTGTAAAATGTAGGTGAAGATTAAATTTAGTTCCAGTCACCAGTCTTGAGTCTGTTTTTGATGATGGTCATCTCACTTAAACAAACACGTCTGTTTGTGAGAAGTATGGCTACTGAGTAGACTGGACTGACTAGCAATGGAAAACCCAATCTATAGTTTTCTAAGGTCACTAAAGAACTAGCACAAAGGAGC
The DNA here is from genome assembly GCA_019455555.1 of Galemys pyrenaicus. Classification (NCBI taxonomy): domain Eukaryota; kingdom Metazoa; phylum Chordata; class Mammalia; order Eulipotyphla; family Talpidae; genus Galemys; species Galemys pyrenaicus. Next base: position 2,719,883 of record JAGFMF010011655.1, on the reverse strand, counting down.
TGGCTTTGGTTATGCAGAACTAACCATGCCGTGGCTTTCCTACTGAATTAGGCACTCTGTGAAACCTCTTTTCTAAGATGACTTGAGAAAAAGAAAATAGTAAAGAACATTTATTCATTTCCTACCCACCTTTCTGTACTATGATTACTAATACTAAATTTTATTTTTATCTCCTTTCTTTAATTCTTCATGGATGCTTAGTCTCCTTGACTAGTGGGAAAACTGAAGCTCAAGTGGGTTATACAATGCCCATTAGGATGTGAGTACAAGGTAGTAGTTGCATGTGTGGACCTGGAATTAAGAGTCCTAAGGTCAGTTCCCCATTTAACATCCATTGTCTTGAGAGATTTATTTCATTCTGTGTAACACTGTTGTAAGACAAGACGGTTAAAAAGTATATTCAGGTTAGTGTCTGGCATACAGTATAGTGCACAAAAAAATAATAATAACAGAATAGGAAAAAACATTCCATAGTGCACATTTTGTAAAGGACACAGCTGAGGAGTGGAAGAAGAACATGAACTCCAAGGACAGTTGGAAATAGGATGTTACAGAGACGAGAAAAACAAACATGAGACACCTAACTACTCACCTATTTATTCAAAGTTAGATTTTAAAATATTGTTTCTGTATTATTCAGTAAGACTGAAAACAGGCTGAAAATGATTTCCCCATCAAAAAGTATCTATCTATTTTGACTTGCCACAGACTTCTGGGTGTTTTGTTAAAGTTCACTAGCTAACAAGGTGAGTGCTCAGGTGAGACAGCTCATTTAAAGGGAATCTTAATTTTCAATAACATTTCACAGTTAGTGGGCAAGAAGTGCTTCTTCCCTCCAATATTGAAACTAGTATGTTACGAAAAATGTGTATGGCTTCTTTTTTACTGCTCTACATTAACTGAAAGATATTTAAAGGATATTCACGATCCCTCCAGGAATCTATTGGATTTTGAAAAACAACAGTTCACTAAATTCTAAATTTGCTACACTAAAGTGATCCCCAAGAAGTTTTTCTTGTTCTGTGGACACATACAAATGAAGATAAAATTTCAGTTCAAAACATGTCATACCAAGACCCAACTTTGGTGCTCTTTGATGAAATGGTATATTGAACCAAATAAAAAGTGCATACGCCATGTGTTGTACTGGGGTAAATATATTTCTTTGAGAAATATATTTATTGTGAAGGTTATAGATATATTTGCCCATTGCTTAACCCTGATACATTTACTTTTCTCAAATATCTAAATGAACATACTATTTGCAAACTGGCGTGACTGTTGCCGTAAGGAAGTCATATTGCAAGTAAGGCAAAGCTAGATCTTTAACACAGAAGTAGGTACAGGAAGTAAAAATAGCACCACTACCTTTTCTTTCAATAAAAGAATCCCTCACCTGAATCCTAGCACTGAAAATTACAAAAAAAAAAAAAAAAGAAGTAAAGATTTTAAATTGGAGGAATCTAATATGCTTAAAATTGCCATTTCAAGGTATAACGACTGAGGCTTTCCATGAATTTAATTCATTTCACAAAATACTGTTAGTTTGAAATGACATAAGGTTACAAATAGTTCAGCTCATCCTGGACAGACAACCAAGACAGGAGAAAGAGCTAGGCAGTGAAAACGTGACGTAATTAGTCTATCAATGAGCTTGCGAATTGGCATAAAACTTTGAAACAGCCAACACATATCTCAGTTTTACAACATATGATTGATATAATTCATCAAACAATCATGAAAAAAATGGCAATCGTCATTAAATATTTTATATAACAAAAACACCATATCTTCTTTCCTGAATTAGTTACAAATGGTACCCTTCAATGCTTGATTTATGTGCTATGTGACTTATGCAGGACATTGATGAGACATTAAACATTTACAGAAAAACTCAAAGTATTTGCTCTACCATAGTTAACCCCTTACCTTAGCCACAGACACATATCCCTTTCCACACATGATAATTATCTGGTTAAAAAAATATTTCCTCCACTTGATTAAAGTGAATAAACAAAAGTGAGCAAAGTGATGCATCTATCCCCACCCCTCAAGGAACCTGCACATCACAGACATGTGCCAATCTGATAAAGAAGTCTTCACATGGAGAGTGAGGATGCCAAAATATCAAAGTACCATTTCTGATGTGAAAGAGCAAGTTGAAAAAGAAGATCTAAAGACATCAAAAAGAATAGTAAGCTATCTGGATAGAAGGAGGAATCCAGGTGAGTAATGGGGATAAGATGATGAAACTTATTCTGAAGAACATGTGAAGGAAAACAGACCCTCTCCACACTTTCAGTGACTATTTCCAGGTTTGAAAACTGGGAAGTTTTTGTTGCAAACTCTGTGTATAGTAGGTCTTATCTACTACACAAATATTGCTTAAACCCCAACTAATGCCCAAATGAATGACTTTCAAGTTCTTAAAAAATAAGCTATATATATATATCAGAAGTGATAGCATCTCAGAAACAGGAATTTACTTACTCTGACAATAGAACAACTTACAGACAGAACTGTGAAATAGGCATGGAGGTGAATCAGAATCTGTCAGGAAGAACTGGAATCACAAAAGATTATAATACAGGTATTCTTATATATATATTATTTTCTTTACACTGTTAGCCACTGATCTAAAAATATTTAGTTTAATAATGAAATAATTTCAATTTTTTTTTTGTTTTGAGCCAAATTTGATCTTATTTTTATGATTTTTTAGTCTAGTAAGAGTCCCTTTGACAATAATGAACTTAAAAAATTTAAGCTACATTGTAACAAGATTTAAGGAATAAGAGAAATTACAGAATATACTTTTATATTTGAAATAGAAACAATAAATAGAAATAAGCTTCTATCACATAAAAAGAAGATAAAAGTTAATGTAAAATGCTGTTATAAAAGTTAATGCCACTTCTGTATGTTTCCTAAATAAACACAGTAAAACTGATTTTCATTACAGTTTCAATGTTAAAAATGTTTCAAATTTCTTAGAAGTTTAGAGTCATAACTATTAAAGATTTCCTTTAAATTACTATATTGCTATGGACATATATAATATACACCTAGAATTTAAGTATTTTTAAAATGTGTATTATTATAATCTTCAAATAATGTATAATCCTCAAACTACAATACAGATTAGAGTCAATGTGTAGGTATTTATTTAAATAGGATAATACAACACAAAAAATAAAAGTTTAGAATAAGAATGCTTGGGTTCTATCCCCTCAAGTTGCCATACATTATATTTTAGCTGTGTAACTATGGGCAAGATAACTAACCTCTCTGATCCTAAGTGCCCTCAATCTCAAAAGGAAGTTTGAACTTTTTTTTATGGCTATTATTAGAAGTGAAAGAGATAACATACTGAAAACATTTATCTCTAACAGACAGTAATTATTAGTAGCAATATTATTCTCATTATCATTGGTGATGTTTTAAGAGTAAAAGAACATACTCTTAATTTTGGTCTGATACACAACTCAAAATGTTAGCTATTTCAAAAATGACATATTTAGTGAAATTTCATAATTAATTTGATATATGACTTAAATAATAATTGATATAAAATTACATATATATGAAAATAAAGTTCAAATATCTGTACTTAAACTATCATAAGAACATATGACATGGTGAGGAATTAAAAATACCTTACATTATATTTTAGGAATAATGTTAAATCTACTTTTATCCTGTTTTTCATTTCCATATAATATATAAAACACATATTTCTGCTCATACTTTAAATTTCTTGTTCATAACCAAATGCTCTAAAATTGAGTCTCATAAAAAATGTCTTAATATAATTCAATAATATGCAAATAAATTTCTAGGGGCAACTCATACAATTGTAATGTATGCCCACAGTGTAACAGAAAATACCTGAGAGTTTTAAGAAAATAGATGCAAGATAATTCTCTATAATAATACCAGGGGGTATTTATTAGTCAGCAGAAATTAAATTAATTCAAGTTTTAAAATTAATGGATGAGTTCAAGAAATAAAGACTATTTCTATCAGCATCTCTATAGTTACTTTCAAAACTTTTAACAGGAGATCACAAATATTTCAAAATTTAGGAAAAATGCAGCAAGAGGCCTCCCCTGGTGGCGCAGTGGGTTAAGCAATGCACTACGAAGCAAATCGCAGCCACTGCAGCACGAGTTCGATCCCTGCTGCCAGCCAGGGGGGAAACCCACATGGTGTGGCAGACCTCTCCTGCTGTGCCCGCTGCTCCCCTCAGCAGTGTACTTCTGTTGATCTGCCTGTTCTGCTCCTGGCTCTCTGTGGTGAATCCTCTCACCCCCCTACACCTCTGGCCTGTACCCCAGTGCTTGTATGCATAAATAAATAAATCTTTAAAAAAAAAAAATGCAGCAAGAGAAATTTACTTGGATTTCTTCTCCTCTGGTGAATTTCAGACATCAGATGTTTTTGTAGATAAATGCCAAGAGGAAAATCAATCACATTCAATTTCAACCTACTAAATTTTATCATATAACAAGGAAGAACAATGTATGTTACATAATTTACAAAATGTCAAGACATTGTCAAAAATCTACAGACACAAGCAGAACAACAGCATTATAATGTAGGGAACATTATATTATATTGATGAGTGCACAAGGAATTTGGTGGACACCAAATTTTATGTTAAGATGCTTGAGTGTTTATCCCAAATTTAGTTTCAAAACAGGAGACTGCAGAAAACATAATTTTGGGAATTTTAAGATTATTGATAGGGAACAATTATAAAGTATATCTTTAGATTTAGAAAATCCTGGACTTAACTATCATAGACTGCTTCAGCCAATCTAAAAGGAAATCAGATTCAATAGTAAGTGATTTAAACTTCTGTAGAATCCCCTGATATCATACAGAATTCCATAGTAGTTTTGTAACTGTTACTATAAATACTGAATACAGAGCACTCCAAAATAAACTGTTATTTCTTTTGCATATGATATGGTTATATTTCATCTTGTTATTTTTTCAAATATGTAACCATGTTAACCTATTATTCAAAATATTTTTGAAAGATAATGCCAATAAAACTTTTTAAAATATTTTATTAATGAAAATTTTGACATTTTTCAGAATTTAGTCTTAAATGGTACGATTTCACTATTATTTCCTTAGAAAGAGGGAACAAGTGTGATGACAAGTACCAAAATAGATTTTTCTTTATGCTTTAGTAAGCTGTTTTGGTAAAAGGAGTTTAAAAACATAATTGGGTGAGAACATTTAAGATCTAGTGTCTTAGCAACTTTGAAGTATATAATTGTACACTTTAAACTTACACAATGTTATATGTAGATTATATCTCAATTTTAAAAAAAAGTAATTGGGAAATCTAAACACATAATAACTGTTGAAAAGCACCTTACCTTTTCTGAAGTGCTTTCAAATAACTATTATCACATTCTTATCCTCACAACCTTCCTCTGAAATGAACACGAACGTTCTTTTCATAATCCCCATTTTACACTTTTGAACATGGTGGCTCCATTTGATTCATCCAACAACTCCCAGCTGGTAACTGAGATAATCAAAACTTGCAACCAAGTTTCACGATCGTTCTCATAACTCAAAGTTGTCCATACATTAATAAATCTCTAATCTACAGCTAATACATTAATGAAATATGCCTTTTGGATATTATAGCCATTTTTTGAAATAATAATTTATGGGAAATAATTACTTAAAATTACAGTTGTGGATAAAGGTTTCAAAATGGATATTTTATATCTTATTGAAAATTAATTTTGTCTACTTAATCAAAGTGAAAGGGATAAGGCAAAAATATTTGTTAGGTGGATTTAACAATCACAACTGCTTTACTCATCACAGCCATGCCCCTGAGATCTGACAACAATCATTTCAACATTTGACAGCATAGTAACAGTTTCAATATTGTACACTCCTGTTCACTTTGCTATGGGCAAGAGACCATGCTTTTACACAAGCCTGTGAATCGATTGGCTCTTTGGTAGAATCTTAGTTTAAGAATCTTTAAGGCACTGATTTATGCACAATTGATCTGATCAACCATGCAGTCAATGTGATTTATTAGCTAAGATGACCAAAACCCTTTTTTCTCCTTTTTCATGCAGTAGTAATTCACCTCATTAGAGGTGAAATCATTATAGGAAGCTACTGAGAAATAAGAAGTTGAACCTCCCGCCCCGATTCCTTATTTCCCCCAATCTACGCATTTACCAACAGTGACAGCTGGCCCCTAAGACCCTAGCTGTTATACAGGCATGTGCAAGCCGGTGCACGTGGCTAGAAGTTGCTGGAGAAGAGTAAAGGGAATTCTAGTATTCTCCCACTCTGAAACATTTCCAGACAGCAATCCTTCATTTAACTTCATGAGAAACTCACTCATTTCATTTCTAGCACATATTTTCTTTTTCTTTATTTAACCACAGTAAGACAAATGACTCATATTACTTTGTAATTATGGTGTTTAACTAAACATAAGACCGACAATGTATATAACAAGGATTGACAACCTTTAGTATACATGTGGACATGTGAGATTTTGCACATAAACACACACACAAATACACATACACTCACATGTACATACATGTACACCAGATGTTGTATAAGATCTAATTTTAAATAGACCAAGCATTTCATCTATTCTCTATAAAATTTGGAAGGATGTCTATAGCTTTTATATGGTATAAGTGCTCCTTTGCTCTCTACAAGGTCTATTTCCCAATCAAGTCCACTAAATCCAAAGTATCCACCGACTATTAGTTAACTCCTTTAAAAATTGTATTAACAAAAAGTTAAGGAGAGGAACATAGCAGTGTAAAGCATGGCCATTCCACACATTAGTTTTACTTTAGAGCAGAGTATTTACTTAACACCTCCTCTTCCTTCCATTCAATCTGCTACTGAGAGTGTTGTAAAAGCCAGAAACCTTAACTCTAGTAGCCTAAATGATGCATTTCCCTTTAACTGGATGGAATTTCTGCACATCACAGTGATTTCAGATGTGACCTGCCTAGCTGCTCCCCCCAAGCCTATACTTCTCTAAAAGAATACTCTGCTGCTTCCCTGCCTGCCCCCCACCCACATTACGGAGGCAATAAATAAAAATGCAATACTTGGCGACTAAAGATTTGACAACCACACATTAGAATGATTATGCAGTACAAAAATTTTGAGGGGTAGTATGTTATTTTACTACACAGGTACTATAAAAATTGTGAATAGCTTTGATTTAAACATCCAAATTTATTTAAGCCCAGTTATTTAATTTCTGTACAAAAGTATGCTATGAACTATACCTTTGATTTACTCTGACAAATGTCACCTTTAGAATATACTGATTTCAATATGTTCAGCACAATTTTCAAGCTGAACACTGTTTCATAAGACAAGCCTTAAAATAAAACAAAGAAGGATAACCTGCAAAATACACGAATGTTTTTATAACTCTCGTAGGAGGTAGAGCACCACCTGCCCTCATTACTGAACTTAGCAATGTCAAAATGCCAACCAGTTTAGCTATTAAACTGGTTCAATAGAAATATGTGTATAAGTGTATATGTATTGTGATTTGTGAATTTGTATGACATTCAAAACCAGAAACCTTTACTGAAATGATCTCAGGTAAAATTTTGCAACTTAAGGACTCTATCAGTAAGGGAAAATATAATCTAAGATCTGGAGTATCTATTTTCATTTGGACCTCTGCTGTTAACCATACAAACTTTTTCTTTAATCTTCCCAATTAATGGAGATTCATGGAAAACCAGTAACTTCTCCGATTAAGATTCCTGTATCAAAACTTTGGATTAGTATTTTGTAGTGACCTATTTATTGAGAGTTAAAACTCCATGTTTGCAATACCTTTTAAATTATATTGTAAATTATAATTTACATTATAAATTACCTTATAATTTACATTATATTTGGTATTTTTAAAACAGAATTAGTAAAATTTACTTAGATCACCATCCCTTCACTAAATAGAACTTTGCCTGTTACTAATGGCTTGAAAGAGTATTTCATTTTCCTTTCATGATTTGTGTTTTCTTAGCACCAATTTATAAATAGAACAAGACACTCCAGGGAGAATATTGAACTGGTATATAGTGGCTTTCTGGTTGTTGAAATCATTCACTCTTTGGACTTGCGAACCACAATGCACCCACCACTCAGCAAATCCCAGCATAGCACATGCCATGTCATGTCTTCCTGCCTTAACATGGTGCTCACACTCTACCCCCCCAATATTGCTGAACAGCTCAGTATTGATGAGTGTAGCAACAACTGACATCACAGTCCACAGAATACAGTTCTGCCATAAAGCACCTGCTGCTACTATTTAAAGAATACAAATTTATCTTAACTTGAGAACACTTGGTATGAACATTTTTGTTTGAGACCCTAAAGGATCTTACAATACCGCATTGTGTACTTTTGTTTAAAGTGGATTCGTAGTCCAGTAAAATTCTCAGTGGGTTTCTGCAGTGGTTAAACAGTGAGTGTACAACCTCTGCCTAGTTAAGCTACACACTTACATGGTCAGAGTGCCAATGAGTATGTTTCCTCAGACATTCCTGGAAGCTGTCTGACCAATAGGAGTGGTTTGAAATGGTTCCCTAATCACTGCTGAAATCACTGATAGTACTGTCTGTCCACACTATGACAGACAAAAGCTGAAATGTATTAAACATAGCAATCCATCATCCTGCAGATGGAAAGCAGGAGCCAGGCGAGTTCAGAGGCAGTGACTACCCGCTGCTTAACAAAGGCTGGAGTCCTGACAGTTAAGTCCCTTCCTAGCTCCTCACCACCACCCCTGCATCTAAGATGAATGAGTGTAATCAATGAGGGAGAAAGCCTGCTGAGGACCTCAAACTCAAACATTGTTATATTTAAAGTGTTGCTTTTCCTAATCCAAATTGTTGCTTAAACAGTTTTCTCCAAATGTAAGAAGATAGGTAATTAAGTTAATGAATGAAAGAAAGAAAGAATAAATGCACTATGGAGTCAAAAAAGCATATCCTTAAATATTACTGCATCAGTAGACCACTAAGTTGTAGAGAGGTAGCTTTCAGATAAAGCTATGGTACCAACTCAGGGGAAGTTTTTTGAAGTCACTCAATTCAGGGTACGTTTACATTATTGGAAGCAACTTGATAGTGATGATGTCTTTGAATGACCAGGGGATTATTATTTTTAAATAAGCACCACATAGAAATGAAATGCTATTTGCTAAAGTTCAATTCATTTTGCACATTTGTTTCTAATAAGGACAGATGAGTCAAAAAATAGCCAAAGGGAAGGAAAAACCCTCAACTGCTAACAGCACATTAACAAAATATAGAAACGAAAGACACTTTTCTTTGGATTTCAGCCTTGTCATTTCCAATTTTCTGCTCCTTGGACATGCTTGTATTCAAATTCTGGAACATCTATTCAGCATATCAATCCTAATTAGACAATCTGGGTCTGGAAAGGATGAGAGCTGGGTCATTTGCATAATTTAATCATAAATACTCAGTGATACATATTTCCAAATGCATTTGTACAATTATCTTTTCATCCTTGGGGCAATGGTATTAATATGATTAGGCAATATTTCTGGAAAAAACAGACAAGTATGCACTCTTTTTAACTGCAGCTTAGGGCGATATGAAAAATTAATTAATTTCTGAAGAAAATCAATTTCTCTACGTGACCACATTAGACATTGCTAAACCAAGACTCAGAAACCTCTCTCAATCACCACATTTTATCAGGCCCTTCTAAATTCTGATTAGTATATGAACAATTCAATAGGAAAACTAGTAATGTATCAAAAAGCATCTAAAATTCTGAAGAAATCTTTTTCCCACCTTTTCATTTCAGGTATACTGTCCTGCTTTACTTTAATGCAGTGTCATTTAACCAGTCAATGAGAAGCCTGTGTTTTTCTGGTGTGAACTCATCTCCAGTGATCTTTTATTAATGTACATTAACCAATTTCAAGGACAACAGGATAAGGTTACTTTTGAAATGTTTTCTCAAGAAATGGATTTATATTCATCTAAAATAATCTTAATTCACACAAGACTGTTTGTTATGAAGTAATTAGATAAACCAAGCCATCCCTAAGAGTACCATTGTTATAAGAAAAACACTGTAACATACTTAGTAGAGATATAAGAACCCAGGTGGCTAATCTAATTTTTTAAAAAGAGATTCTGCTTTGTATGCTGATTAGCAGAAAAGAAAGAAGTCACTACTCTTTTCTTTTCAATCAAATGAAAAAGTAGAAATTACTGCATGCAAATATTCAATATTCATTTAATTTGCATAAAGGTGCTTGAACAAATTTTTGATTCTAACAAGCTCATTTTTCATGCGTTTTGTCTTTCATCCTAATCTAGCATCTGTCATTCCTTTTTGAAGTTATTATCGGCCCAATTCCCTCTTGGACATGGTTGCTGGGTGACCGGTATCTTAGCACCCACTTTGACAGGAACAGATGTGAATCTGATCAAGAGATTTCCCAAGAGTACCTGAAATCACAAACAACTTTTGTGAAAAACAAACAGCATCCCTGTCACGAGCCCTTATTTAACCTACTCCCCAAAAGAAGAGCAAAGAAGTTTACTTCCAGATCAACTATACCTTTTAGTTTCATTTCCTAAACTCAGAATAAAATATCTTAAAACAAATAAATTATATTTCACCCTGTTGAATTTGGAGGATCCAATCTAAATATTAACAGCTCAAAAATCCAGTTCTGTTTAAACTTAGATGTTTATAGGTAAGTTTCATGATAAAGTGTTTATATTTAATGAACAATTTCACTAGAATCCTAGAAAAACTAGATTATTATGAGGACAAGTTATGATGATAAAAATACTTAAGAAGATGAAATTTAGTTTGGTATCTGAAGACTTTCTACAGGAAGTACTGATGTAGAATCTGTGCACTATTAAAGATTACTCTATGTATAGAGAATTAGTTAAATTATAAAAATTCCATCTCTTCTTTCATGCATTTTATAGCAAGAATTTTTAATGTGAATTTTCCCCAGTTCACATGGTGTGCCATCAATCATTTTTGGAAATAGAGCTGCAAAGTGCCACTGGAAGACAAAAAAGGTCATAGAAACTTCATATTATCACCATTACAAAAGTCAGAATAGGTTGCCTCTCCTGAACTAGATTATGTTTAAGAACAGCATAATGTAGTTGAGTCATATGATCTATGTCTTTTCCTTTCTTCTGTCACTGCCAGAGAAAGAAGGAAGCAATAGCCATGTTAAGTCACCACGAAACTAGTTGAAGCAAACCTTCAAATTAAATCAATCAAACATTGATATTTTATAAATATGACATCAAAGGAATATTAGAAAACATCAGAATAATTGGTTTACTTTTTCAGCTTCATTCAGATGATAGGAGTTAAGGCAAGGCAGAAAAATGTTAGATTCTAGTGAAAGTTTTTGCCCCACAACAACCCATGAAAAAGAATAAACATATTTAAAACTCTAAATATATTTAGGACATGATCATGACTTATTATAGAAAGGAAAATGATATACATTTCATAAGAAATTTCATTTTTTTTCTCTACTCCAAAAACTGATTTATGATAATCATTTTGATTAGGAATTTTTATGTTTGATTCTTGTGGGAAAATAATCAATTATCCAAATTATTTTATCCATGTTAAAAGAAAAAGAAGTGAAAAATTCTTAAATTTTTTCAAAATTTATAACAGGGAAAAGAATTTTTTAACCTCAACTGTAAAATCCAGTCTTAGAATTACTTAGCCTTTATAATTGTAATAGCAGTTATTTGTGAGTGCTTATGTGTTATGTGAGTGATTGTGTGTTACTTTACCATTTATAAGTGTTTCTAAGTAAATAATATTGAAAACAAGTTATTCCATGTGGAGAAATAGGTTCTCTAGTTTTTTTTTTTTTTTTTTTAAAGATTTATTTTTATTTATGCATACAAGCACTGGGGTACAGGCCAGAGGTGTGGGGGGTGAGAGGATTCACCACAGAGAGCCAGGAGCAGAACAGGCAGATCAACAGAAGTACACTGCTGAGGGGAGCAGTGGGCACACCAGGAGAGGTCTGCCACACCATGTGGGTGCCCCGCCCCTGGCCGGCAGCAGGGATCAAACTTGTGCTGCAGTGGCTGCAGTTTGCTTCATAGTGCGTTGCTTAACCCACTGCGCCACCCGGGGAGGCCCAAATAGGTTCTCTAGTTTAATGGTGGTCACTTAATACCACTAGTGATAATCGAAGAGGCGTTATAACCCTACTCATTTGTATTAGTTACCATTATATATAATAAAGCATTTCCATTTGCAGATATTAAGCAAAATATTGCAAGACTAAACTCTTTATTTTGAACATATGGTGGTTAACTTTACTTCCGCAACTTAGGATTAATCTAAACAATAAAGTGAATCCAACTAGAAATAAATCTTTTTTTTTTTTAATTACCACCTTTACTTGTTATTATTAGTGGCAAAAGCATCCTCTGGAAGCCTCTTCAAACAGTCAACTAAAAGTAAAATAATAAATATAAACACTTAAAAATGTGACTCAAAAAAATTCATTAAAAATTCTTATCCTGAAATGTTATCACAGGGGACAATTCCCTAAAGAAAGTTTCTTCTCTACATGGGCTGCATCTTCAATAGCTATAAATTAATAACAGTACAAAATAAATGTTTTCATGTCCAATTAAACAAATTAATATTTAAATCCCTTATATCTAGGATGTCTATTTAAAAGGTAGTTGTTTTTTTTTACGTAATACCTTAACATGTGAAGACTTACATAGCTGAAAAATGTTGATGGCACTTTGGCTTAACTGTGAAATATTATTCATAAATAATATTTTTTAAATTTCTAAAGAATATGTAGTTACTAAATTTGGTAGCCAAACAGGTGTTAAAAGAAAGAAAAATCAAATTTGATCCAGAAGGCTCCAATATTAAGGTTTGAATTGGGATCAGTTCATTCCTTTCCCATGGGGTAACTTGTATAAATGTAATTCTATGGTTTCATAAAAGCAGGTCAAGTTTCTATCCCTGGGGGTCTTTTGGCAATTTGAAGCATGGAAGCACTGTTCCTGGCTACAAGTTCAAATCTGCATGTACTGTCAATGGTGTGAAGGAAAAAATCAGTGAACAGCAGAGATATATTCATCTTTGATAATAATATGCACTTGTCAGAGAGTTCTTAGTATGAATAAAGGTGTCAGACTGGCTCACAAGTCATAAAATATTTTGAAACCATTTTCACTTACTTATACAGTTTCCTTTGAAAATGTATGCATACCAGCTGATGCAAAGAGTAATGTTAAATGTTTCTCTTTACTTAGATAACTAAATGCAAAGATGAACTTCAAACTAAATGTCATTTTACATTTATTATGTACAAGGTTTTCTTTATTATTATTATTATTCCACAAGCTGTAGATGAGGCAAAAACTTTTAAGTAGTCACTACTTTATAAGTCTCTTTTACGTTGGAAAAAAAAAATGCATGCATGCTTGCACTTTTACCAGTGATGTAATGACTTGACAAATGCCATGGAATGATTGAAAAAGTAATTGATTTCAATTTAACTGGACCTTTACCAGGTGTTTTCAAAGACAATTACAATCCACTGCAAGAAATGGTAATACACATCTCCTTATGTAGACCTGCAGATTAACCCACTGACCTCAGTAGCTGATCTCATTCATGGCAAAGCTTTTAGAAGAACAATCTTTTTTTTTTTTTAGGTTATGAAATTGTTTTCCTATCATTTGATCTACTGATTTTAAGGGATATGCTTGCTCTGAGGTGCAAGCAGCAAGGAAATAAATAAAAGAAATAGCACAATGAATTAAGGATTAAAACAATATTCAATAGTATATTCTGTATCTAATAGGTCAATATCTATTTCTACAAATAAAATAATTCTCAGATATTTCCAAAATGGAATTAAAAGTATATTTTAGTATCATAGTCATTTTTTCTAATAACAGTGTAACATGATGTATTCTAATTACATTTTATAATTTTTAAGTACTAATTAACTCTTTCACTGTTAAATTAACTTAAATTTTATCCTTCTATTTCCTCAGTAAGTAGAATCTGTTTTTCATGTGTTATTTTATATTTTAATGAACTATAGGTAGCAAATTAAAGTCAATTTTATTGATAAGTTGTTTGTCTTAGCTAAAGACATATGTCCTATAAGCCCCTGTATGTTTTATTTGTGTGTATATAAACACCTAAATATATGCAAAGACGTTTCAAACAAAGTTGTTAAAATTATTTAAACATAAATATATAAACAGCAAAACTATAAGCAAAAACTATATCCATCAGAAAGATCTTAAAATATGGATAAAAATTTTATACTTGTTGCACACACAAGAGCATCCATCCTGGTATAAAATATATGATAATATATGACAATTTAAAGTGCTGCAAGTTATTCATTTAAAATCCAAAAGCATTATTAAAATGAATACTGATCGACTATAGAAATAACTGTCATTTCTAAAAATCAGGCTAAAGAAAAACAAATATTTTCAACATACAACTGGAATTAATGCTACTGAATACACCCTATATTTTAGCAGAACCATGATAAGTTCAAAATCTTGGAAAAAATTCAGTGATTTATTTTGTTAATACACAAGCAGTATGTTTTAAAAATGGAACATTACAATAACACAGTTCAATTACAGCTGCTAATAAAAAAAATTCAGAGGGCCTCCTAGGTGGCACAAGGGGTTAAGTCTCAGCACTACCAAACTATAGGCAGCCACCGCAGCAGGAGTTCCATGTACTGCAGCATAGAGTTAGATCCTGGCCAGAGAGCTAACCCACATGGCACAGCAGACCTCTCCTGCTCCCCTCAGCAGTGTATTTCAGTTGTTCTGCCTGTTCTGCTCCCCACTCTGTCTCTGTTGAATCTTTTCACCATCACCCCTGCACTTCTTGCCTGTATTTCAGTTCTTGTGTGCATAAATAAACCTTAAATAAAATTCAAAATTCGAATATAATCATTAAGATTTTATTTTAGTTTTTACATATTTACTTTATGTATGCATTAGAAGAGCTGGGGTTTAGGCCAGAGATGAGAGGGGGAAGGGAGGTGAGAAAATTCACCAGAGACAGAGAAGGGTTAGCAGAATAGTAGATTGTTAGCAGAATGGAGAGGGGTTAGCTGAGGGGAGCAGTGGGTGAGACAGGAGAGGTCTGCTGTGCCATGTGGGTCACCTCCTTAGCCAGGGATCGAACCCAGCTGTAGTGGCTGCTGATAGCTTGATAGTGCTGAGACTTAAGTCCTTGATCCACCAGGCAGGCCCAATCTAAGATTTTAACAAAATACTTTTGCTACTTGATACGTGAATATAATAATTTATTTTATAATATTCTAGATTTATTTTCATTATCTTAAGAAATATCCAATATCTCTTAAACTGAATTAGCAAGTATTTACTGCATATTTCTATGTACTTCCATAAAATATTTCCCCTTCAGCCAGTGAGCTTCTTTCCTGATATATATTGTTTGTCTTTGAAGAAAACCTTTTTCCCTGTTGGGACTGAAATGATAATCTAATAGTTTAGAAACATTTGACAGCATGTTTCTTAATATAACATAAATTCAAATATATGTTATACTACGAATTTTTAATCCTTTATCTCTCCATTCATTTATGCTAAGGAAAGAAAAGCAGTCCTCAATTCTTCAATATTACTAGCCCAAAGTAGCCAATATTCTTTTCCTATTTTAATATTCGCTTAGCAAAAACATTTAGGAAAGTATATCCACTTTTTTTTTTGTTTTTGGTCAAACATATACACTCCCTTCAAAATTCACTGTTGGGTTTTATTCCTCAAATTAGAGTGAATAATTTTGACTTCTTGCTGTAACATGCAATGTATTCCAGGTACTGTATTCATCCTGTTTAATAATATGTTTAAGATGCTTCAGTTAAGCTCTTTTTAAAATCATTACTCAGTAAAACATTTTTAAAAGTAACTGACTATTCAGTGTGTAACTGTTCTCTTAGTTTTAGACATATCGATATATATACATATACAAAAAATAAAACTGATTAATTTTTCAATTTAGTAAGTTATCTGACAACTTTCACTCAAGTCACATACATTTACTTGTGCAAAGAATCCCAGGTTGAAATCCTGGATCAACTCCAAGCTAATTTGAATCACAAAGCAACAGGACCACACCTTTAACAAAATTTAGTCATAGATCACTTCAATGTCTGGGTTAGAAAGACCTACAAATTAATATTTTTAGTGGGTGAATTTGAATCAAATCATCTTTTAAAGTAAATCCAAGTCAGAATACACAAGAAATTTAAAAACACCTGGTTCAAGGTGCCTGATTTTGCATTAAAAGGTAATTTAGGTAATTCTTTTTATATGATTTATGTTTCAGGGGGGGCATAAAAATGAACATTTATCTGCTCTTTTATCCCTCTATAATTCCATTATTAATTTGAAAACAATGAGCTTTCATTGATTGACTGCCTGAATGACTAACTTAAACAAAACAAAGTTCTGTACATTGTCATTTGCACATTTAAATATATAAAGTTATCATGAACTGTAACAGGAACTTGCAAAAGATAATCAGAAACCTTATCAAAGTAAGTACATCAAAATAAAGTGATTCACTACATCCATTCTAACTAATTACTAGACCAAATATAAATATACTACCCCTGATGTTTTTATTTTCCAAAGAAAAATTTTGGTAATTTATAGTCTAAAAGTCTTTTCTGTATTGTGACATATACTTGAAAGTAATTAAATGTTGTTTTAAAAATAGCTACCATAGTAAAATATTGTTAAATGGAAATAATTCTGAAAATTGAGAAGGAAAGTTAAGGAATTTGAGCACAATATACACTCACAGAGTTTCTGCTTATGCCTGAGACAGATGTAACTGTACAGATCAGAGCCTTTGATATTACATTTATCTAGGTCCCATTAGGGCAGCTTTTAATTCAGCATTTTCTTCATTAAAAAATAAATTATTGAGATAATTATAATGGAAAAGTATTTCCTAAATACAGTCTTAAAGCAGTTCCTAAATACAGTAAAAATATACATGATTTTTTGAATATTTTTAGTTAAAATATTTAAGCTACAGCATTTAGACAAGACTATATGTATTTGTACATAACTGACCAATCACAATGCAGTAAATCAGTACTTAAGGAAATGGTACATGCTGGACATGCTAAGGTCATTATAGTCTTATAGCAATTCAAACAAAATTATAAAGTTCCATCTTACATATTTAAATGCTCAAATAATTAATAAACATATATATTTACATTTCCTGTCATTTCAAAGGTTTATAATTTGACGTGACTTTTTTTTTTCCTGGTATACAATCTGAAAATTAAATCCTTGAAAGCTAAAATCCAGACAAAGTTTAACTTTTTGAAATACCCACATAACAAAAACCCTAAAACCAAAGTGTTTGGTGAAATCCAGAAGACTCACCTGTACCTATTTAGAAGGCACACGTCAAACTAATTCTTCAGACAAAGACTCAAAGGGAGAGTTTACAACCTGTGAGAGTTTCTTTTCATATATTTTACAATAAATGTGTTCTATGTTGCTAATACAATGCAATTCACATGATTATTTTACTTGATGAACAAAGGCAACTCATTTAGTAAAATAATTGGAAAGATTTTTTTAAATGCCAATTGATAGTCAAAGCACAAATTTTTCCTAAAATAACTACTTAGTTGCACATTAAGCTAATTTATAAATACTACTTACATTCTAAAAACAAAATATCAAATGAGAAACAATAAAGCATATTATGTTTCCTATGCTGGTGAATCACACATGGTCAATCACCAAAGAGAAGAGTGATTTATGCTCAAACCCAGCCAAGACTTTAATCAATATTGGGTGTCACATCTCAGGAGGTTGGGGGAGGTAGGAAGGCAAAAAGAGAAGGCTCATCTTGGCCTCAGCAATTTACATGCAAACTTCATGAAATGCAGTAGATTATATAAAAAATAACCACAAACTGGACTAACAAAATCAAGAGTCTAAAACTCTGTATTAGCTGCAAATACAAACATTTCTTATATACGGGAACTCTGAAAAACAGTAACGGTCCTGTAGTGTATTCTACATAATACCTGAAGCTTCACAAAAGAAAATATCATATGTACAAATCAAAGTGCCTTAGAGCATAAACAAATGATCTGTGGAGGTCAGAAAGTAAACCATCTTTAAAACTATGTGCACTTTTTCAAGAACAACTATGGCATTTTTGGAGATCAGCTCCAAGATAAACAACAGGTTTGAAAGATATTACCAAAATAACTCAAGAAACTGATATTTTGCCTTATAATTTGACTGAGCAAGGTAAACCATAGGCTAGACAATCTTAGATTTTATTTATATATTAATTATCAATCTATAATTTGCTGGCATTTTAAAATGTAGAGAAGTATGTAGTAAAAACAAACTTAAACTTTCATATTTTAGGCTTCAGTCTGCTAATTATGCTATATTCTTTTTGAAATGTTATAAAATGAAACATAAGGCTTCACAGGAGTCATTAATTGACTGTAGTACAAAAACTTCAAAAGCATAGTTTCTCTTCATTTGAAGTAATTTTTTAATTTCTCTGTGCCAAGTATCGTAATTATCTGTTACAAGGGAATCTAAATTTGTGTTGAAACTATCTATGTCGATGCTTTAGTGCATAAGTCTGCAACTGAAAATCATGCAATGAGGGAAATGTAAATAAATACAGACTGGTTCAACTTGCCATCTTTATTAAAACTCCTGACCTAAATAAATAAATAAATAAAAGCAAAAATTGGAAAATATTTTATGTGTCTTACACTAAAGTGGCATCCATGCCTAACTACTTAAAAAAAAAAATAAGACCTAGGAAATCTTTCAGTTTGCTGTTCATGGATGTTACTGACTTTTAAGACAAAAGAATCCTATTTGTGAATATGCGTACATGCATATATAATGTCTGATAAACTAACTGGAATCTTTTCAAGTTAAAAACTCCACAAATCTAGGACTGCATTGAACCCAAATTACAAGTTGGTTTGAAAGATGCTAAAACAAAATCATCTTCCTGCAATACTCAAAAAAAACTAAGCATTTTAGATATCAAAGTACAGCAGTGCTTTTTTATTATCTGAAATCATGGGATATTAAATCCCAAGACATATCTACAAATAAGCAAATGACTATGTATCTAATACTTTTCTTTTTTGTTATGATTGTTTAATGGATGGTTACCAGTTAACTAAGTGACTTCTGTTTTAACAGTCAAGTTTATGCAACTAATGCTTAGTTAAAAATATTAATTGGAGGAAAGTGATCCTGGTCAGACTTTGTCCTTTCACAACTTTTAAACACATTTGCTTACATTTTCATTCATGTTGCGATACCCTTTCTTTTAGCTTTACTGTAGAGCAGGTGATGGTCTCTGTTTCATCTCATGTTAATAACTGAGGGTTTCGACATTTATTCTAGTTTTCATAGATAGCATACTGATGCAATCACCAACCCGTCAAGTCCACTGTAAGGTATGTCACTAACTTACTAAGTCACTTTAAGCAAGTTTATATACCTTTCTTTTCTTGAACATCATTTTGTTTTCTTCAAGTTTCCTGGCATATAAATGCTATTAAGACATATAATCATATATATGTTTTGTAAAAAGCTGAACGTGCCAAGATCTGATTTTTCTTCTACATTATTTATATGTTATTTTATACAGTTTTCCCCTTTTCAGTTTCTCTTAACCTCTGTATAAATTATTCCTTCAAATAGTCTCTGAAGTAGCCAGAGGAGAAAGAAACCAGATTGAAAGAAATCAATACATCTAGGTGAATGAAGAAGGATCTTAATAGCAAATGCATAAATTAGACTTGAATGAAAAAATCTCAGTTTTGTAAATACAACATACAAAATATTTTAGTTATTGCTGTCAAAGTTAAGAAACAAGACAAAAACACTTGTAATTACCATTTTAAAATAGTAACACATTACAATGCAAACAGTATATTTTGGTGAGGGAGTTCAACTACAAGTTTTTGTTTTCTTTGTGACAGAGTTGAGAAAATCTAGGTAGATAAATGCAACTACACATCTAAAGTTAATGACTGCAATACTGGCAGGTACTTAAGTTTGAGCATGCCTAGTAGTTGATAAAAGATCAAATACAATAGTAAATCAACAAACTTACCATGTTTTACTTGAAATAACCTTAAATAGGGTTTTAGAACAACACTTTTTTGGTAAAGTATTAAGACCGGGTGATTGATATATAATTAGAGTATTGATGAGATATTTTTGAAGGGATAAACAGTTCTATTGATTTAACTTATCTTGGCTCTGAAAGCTTAAACTCCAGAGCTATTGTTAACCTCAGGGAAAAAAAAAAACACTCCGTTTAATTGTTAATAAATAACTTTAAGAACATTCTCCAATCATACCGGGAGGACTTCAATTTCCAACTCTAAACCAAAAATTCAAGAAAAAAAAATCATGGACGTAATTGTAAGAAGTCTAACACTACCTGTTTCACACTGATTATGACATTGTCATTGAAAGTTTTCTCTAGTAATTTGTGTATGTGAGAGAGAAATGGTCATTAATTATCTAGTAAAGTGTGTGCTGTAAGAAACACACAAAGAGGATGTAAGAGCAGAGAGGATTGGTTACTAAAGAAAAAGAATAGCGCTTCACCAATTGACTGGATAGGCAGAAAATTTTTATAACAATCATATCGGAGCTGGCTTCATATTTCAACTAGCATTCCTTATAACAATTCCTTAATAATTATTTTTTTTGCCCTGATTCGAGGAGTTTCAATAATGGATCTTTGGCAAATATTTTATCTCTGTCCTTCCAAGGACTCCAATTATCACTGAAAATGACGTTTAGTGATCACAGTTCCCCTCAATCTTTACTGCCACCTGTCCATACGCTTGGGCACGCACGCGCACGCGTGCGCGTACACTTCCGTGAGCGCGCTCAACATTCACCGAAAAATAGTAGAAATGAAGGTTCCAAACCCAGACACACACCCATGCCCTGTACAAAGAAGGCAAATAAACACGGAGAAGAATCTCTGACTAGGTCAGGATAGAACATTTGCTTTGTTGGAGTTCCAGTCTTTTCGTTTACAGTCTTCTGTACACAAAGCAAGTCTTCTTCCAAGGAAGAAATAGCTAGGGGCATTTAACCAGGTTTCTTTCTGATCCCTTCCTATGCCTCTTTCCGTCCCACCTTTTCTCCCTTTCTCTACTAGAGACGTATACCTTTTAAAGGAGTAAAATCTCCGTTCCTTTTCCGGGTCTTTAAACTTATTTGGAGACACTGAAGCCTCCATGCAAATTCTGCGCTCAGTTCCCACGCGCCCGCTCTGTTCTCCAACTTTCACTACTCGCTTTCTCTCCGCATTTCCTAACTTTTCCCACTACAGCCAATGGTGGGGACAAGACAGTACTGTGAAAGCGGGAAGAAAGATCATTTTTACCTCGAAATTGACAAATTACCACATTACCGCCCCCCGCCCCCCACAGATCCTCCCCCCCAGGGCATTCGTTAGCATG
The DNA here is from genome assembly GCA_019455555.1 of Galemys pyrenaicus. Taxonomy (NCBI): domain Eukaryota; kingdom Metazoa; phylum Chordata; class Mammalia; order Eulipotyphla; family Talpidae; genus Galemys; species Galemys pyrenaicus. Next base: position 2,698,243 of record JAGFMF010011655.1, on the reverse strand, counting down.
AAACTGAAGTGCCCCGGCACCCGGTCCGCGGCCTCCAGGGTTCGCGCGCTCTGCCTGGTTGGAGAAACCACGGCATGAGGTATTCAGGTCTGCAGAGCATCCAGTGCAAAGTCTGCACCTGCTCATTGCGTGAGTTACCAACCTTAAAAGAAAAGAAAGAAAGAAAAGGGGAAAAACAGTTTGGAGAGAGCGCGCGCGCAGGCGCGCGGGAGAGCGTGCTAGTGCTGTGGTCTTCCTTCCCCATCTCTCCAGCTCAGTTTCAAAGAGTCTCAAGCACCCGGTCACCTCCCCCTACAGAGGAAAAACTGCTTTGCCCTCGTTTCCCCGGACAAACGTACCCCTTTATCTCTTTTGCACACGTACACGCTCACACGCGGACACACGCACACATGCGCACACGCAGAGCCCTCCCCTCAGAGGGCTTTCCCTCGGGGCTTCGGGACTGAACTCCGGGGAGAGTAACCCCGGGCCTTTCGGCCTTAGTGTCCGTCCCCCTCCCAACCTGCAAGTGGCCACTGCCTAGGCTCTCTGGCCCGAACCCTCACCCCGAAAGCACCTTCAGGCTCCCCGAACCCTGTAGGGCAGGGTCACGACCTCCCTGCTACCCCCGGACGCCGCTAGGCGCCGCGAACCAAACCCCTGCCCACCAGACCCCTCTCTCCCCCCAGTGGCCCGGAGGCTCGCCGAGGAACCCGGTTCCGAGGGAACGCACACCCGTGTGGCAGCCCCGAGAGGGGTCCCTAGACGCTGTCGCGGCCCAGGAAGGAGGCTGTGGCTCCCTGGAAAGGCGGCGTCCTCATCCTTCCCGCCCCCTCCGCCCCGAGGCTTGGAGTTCCCGCGCCCCACAGCAGCCAAGCCCTGGCGCCCGGAGAGCAAGGGGCGGACCGGGCGGGAAGAGCGAGATCTGGGCAGGGTGAGGTGCCAACTTCTCAGAGGGTCAGGAACGGCTGGCAAGCCCAGAGGAAAAGCTGGACAGGCCGCGCTCGCCGAAGCGCGCGGCTCGCGGGCGCGCGGAGCGAGCGGCGCTGGGAAGGGAGAGGAGGCGGGTGGGAAGGGACCGGGGGCGGCCGAAGCAGCCCCCAGCGCTTTACCTGGCGTTGGTGCAGTCATTGTAGAGGGTCTCGAAGTCCTTTCTGGAGATGAGTTTGCAGCGATTCACTCCTGGCTGGATGGCGCCCAGTCCCCTCAGGATGCGAACCTGTTCCACATTGCACACCACCGGCGTGATCTCCAGCCGCTTCAGCTTGGTGTAGACCGTGTGCAAGCCCCCCACCAAGTGCTTCAGGAACAGGTCGAAAGCCTGGGGCAGGCAGATCAGCTCGCAGCCCTCCACCGTGAAGGAAGCCACTTTAGCCCCCCTCAGATCCACCATTTTGCACTCATTATTCTGGGGGGTGTTTTCCACTGGGGACGGGGTCGAGTACACGGGTTTCCCGGGGAGGGGGCCGCAGCTGCTGCTGCTGCTGCTACTGCTGCTGCTGCTGCTGCTGCTGCTGCTGCTGCTGCTGCTGCTGCTACTGCTGCTGCTGCTGCTGCTACTGCCGGTGCTCGCGTTGATTGGGGTGCTGGAGGCGCCGCCGCTGCCGCCAGCGCTAATGCTGCCGCCGCCGCCGCCGCCGCCGCCGCTCGCGGTCGCCAGGCTGGGGTTGCAGTTGCTGCTGCCGCCGCCGCCGCCGCCGCCGCCGCCGCCGCCGCCGCCGCCGCCGCCGCCGCCGCCGCCGCCGCCTCCGTTGCCCGCGCTGCCGCCGCCGCCGCTGCCAGTGGAGGTAACCGTGGCCGCCGCAGCCGCCGGAGCGATGGGCTCTGGTCGGAACAGAGTGGGCCCTGAGGACGCCGGGGGCCCGATGGACGGAGCCGGAGACGAGGTCGCCGAGGAGGTGGAGGTGGTGGTGCCAGAGGAGGAAGCAGACGTGGAGATCGGGGCTTGAGGGGGGACCAGCTGCGTCGGAGGGATCAAAGCTGCCGGCACTGCCATGGTCACATATAAGGGGGATCAGGAAGAGGAAAGGCTAGGGGGAAAGTTGCCACTCACCCCGGGGAGGGGAAGGGGGGGAAAGGGGGAAGAAGGAGCTAGGGGCCAACAACTCCGGGAGAGAACGAGGAGAAAGGGAGAGAAGGGGGGAAAGGCGAGGAGGGTAAGAAAGAGCGAGCGCAGGAGGGGCGAGAGCGAGAGGCGCTCTGGAGAGAAACGCACAAAAGTGTCCCGCAAGTCGAAATGCGAGTCCTCTCCGGGGGCTGGGATCGGGGGCTGGTTTGGGGGGGGCGGGGGCGGGGAGGGTCGGCTGTTGTTGTGTGGGTCCCGCTCTAGCATAAAGTTAAGGATGAAGGTGAAAAGGAGGAGATTTGAAGGACTTGGGTTCTCCCAGGCAAGTACATTGATCAAAGATTGAGAGGGGAATGACAGAAAGAAAATGAGCTGAAAAGTGCAGGCTGCCGGCTGGACGAGTTGTTGTTGTCACACGGTGCAGAGGGGAGGAGCTCCGGAAACTTGAAATACCCTTTGAAGCCGCAAAAACCTCACTCACTAGTATTAACCCAAATTATCCAACCAGGAACTCGGAGCAAAGACTCCGAGAGCGCGAGACACAGAGGGAAAGCGAGTAAGCGAGAGAAGAAGGAGGGGAGGGGGTGGAGAAGGGGAAAACTATGGGAGGGACGGAGAGAAAAAGCCGGGGACAGAGAAGTCGCGATAGGAAAAGGAGAGGGAGATCATCTACTTCTCTTCTTCTACTACCGTTAGATTGCATGTCTAATACTACATTTCTTCCGCAACGACTAGTAGTTTTTTTCCAAAACCTTCTAAGCAATCGCCTGCCAACTTAAAGAGGAGCCATTCCGCTCCGAGTTCTCTTTCAAGGATTTAGGATCTGTCTCCGTTTCTCTTTGCAATGAGATCTCAATGAAAACACATCCCCTCCCCTCCTGATTATTAAGAAATTATTTTGAGGAAAATCCACATGTAAGCAAAGCGTACGTTTTATGTATCGGATCGTTTTTCTCTATTATATTATTTATTTGCATAAAGATAGTAAAAATTCCGAGACAGTTTTCAAGTTGGTGGGGGCGGGGGATCTGTCTGAAATCGCTTAAGAATAATGGACTGATCTATATTCAGTTCTTATTTCCTAATAGATTGTAGCAAGAAAAAGATACTTGCCATGATGTATGTAGAATGTTCGAAATAACTTCATTTTTGCCCTAAAGACGGGTCATAAATGCCTATTTTACCTAGGGAATTCGAATAGATCAGACACCCTTGAAGATTTAGAAAGTGCAAAACAAGAGCACAGGGATTTTTCTCATATAAAACTCTATATTTAATTCACCTGTCTGTCCAGTAACTATCCTCAAGTCCTTTAAGGCTAGAGGCTGGTTGCTAATGTGGTATGCGATTAACAATTTTCTTTTTTCATATTTGAAAAGTATCAGTACATTTTGAGAAATACCTTTTCAGTTTGTCAGTGAAAATGTATTCTGTAAATAATGAAAAGAACTAAAACAAAGCCCATGAACTGACTTGTAAAGGAAGAGGGGGAGTAGCTATGCTTAAAAACATCAGGCTGAGTTGAGACTGATTCTCTTTTTCCTTGCCTTCCTATCTCCTTTTCTTCCCTTTTCTAACTTGTTGCATGGGAGTATTTATTCAGAGATTTTTAACCAACATAAGATTGAGCATAGGTCAAGTCGATTTCTGCTTATATCTCTAGGAATCTGAAGTAATTAGGCTTTAAACCTGTCTCTACATGTTCATCAACTTCACAAGATATGGAACAATGCTTTATTACTGAACAGATTCTTTAAAAATAAACTATTAGTGTCAGGTTCATAATGCTGGGACATTTCATGATGAAAATTTTGCCATTTTAATGTTCAAATTATTTTCACATTTCATTTTATCATTTTAATTCTTTAAAGTTTTCGGAAGTTTAGTGTTAAAAGGTACAGAGAGTATCTACAGAGAAGTATGAAACCATTAACTAATTTGTCTAATTTTATGGTAAACTTTTTGGGACAAGGCAGTCATATAAGGAGGCTTTCCTTAGTCATAAGAATTCAGACAATTAATTATTACCAAAATGTAGATAAACTGCCAGAGATCACAAAAGTACACACAGTTGTTTGGCCTACTTAGCCAATGTATTTTAATACAGTTAGAGATAACTTATGTTAATTTTTCACTCTTCATATCTGTCCCAAAGTAAAGATAAAGATTCAGTGTCTGTAATGTAACAATTCTTTATGTGTTTGTACATAATGTTACCTTTACAAAAAGATGAAATTACTGTGTTCATGAGTGGTGGGGAAGAAGGAGATACTAAGTCGCAAAAAAACTAATTTTATTTTGGAACGTATGCCCAACTTTAGTAAACCCTGATATAGTTTAAAAACCCTAAACTCGATTGTTCATAATAAACTATAGCCCACAAAGAAAAAAGTTCAGAATTAAATGCCAAAAATCTACCCATTCTCTTTTCTCACATTTTCTTAAACTCACCCAGTACCTGTCACATTTGCAAGTCCCAGACAGGAAGTAATAATAACTGAGCAAGCCATAACTGCTTCAAGAAAACTTCAGATTTCTGCAGGGAAACCTTTGCCTTCCAGCACAGGATCCATTCAGAAGCAAGGCTTGGGGTGTTTGTCCTCACCTGAATGGAAGCTTCCCCCATCCTCCACCCCCCCCCCACCTCAGGACTCTATAAACGTTTCTGGGAACTACCATTTACCACTTTGATCAAACAATAGGATTAGAGAAAAGATATAATGCAATCTTAAATAGAATGGAAAGAAAATTCTAAATTTCTATTTTTTTAGAAATGTTGCCAGTGATTAACGCAAACAGTATTTAACCACAGCAGATAAATCAAACTCCAGAGAGATTTCAAATTCTCACTCTTTGCATCGCATCTTTGGTTTTCAAAGCGTTTGTCCTGTTTGTTTATTGTTTTTACATCTCTGGTTGTTTCCAGTCCTCTCCCTCCATCTCATCTTCTCCAACCTGCACTCAATTTGCATAAGCAAAACTCAAAGTACTGTAACTGATATTAGAAAATTCTCCCTGTGTTTTGTGAAGACGTATTGTGCTGAAATCAATAAGACTGTTTAAAATTCAAAGACCTGCAAATCGTTCTGTTTGTCCTTTGATAGGGCCTGTGCTGATTAAAATGCTACCAAGAAAGCTTAATTGCTGCACTAATTAAGAAGTCTTTAATTTCTTTCCTAGGATATCGTTTGAAGCTGAGTTTGTACGAGTTCAGGGAAGGTATTTTCTTCCCTCCCTCTGCCCCCTCCTGGCCCCTCCCCTCCCCCCTCCTCCCGAACCCCCGACGACATCCGGATGAATGGGAACTAATAGAGAGAGTGGTCTCAGGTCTCACCACCTATTACTTAAAAATCGGAATAGGGGGCCAGTGCAGTGTGAATGGAGTTCTGAGAAGAGCTGTAAGGTTGCGGGAGACAGTAAGGAAATACAGAGTAGCTGTTGCAGCTAAAGTCCCGCTGAATACCTGGATGACAACAGGCACTTTAGCCCGTGATGAGGGCATCCTATTTAGTTAAAAGGGGCAGTGGCAAGGAGATACTGCTATTGAAAGAGGGAAAATTATACTTTGAATAATGTGGTTTAAAAAAAGAAGACAATCTGTATAAAAGTGGACATATAGTTGGGATTTGGTGAGTATCATTTTATTCTGTGAGTATAAAAACATGAATTCTATGGGGATTTATTTTTGACCCTTTTTGTAACCCAGGGAGGTATAGTACTGTATTACATCCATTCATCCTTATCTATTGACCTATTTTATTCACTGATTTCTCAAGTGGGGAAACTGACTAAATGATTTCACAAAGCTTTCTCTGTAATCAATAGTCATTTTTTAGGTTTATTCATGCTGCATTATAATTCTGGTAAATGACTGCAAAGCAGAAGATTATAAGGAAGATACAGATATTGACAAAGGGAGAATAAGTCATGTCTTTAAATCTTCAGAGTTTCAATATAGCAATTGATATAGTTATTTGTAAGAAAAAAATTGAAAATGCATTATTTCATAGATCATAAAAAACTAAAATGATTAATTAACTTAAGGGCATGTCATATCTCAATATGTTTCTTGAATTTGTTAAATTTTCCTGAAACCTTTCAGTATCCTCTCCTAATAGCATCACTAAGTAAAACAGAAACAATTAAGGCATATGCAGAAAGAGCAACCAGAAAAGGTTCATTATAATCTTACTGTTTTAATTTTTCTCAAGGTCTATGAGAAACATGCACAGGAAAATAAAGATGTATACTTCAGATATATACTAAATTCCTTTAAGTGACAGGACAAGGAGATAACATGCTTAATAGAATCAAAGGGAGATTTACCATTCCGAGCACGACGTCATTCTAATTATGTTTACTCTAATTGAAAGCAAGGTTTTTTGGAATCTGAAATTACTTTCAGAATTTTTTTAAAATAATGCAAGTGGATCAAATGTTGATCACAAGCATTTCAATCTTTCAAAATGTATTGGAAAATTAAATGAAAAGTGGAGTTTGGTACAAACAATGCCCCAGGGCAAAAAACAACTAACACTAGATTTTCCAGTCCAGCCATAACACAAATCAATTTGAGCACACTTCTATGGCCAGACTGCCAGATTGTTATGACTGCTAATTCACTCAATCAAAGAGTGCATTAGCACACCCGGCACAAATAGCTTTAACAATAGAGTGCACTTCTGAACAACTCTAAGATATATCACACCAAGAAGTAAAGAAGATCTTTTTTACATCTGCATGTTTACTAATGGACCTGTTTCCTTAAAAAAAAAAAAAAAAAGACAAACTTCCAGGATAGGTTTACTCAAGAGCTTTCCAAGTTTGGCAAATCTAGAAAGATATCAGGGTACCAGTAGTTCAATGACTTTGTTAAATGTTTCTCAGGAGAGTCCAAAATTGATGCTTGCACTTCAGTAGTAAATCATTGAAGATGGAGAAATTATGCCAAGCAACTCTCTCAAGCCTTTTTAACTCAGACACACCGCCTCACCAATCAGCTCAGCAGATAAACCTCACTGCCTTAAGCAAAGTCTTCTCTACTTTTACACTTACCCTCTCTGTCCTCCCCATCCTGGGTTCCAACTTTTGAGTTTTAGTGACTCTTCATTTCCACAGCCTCTCTGTCTTTTCCAATCCCCTGCTCTTTTTCAAGAACAAGGAATAAGACTTTTATCTCACTGATACATTTTCTAATCAGGCAAGGACTTGGTAATAAATTATCCAAAGACAGAAGGTGAAGAGATGAAGGTAAAAACACTATCACTTAAAGCACTCAAACTGTGCATTGGAAACTTCCATTCTTAATAAAGAAGTAGATAAAATGGTATAAAGAACGCAAACTTGTTTGACAGCATGTAAATGCATGGACTGGATATATGTTTACTGAGTACTTGCTGTCATTATCTATTCATGTTCACATAGCCATAGATCTCAGAGCCAAATCACATAATTTGGCACTCTGTGTCTCCCAACTTTCTATTCGTACCTTCTTTTCTCAGGGTTCAGAGTGAAGGTGACGTGTGGCAAAGAGTACTTCGCCAGTTATGGAACATACTTTAATAAATCTCTAATATCAGGAGCAAGGAAGTAGTACAAAGAGAATAGTTATAAAGCAAAAAATCATAAAGTTGTTATTCCAGCTCCAGACTGCATCGTTTTCATGACAGTCAACTCTCAGGATAATTGAATGATACTTGCCCATCATGACTTACTTCCAGGATAAGTATTCTAATTCCATCTGTGAGTTGGTATTAAGAGTTGAACAGCCAAATTATTGATAGGAAAAAAAAAAAAAAAACCCAGTGAGGTCATTCCAAAGGTGGATTGTAAAAGGAAGCAGCAAGAAGAATAATATAAACTGAGATTAATTTCCATCACTTCTTAAATCATGCTATTGTGAGAGGGATAGCAGACTGGGTTGAAGTAAGGGCAAAAGTCAGGCAGATATTTAAATCCTAGTTTTCTAGTAAATATTGTACCTTTCCATATGTAGCACTTTCTGAATGTCTTATTCCTTTCTTTTTAATAACCAACATCACATTTTCTCTAAAGAAGATCAGTTTTTTAAGACATATAAATTGCTTCAGGGCCAGCTGAAAATGGGGGTGGGAAGAAATCTTATATGATGTAAATGAAATGTTTAATATTAAAACAAATTATTGTATAATTTGGTAATGTTAGGAGAAATGCATTAAACTTAATTATAGAACTTTCTATTGAAGGATTCTTTTATTGTTGTTATTTTAGCTTATTATACTGGTTCTTTTTCTTTCTCTCTGCTTTATTAAATAAAAGAAGAGGGCATTGTCCAAAAAATAGCCTATAAAAATGGTTCTATTTGAAGTCAAAAATTTCAAGGATTGTTAGAAAAGAATAAACTGTTTATTTATTGCCCTTTAGAACAAAGAGATTTTTTAAAAAGTTGAAAGAATAACAATTGCCACCTTCTAGCCCCAGATCTTGTATGTCAAGTTTCAGCCCAGAGCAAATTTTTACAACAAGTTATAAACCCCCTGTAACAGAGGGTTTATTATAATGGAAGTGCTGACACAACCTTAACTATAGCGTTGTAAACGGCTATGCTATAATATCCATTAAGCAGAAAGAAAAATAAGCTGGCTGATCAATAATTTATACAAAGAGTACCAACTGCAGACATAATAACTGTAATGTTTGCAAAGCAATCTCTCTGCTCTCCAGGCTTAACAGTAAACGCAAACTAGCAATGCTGTTAATTTCCAACTCCTACAGATAAGAATACAAACAAATTACTTAAAATTATATTTTGCTCAACATTTAGCATGCCTCGATGGGATAAAATAAAATTTAATTATGATGCAACTTGTGCCGGATGCAAAGCTGTTTTGTTTTCCAGCACATTTTATTATGAAAGGACTTTCATTTGGAACATCAATTATGGGGAAATAGTATGTTTCAATGAGTTGACTTGGGTCAGGCAGGCTCTTCTAAGAGTTATTCAGACATGGAAACAGATTGACACTGTTTAACTTCAAAGAAAGTCACAGGGTTTTACAGAGCTACAACCTGAAATACAATACTCCAAGCTCTGATCCGAGTCAACTGTCAGTAAAAACACACCTTGTCATTAGAGTTCATGGGAAAAAAGACTTTGGTTTGGAAACGTGGCCATCATTAGCATCCAGTGAATCTTGGAGTGCTCTATCAGCATTAAGCCTTATTTACACGGAAGCAAGATGTGTCATTTCTACACCTAATAAATATGAATTATAAAATGTGAGCATTATTTTCTTTTTTGGAAATTTTTTAAAAATATATTTTAGTAGATGTCCATATTTATTACTGCTTTGCTTTTGACACTGCTCACATATATGAAGTGCATTATTTTGATCAATTTTGGTTTTGCTGATGGCTTTTAAAGTAGGAAAATAAGATTTGAAAGGAGTAAAAGAAAATAGAATTGAGGGATCCCAAATTGCTCACTGTGTACAAATTCAAGGTTGCACCAGAGTGTGCATTTCTGAGGTTCACATCTCCATCAGTCTTTTTGTCTCTTCATTTCCTCTGTGTGTGTGTGTGTGTGTGTTGGGGGCAGGGGCGTGGGGTGAGGGTGGGGGATGGGGGTGGAACCCAGTAGAAGGAAGAGACTTTGCTATCAGAGTTGTAAAATGGTGTATTACCCTGTGAGCAATTGCACTTGGAAAGGAACCAGTAATTTATATGAGAAGTGTTTAAGATTGCCTGCTCACCCAGTGATCCATGCCAGGTCAGTTCCAGTAATGCCAGAAAACAAAAGGAGGTGCACATCACTGGGAAAGAGACACCTTATACGCCTTAAGAGCTTGTGAAGGGAAGCACTAAAATGCCATTTTCTCAAATGAACTGGTCATTACCATTTAAAATCCTGAGGGCTGTGCGACTGGGGAGGAGAGAAAGAATTTTTCTTTTGATTTAACAGGGCTCTGAAGTACTAGTTTTAAGGGGGAGGTGTTTTGTTGTGATTGTCTCAGCCCTGTGCTTTAGCAAAGGTTTAATCTTCAAACAAAGATGCAATTAAAAAAAAAAAAAACTGGAATGAAAAAGGATGAAGGCAAAAGCTCTGAGAATATTCCTGGTCCATTTTAAATTTAGAAATTAACTGTTTTAAAAATTACCAGTATGGATGGTAATATAACATTCTGCTATGCCAGGTTTTAATTTGTTAATGTTTTACTTGAATTAGTTTTCCCAGCTGAACCCTTCACTCCTCCAGATTTCAGGAGAGAACTGTGGGATAATGGCAGGGTGTTATATAAGAAACCACTGCCTAAGAATTCTTCACAGGCCTCTTTATTCTTGTTTAACATAATCAAAGTACAAGCCCTGACTATCATGGCATTGCAGGGAGGGGAGTTTGGGGGGAGAGTTACATCATTGTCATTCTCAGGCACGTGTTTTCCCCAAATGTGGAAAAGTCATTTTAACTTTTGAACAGGAGTTCAATTCATTTGCCTATCTCCAGTATAGCCTCACTTATGCATTTAGAGAAGAAATTAAAAAGGGCTGTTTTCTTAGAGAAGTCAGAATTTTTTTATTTACTGATTGGCTCAAAATTCAGCACATCTAGGAATCTTTGCTGATTTATCCCTGTGTGTCCCAGCAACTTCACCACACATTCCAATGGGCAAGGCAATTATCTTACGCTTTACACTTGTTGCTATGTTTCTCTTCAGGTGGTCTCAAGTCATTTCTATTCCTTTCAGATAGCAAGTATAATGCTTAGCACTTGCTGGGTGCTCAATAAATGTCATTTGGGTAATTAAAATTTCTATATTCTGCCACCCATTTCCTTTGTCCAAGATTATGTAAACTATTTACTCCCCAAGCCATACATTAATTTATTCAGTCCAAGATATTGAAGAGTAACAAAATTTTAGATATACTCATTTCTACATTTCTGCTCTATTATGCAACTAATTTAGGAATATTCTGGATAGAAGCAAGAATCCAAAGATGCTAATAAATTAAATTTTAAAGAGATGAAAAAGAGAATGTTAGGCTTCTAATAGAGGCTTGTATCTGGGACCTATAGAGAAAGAATCTTCTTCGCCATGGAAAGTCTTTGGCAAGACTAAACATATAAGTAAGAATATACTCTAAAGAGCTGTAACAGTTGATGAGGGATGGCAGGTTTGTATGTGAAATTCTACCTCTTAAATTTGAGTAAGCATAGGATGTATGCATTAATTTGTATAGTTTTCACTTTTAACACCACCCTCAATTTTACATACATATTCTCTGTTATACAAAGTACTCCTTTTTGTGCACTAATAGTATTGCTGAAGTTATAAAGAAAAAAAATCACTCATCCTGATCAAACTTTCAAATACATTATCTCAGTAGAGTCTTATTACCATAACATAATTAAAATTTTGAGAGAGTGGAACCTAGAAGATCATCTAATCCTAAGATTACAAAACTCATCCTGTCATTCCCCCATCAAATGACTGTGCCAGACAGCACAAATAATTCTCATGTGCTTCCCCCTGAGCAAGGGGCACCCCCAGACACACCCCCAACATGAAACTGTAGGAAACCTTTTGCTACCGGTCCGTTACAGTCAACCTTACATGGCATCCTGTTCTTGCAAAAAGTAAACTGACAATTAGCAAAATATGAGAACTTTGTTTTATACACATAACTAATTTCAAACAGGTATACACTCTAGTCCTCCATGATTCTCACTCCCTCTCAATGACCCTCAAAGAAGGCCTTTTTGAGTAAGCAAATGAATTTTTTTTAAAGTTTACATATCAGAGAACTGAAAACATTGATTGACTGGTACAACTGAATCTAATCTCTTGTTTCTCTGTCTGATTCTACCACTGTAGAATGAGTTTCCATGTGCTCTAATAGAGCTGCGGATATGTTCTCAGTGACTACTTACATGCATGTGTTCATGTGCTACAAAGGAGATGAGAAATGCTGAAAAAGAGAAAAAAAAGTTGGGGAGATACTGTTATTTCAAGTATAAGATTTTGAGATCTATGAAATACTTAACTTAAAATATAACCTCCAAAAATTAGCCAAATTAAAAAACACCATGGAGTTTCTTGACTTTTGTGAGTATCCATGATTTCCTTTGGTTAGAAAATGGTGGTAACCACCAGTGAAAGTCACCTGTTGATTTTTCCCCCCAAAATCAGGCACCAAGTCAGCAGCTGATTGTGTATAGACATTACTTTTGTGTAATCTGTTTACCAACCTTAGTTGGTTTTTCTATCAGGGTCTAGACAACCTCTGTCTCCCATGCTTTTTCATCCTAGTTTCAAGTAAGGTCACTTTCTACTTTTCCAAGAGATGATTCAGGGATCACTCACAACTATTCCCAGGAGAGCAATAGCCTGCCCTCCTGCTGCCCCATTTAAATTGTCTGAACTGCATGGCTTTTTCATTTACTCTCCCTTTAGAGTAAAGCTGCAACGTAGAGAAGACTTGAATGGCCTGTGTCTTCAAAGAAGTGCCTAGAGCTCTGGAATGCAACAAAGTGGGATAAACTACCAAACGCCCAGGAAATGTCAACAATGGGTGGGGGAATGCCTGGGCAGGTGGATTGGGACCTTATTTTAGACATTTTCTAGGACAAGATAACTCACGATGCTGAGCAAGAAAATGGGTCTTTTCTACACAGAAACGATTTGATCTGATTTTGAAACATAGATAGCAACAAGAAGCAATACATTTAAGTACTTATCAGCAGGATCTCTGTTATATTTTTATGTAAGTGATTTGATTGACAAATTGATAATAGTTATTATGAAAGAAGAATTAAAATTTCCAGTAGTCTGAATATTTAGATCTAATAGGAAACATTAGACCTTGACTGAATAAAAGCAATCTAATTTTAAAAGCTAGGTACATTTACACTTTGTAATCTACTTGTAACAAGTCAAACTTCAAGCAGAGCAACAATGCTGTATGCCAAATATTACCAATTGGAAGTTTAACTACTTTTAAGTAAAGAATTTAAAGCTATAGAATTAATAATCTACAATTAATAATTTAAATTGACAAGCTTTATTATAAACATACTAGGTTTTAGATGGCACATGTAGCAACTACAATATTTTATATGCAAATGTAAACAGGTAAACTCATGTCTTCAAAGTTACTTTGAACCTTAATATTCAGGAATAACCATTATCAGTTTCCTGATAAGTTTTCATTGCCAAAAAGTTCTCATAAATCTGACTACTACTTTTTGACTATATAAAATAATTCTTACAGTGAGGAATTGCCAAAGGTAAATATGCAAAATGATATTTAAACATATTGGATTCAGGTTTGTTAATACTATTAATCATCATAAAACATAAGACATTCTAAATCAACACCCAAACAATGCTGTATTTCAAGTCCTCTAGACAGGGAAGACAAACACTGAACACCTTTATAAAGAATATTTTCTATGAAAATGTACTTAGTTTTTACAATTTAGTAATCCCTTTTTTTAATATGATTGCAAAAATATCTTTTCATAGTTTATCTGCACAGAAACAGTTTCAAGGAATTGCTTTTCATGCATATTCACAGAGACACACACTCACATGCCTATTTTCAGAATTTTCTAAATAGCAATTACTCTAGTTAGATTTACAGTCCACAACTCATGGCATTTTTGGTATCAAAAAAAAACCATTTATTTTTTGTTTCCATTTAAGTAATTTTAGTCTAAAAGGACTTACTAATCATAACAACACAGCAAAGGCTTGTTTTGTAAACATTTTACTTTATTAGCAGCCTTTGTTTTCCAATACAATGCTTTAAAAATATCCTCTGTTGTATAAAGGACATTGTTGCAAAAAGGCAGCTCAAAACTTGTCCTTCCCTTCCTTTCATTGATCTGTTGCCTCTTAGGTAATATGAACAGCTGTCTCCAGCTCACCCACAAGCAAGCAGAACATAATAATAAGGTAGTGTTACTGGCCTGTATCTATGAATGATTATACAGAGGGTGCCAGTTCTTTTCCATTAAAGATAAGGTAACAAAGATAACATAGAAAAGAAAGCTGGTTAGTAAAAGCAAATAAGCACTTCTGACTTAAGGTTTAGTTATTTCTCTGGTGACTACTGAGTTTCTCTTTCATTTGGGTTTCCAATAAGGTGAAGGTGCCCTCTGTAGGAGACTCCCAGTAAATGCTGCTTCTTTCTATTTGGGTGACAACAAACAAGTGTTTTCCCTTTTCCCGATTTATAAACAAACACACACACACAGTGTTTTGTATTAATACAAGGCTGAACTCAATGAATGCTAGGTGGAGATTATTCTAAAGCCTACAATTAGCTATGTAAACCAGTGTCCTTCCAAAATGAGAGAAATTGAATACTGAGAAAGCTGTACAGCACATCAGTGCTTGATATTTACTGACACTGAGGCATGTGATAGGATGAGAATTGTAAATTCAGAGAAGCTGCTGAAAGCAGACAGACTAGGGTCTTGGTAAAGTTGAGAGAAAAGTGGACCTGAACTGAAGAATCCACACACAGAGAGACACATTCTCCACCTAATAAATACACCTCCCCAAAAGGTCTTCTTATCTTCTCTTATAAAGGTTACCAAATGCAGATTCATTATCAGTCCCACTGGGTAGCGTATAGCTCTGTAAGAAATTGCTTTTGTTAGCATGCTCATAGAAAGAGATTAGCTATTTCACCAGATCTCTTGGGGCTATTTGAAATTTTGGGAATTCTCTCTGTAATTTAAAATGGAAGTTAAAGCCAATGTGAATAGACGAAGGAAAATCGCACAAATTAAATCTCTCCATCTGGAAGTTTCTTCATCACTCATTGCAAAAGTACAAAATGAAAACACCTTTGTTACAGGCAGGAGATATTACATGAGTGGTGATGCGATTACACATATATTAGGCTTTTAATAATTAAGCATTTAGATTGCAAAGAAAAATGTAAAATTTAAATGCTTGATGGTGTTTTGGATTTAATTTTTGGTCTTTATTGACTTTGCATAATACTTAGAGTTTATCACTGGAGTCATCTATTTACATTTTTTTGTGCAATGACCTTAGCTTCTGTGGAATGTGTGTAGGAGAGAGTCTAGTATCACCTGTACTGCAAGTTACAGGATGAACAGTGGGAATAAAAGCATAAGAAAAGTATGTATCTGCTCCCTTTTGCCTCACTGTTTTCATCTTTCAGTATAAACTCAAACATCCCTTTTCTCTGTGAATTTATGTCCCGGTAGCACCAGGTACGTACCAGAACTAAAGGAACACCATGGAGCCAGGCTCTGTGTGAAATACTTCATACAAATTATCTCATTTAATACTCTACATAGGCAATTATTACTATCCCTCCCCGCCCCCAATATAAAGGAAACTGAGGCTTGAGGGATCCAATGACTCGCCTAGTCTACCCAAGGGCTTGTTTTCTTTTCCAAAATTTATACTCCCTTCTGTGCCCCTGTCTTCCTAACACAACTGTGTGGTGAATCCCCAGCCAGGATTAACACAGCAATCTGCTATCCCTCTGGATGACTGAGCATTGCTAAAGACTCTCCCACAGCTATGCAGATTAGTATCCTTAATTACTCATGCCTCTTAGTTGCAAGCTTTAAATTTAAGCTAGTTTATCCAGAAAGGGATTGAATAAGCGCACATCATCACATTAATAGGTGGTCAGGGCTCCAGTGAGTCTCAGAGATGACCGCAGTCAGATTCAGACCTTTTTTCATAACATCTCTGATTTCCGAAAACACTTTTTTCAGGTTGTCTGCCTCGGTTTCTGTCTGGCTTCTCCTCACATCTGCAGGCAGGCTGAATAGCAGAACCATGTCAACGTTCTGACTCCACCACCAGGGATGGATTGTGATTCACTTCCTTCATTCCCAAGGCCAGATAGCTCAGAAAGGGCTCTGATTGTGTCACGTTGGCCAGATAGACATTGGTTGATTTAAAAACACGTCAAGGACAACATGAGGTAGTGGTTAAGGATGTCACAGATATGAAGCAAGACATCTGGATTTCAAAATCTGGTCTCTGTATGATTGAGAACACATTTACATGCCTGTGCTTCAACTTTCTCATCTGAAAAAAACGAGATGATGATTGTATCTCCTTTGTCGTGATGTTATAATGATAAAATATATTAATATAAAGGACTCTGAATAATGTGCCTTAGGAAGGGTTGGTTCAGGTTGAAAAAGCTATCCTCTCATAAATCAATCGCTATAACCAATGAAGCAGCTTAAGAGCTCAGGAGTTCACACTCCATGTGGCCCACTCCTCATATACCTCATTCATTTCCTCACCTCCTCCCCATTCTGAAAGGACAGGTTTATTAAAAAGAGAAAGGAAAACAGAGAGGCACCCGCACAGGCACAGATGGGCAGAGAGCCCTGCATCCACAATCTTTAATGGCATTTCTTCCATTGCAACTGGAAATTTAATATAGTCAGGTTTCTTATGTTTTGCTTGGGCTTTGTCTAATGTTTTCTGGCTGATTTCCTCTCCCAGTTTGTCCTCCTTCACCTATCCACAGTATTCCCAGATCCACACCAGCCTACAGTCTACTAGTTTTCAGGGATGGTTTAAAAGTTTATCTTTATCTGACTCTTTGGTTTCTCTACACTCCACATGCAAATGGTATACCATCCAATATTTATTTTTTTCCTTCTGAATTATTTCAACTAGCATAATCCTAGCTCCATCCATGTTGCTGCAAGTGGCACGAATTTTTTAATTTGTTTTTTTTGATTGCTGAGTAGTATTCTATTGTGTATATATAAACTACATCTTCCTGATTCACTCATCTGATTGGGGGCACTTAGATTGTCTCCATAGTTTGGCTCTTATAAATAGTACTGCAATATTCTCTGTCTTTTAATGGGTCATTCAGTTCATTTACATGTATTTTAATGACGAAAAATTTATGTTCATACCTATCATCCTATTTTGTGGTTTTGTTTGTATTACCTTTTAAAATGTGTATTTTCTCCCCTAGCCTTTTAATATCTATTTATTAAATCAACTGGCACTGTGATTGTTGCCAAATATTGCTCATCTATTTCCATTATTCCTTCTACATTTACAAGTTGTCATTCCATTGCCAGGAGTTTTTCCTTCTTCCCAAATTATTTAACACTATATTTATTTAAATCATTTTAATCCATCATTTGATTTATTTTCATGTTGAAACTGGCCCAGATTTGATCAGTCAGAGCCTATTCCAGCTGACTGTTGTAATTTTTATACACTATTATCATTTCTTGGAAATTCTTTAATGTTGGACACAAGATCCAGGTCTACCGTATGCTTTTCATGCCTCAAATCTGGAATTAACCACTTCTCCAAGGTTCCCTGTGCTTTGTGGAAGCTTAGATATAGAATCAAGATCTGAATTCTCAATGTGCTTATCACTGTGTTTCATTGTTTCTAGACTCAGCAAATATATGGATTTTTTTCATCTTTATAAATAGAGAGCATATTTGTGTGTTACACATTGATTTGTGTTCCTATATCAATTTTCATTTCTCTCTGTGTGGCTATCTTTCTAACCAGCTAGCTAGCTGATTATCTATATCTTTGTGACTTTATGTAATATTGCCAATTCCAATCCAATAATACCATTGTATTTATCTAATGGTTTCTCCACTTTGTACCTGATCATGCGAAATATGACTTCCATCACTCTCAGTGTATTTACTGTCTGTCCAGTATTCTTCTATGTAACCAATATCTTAATCATAATGGCTGCTTCCTTGGCCTTGGCCTTGCTGCCATGTCCTTACATTGTAATCTTGCCATGACCTCCTCAGTTAGCAGACCCCCCAACTCATCAGGGCCACTTTCTGGGCCACACTGCGTTCTTTACTCTCAGTATCACAGGTCTGATACTTCTTTGAAACCCCAAAGATACCAGCAATTACTTAACTTCCCCCACATTTTTCAACCTTGGTCATATTCTATCAGAAGGAAAAAGAACAGAGAGAGGAAAATGGCAGAAAAGGCCTCCAATCTGAAGTAAATTTCATCTAGATGTTGAAACATTTTATGACTGACGCATATCTCATCACTCTGTTATTTCAACCTTCCCTTTTCATTTAGTTAATTGGTCTCAGAACATCTTACTTCTTTACCAACTAATGGATGAATTTTAGAAGACCTTGAAAACTTTTATCCAGAATTTTAGTTGTTTCCAAATGATTAGACTGGGTACTTGGTTCTCTATACTGCCAGAGACAAGAAACAAGAAGTGGGGACTCCCTTGTGTCACAAGGGGTTAAGTCTCACTACTATGAAGCTATCTGCAGCTACCACAGCACAAGATCAATCCCCAGCAAGGGAGCTGACCCACATGGCACAGCAGACCTCTCTTGCCTCATCTGCTGCTCCCCTCAGCTGTGTATTTCGGTAAATGTGACTGTTCTGCTCCCCACTCTGTCTCTGGTGAATCCACTCAATTTCCCACACCTCTGACCTACACCCAATTCTTGTATGCATAAATAAATCTTTTTAAAAAAGAAGCTAGAAGTAGACATTTATAAATATATAATTATAATACATATTAAAATATGCAGGTTTTGGGGCCTCCCCTGGTGGCGCAGTGGGTTAAGCAACGCACTACGAAGCAAATTGCAGCCACTGCAGCACAAGTTCGATCCCTGCTGCCGGCCAGGGGGGGG
>JAGFMF010011655.1:2638180-2673276 GCA_019455555.1 Galemys pyrenaicus | reverse complement strand
GAGGTGATGGTGCACTGGTGAGATGGTGATGGGGAATACATGGGGATTACAATTAATGGCAAGTATATGTAAATTTTAAAATATTTTAATAAAAAAATAAAAAAAAAGTGAAAAACATTCTTATTGAAGTAGTATTATATTGTTACATCATGTAAGTTTTAACTGTGCATCATCAAAAATCAACATGTGCATATTACATTAAGTTCACCAAAGTCCAATTTATCCTTCATCATAAAAATTAAACTTTTTAACCTGATGTACCCACATCCCTTTCAAAAAACTTAAAAAAATGGCACTTGAAAGAAATATTTAAGAAAAAAAAATGTGAGCTGTATAGCAGTAAAAAGAAAACAAAACTTCTTGTTAAGGACAAAAAAATAAATAACCTTCCATTCTCCTTCCTTCTTATTGAGGTAACTGTGGTTTACAACACCTCATATGATTTAGAGGTGTAGGATAATACCCCTCAGTTGTATATTACCACACCCTACACACCAATTACATTTAATTTCATTTCACTCATTTAAGGGACAAAAATACCAGAGAAATATAACTACACATTTTTCAAACAATTGTGAGCAAACTTAAATTCAAATATTGTGGGTATTTGAGAAGAGACTAAGAAAGGCAAAATGGAAAGAAATAGAGGTTGACTTAGGCTCAGAAAATGGGAGAACAGATATATGTAAATGGATACCAGAAGAAATAAGAAATACCTAAAGGAAAAAATGACCATTTTTCCCATTTCCTATGAAACTGATTACCTGGTTCCAGCATGAACTTCATCCAATTCCCCTTAGCACTTTTTTTTTTTTAAGATTTATTTATTTATGAATACAGGAAGTGGGATACAGGTCAGCTATGGGGGGGTGAGAGGATTCACCAGACACAGAGTTGGGGACAGAACAGGCAGTTTGACTGAAATACACTGTTGAGGGGAGCAATGGGTGAGACAAGAACAGTCTGCCATGCCATGGGGGGGTCACTTCCCTGACCAGATATCGAACTCGTGCTGCAGCTGTGAACTGCTTAACAGAACTCTGGCTTAAGCACCAATTGTACCACCAGGGAGGCCCCAACCCTTTAGCAGTTTGCTGTCTCTGCTTGGATGAAAAAGCTCTAGCCTCTGCTAGCCTCCCCTCACTAATGGATCATCTCCATCCGTGTCAAAATACTGCCACCTCTCCTTCCACCAACTCTTGGGGAAGTCATTTCCCCTCCATCTACTTCTGATAGTCTTATGAGAAGTGAATTTAACTTCATTTTTATATCTGTGTATATAATTTATGTGAACAATCTCAAATCTTTCTATAAGATTTTACAAACCCCCTTGGCATACATTTTGATCAATTAAGTTATATTTGATAGTTTTAAAAATTATATTCAGCCCAAATCACTTCCTTAGCATATAAAATAGTACATCATGTTTACTACTTATTTATTGACATGTTTAGCACCTCCAATTGAATCTTGAGACCCTTTATGAAACGGCCGTGTTGACCCAGATGTTTTTATGATTTTAATGTCCATCATAAAGTTTGTCACAAAGATGGTACTAAATACAGGTAGTACCTTATTGAAGTGACCAATATATACTCAGAGGCTACATTTATCTATTCGACATATACTTACTGACTTCTTACTATGCAGTAGACACTGATGATATGAGTGTATCAACAAAACAGTTCTCTGTCCTCTGCATTCAACATTGTAACTACAGATATAGGAATGCAACTTCTTAAAAATAAGTTAGAAATATGCCGATTTGGAGGGAAATCAAACCAGTTATGAAAACAGATCAACTTCTGGAATCAGATGTACAAAGGGACTGGAAGAGCAAAGTCATAACTCTTACCCAATGCTAGATATGTGTGTTTTTTTTCCTCAAAACATTTTTACAGCTATATGAAAAAAAAGTAGCTACCCTAATAATAATTGTTGATAGAATATATATAATAAGAACATAAATAATTAATATTGAAAATTTAACTTGATTCTATATATGATAATTAAGAAATTTTTAAAAGAAATTAAAATTAAACTAATTATAAATAAAACTTAACATTTTTTTCAAAAGCACAGTTGAAATAAAGTAAAAACTATCAATTATATTTCACTAAGCTGTTTCTTAAAAAGTAAACATTACCTATGTACTAGGGCTTTTGTTCTTTGTGATGTAAATATTTAAATCTTTTAAAAAATTTTAAATTAAAAACTATTTTAAAATTTTATCACTTAATATTTGTTAGGAATATCTAGAATCCATTTCTCTCAAAAAGCCATTTTAAACTAGTCATGAGTGTGATGAAAAGCAAGATGGTTGTCATTATTAAATCATATTCACACATGGCAGCCAAAGTAAGGTTGCTGCATCTATAAAGAAGGAAGCTGGCACATCCTAGACAGGGGCACAAATGGTTTCAGTCTCTCTACTGTCTCGTGGCCCAGAAAGTGAAGCACCTTCATTCTGGACCTTTAAGTAGTACCATTGCTTGAGCAAATGATTTTACGCTGTAGATGCGAGTAAAGTTAACTGTAAATTAACAATTCAATTCTTGTGTCCAAAAATTCAACTCACTTTGAAATTTTCTAATAAAGAGAGCAAAGTATAAACCACGTTATTTCAATAAAAACATACTAAAAGTAAAATAAAGTCAGTTTCATAATGATTATCTACAGAATTATGCCAGAACATTAAAAATCTAAATATCTGAGATTTACTTTGAATAACTCAAAACAGTACAGGTTATCTATGACTTTAGACTAAATTATTATAATTTCCCATTCTGTGGTTAGAGTGTCTGGGTTTAAATTCTGGCTTTGTTCCCCATGGGACAAGTTAATTAATGCTGGATTAATTATAATTACTTAATATATTTAAGCCTCAGCTATCTCATCTGTAAAGTGGGGATAATGATAAGGTTGTCTGGATGTTAAATGAGATAATCTATGAAAGTAACAGCCATATATATATATACACACACACATATATATGTAAATATATGCATGTGTATATATTTGTGGGTGTCCTTATTTTTAAATTGTATAGGTAGCCATGTAATATACCCTGTTCTAAGCATTTTCTCTTTAATGACGCACCATACAGAGTAGAACTCAATACTTGTTGGAGAATTAATGGAATGATTCCTGTACATGAATCACCACTATTTTTCAATAGTCAATATATTTTATAAGACATGTACTATGATTTATTCTACAACCCCTCCCTTGATATGTAATCTCTTATCATTCTAATACTATTAGTATAGCTAATTTCTTGACAGCATTCTACAAGCCCAGAATGTTCATTTCATTCCTTTTCTGCAGTGCACTCTCAGAGTCCCTTGCATTGAGCTTTCTAGATTACCATAAATGGATGTGCCTATGAGAACTTTTGAAAGTATATAAGAGTAGAGCCTGTCTACCTGGTCAAAATGGTCATTTCTATCAGAAAGTATAGTTGACATGATTCCAAAGGTATGATGAATTTGACCCTTGCTATAATGTTACTGTCTAATGTTGATGTAATTTATGGTTTGACCTTCGTCTTTACTGGGCCACCTTCCCCCTATCTCATATGCTGCTGCTGCTGGCTCAAATAGCCATGATAGCAACCTCCACAATCCTTTCTGCAGTCCCACATTAGATGCACACTTCAAACCCACTATTGCCCCTCATCATCGTTATGTTATGTCTGATAATGCCCCTGCAGGGTGTGCATGAAAATACTAACGTTCCATTCATAATATATGACATCCAAGGGCTGGAGAACTAAGCACAAGTTTAACCTTTTCCTAAATATGACCTAGCAACAAACAGACTTGCTAGACCACGATGGTGCTAGACAGCCTGACAAATGACTGCTATGGGGAATATCAAACAGGGAAAATAAACCAGAACCCTCTTTGCTAATGAAATTTACTTACATTTTTTCCTGGCTACATCGGAAGATATCTTGTGGGATGTCGCTCCTACACAAGACAGAGGAAAAGACATTATCATCTACTTTATTTACTTCTTTTTCCTTTCTCCTTCCTACAACCCCTTGTGAAGTGGTGACTCTCAGGTTTCACTTTCCATCTTATTTAATGTCTCTCAAAACACAAGTTGAACCATCTTATTAAACTGTGTCATCAAGTATATATCATGAAATTGAAATTTCCATTCCAAAAGCTATATCGAGGTATGGGTATTCATTTGATATTTCTTTTTGTACACTAAGTCACGATTTAAAATGCACTTCTTCCTGAGGGTTTTGGTCAAAATATACATGAAGCCACTGTCCTATATCCTAACCCCATTCTGTGCAGAACAACAGGACTTCACATGACATAATGGTGTATAGTGTGCTCTGCACTCTACAAGAAATGATACGATTCCTCTTGTTTTATCCTAATATATCCATGAACATTAAAGAATTTAAAATATTCACTTCCTCCAAACTATTGTGTTGCTATAAAATCATATTATGAATAACAGAGTAATTTAAAAAGAAAGTGAGTAGTACTTTTTTTTTTTTCATATTCCTGTCTAAACTATCCTAAGACTCTTCTACTATCCACCTGGAGTGTCACCCCCACTTCTATATGTGCATGGATGCCTCTGGGAAAATTGCAGAGAGTACAAGAAAGTTCAGATAGCAAAGCAGATGACAACAGTTGAAAACATAATCCACTCTATAAATTCCCTCCAGTGAATGGGTGACATTTTTGATGAGAGGTTTCATTTTACAGACTAATATATTAATCATTTTTGATCTATCATATAATATTTAAAAATAGTCTGGAATTTTTTTGTAATATTGGATTAAATATTTAGCTTAGAAGAGAGATACTTTAGGGTATGTACTTATCTGGAGAATTACTCTTTATGTGGTAGCAAATAATTGTTATCAACTATCGGAAAGAAGAAAACAGACAAAGAAAAGAGAGACACTGGCTGAAATAAAAACAAACCTTTGCCAATGCTTTTTCAATTTCAATTTTTAAACACATTTGATCAAAATATATTCTATCAAGTAAATATAAAAACTATTATCTGGGAATTAAAAACAGTATGAATATAAACATTACTGAAATTATTAACATTTAGATTTCATATATTCTGGGCATATCATGCAATTTGCTTTTTTTCCTATTTCATTCTAAATTAATCTGCTCCCTTTCCCTTTCCAAGTTACATGTTTCTGGACAAGATTTCAACTGCTCTGAAGTTCTATTTCTTCAACTACAAAATATTAATTATAATAACTATCACCAAATGTCGATGGGTTAGATTTGCATCATCCAGGTGTGTATGTATATTTGACAGATAGCACAGGTGTTTGAAATATTAGTGGTTTTTCTCCTTCCACCTTTCCTTCTCACTCTCTTTCTCCTCTCCTCCTCTTCCCCTGCCTTCTATCACCTATCCATCATTCTCCTCCATCCTCCATTTCCCTCTCCCCTCCTCTTTTCAGAATAAATAAGCTTAACTTGGCAACCTATCCTCAAATGATAACACTGCATATGCAGAGAGAGAGAGAGAGAGAGAGAGACATGAAGTTCCTTACAAATAAATCCCAAATAATTTGTGGAAGACAATTTATTTTATTAGAAATTATCTGTGCTTGAATTTAAAGACTCCTAAAATTCCAATGTATTTATCATTCACAGAGTAAGTTGACACGGAAACTCTGGAAATGACATGAGAATTGTGCTGTGGATTGGGCATAAGAGGTATAAGTTTTCCTTATGACTCCGCTAAAAACACCTTAACACTCATTTACCTTCTCACATGTTTTGTTTTTTTATTTTTATTATTTTTTTTAAGATTTTATTTATTTATGCATATAAGAGCTGGGGTACAGGCCAGAGTCCAGGGAGGTGAGAGGATTCACCAGAGACAGAGCCGGGAACAGAACAGGCAGACTGACTGAAGCACACTGCCGAGGGGAGCAGCAGGCGAGGCAGGTGAGGTCTGCTGAGCCATGTGGGTCCCCTCCCTGGCCGGAGGCAGGGATAAAACTCATGCTGCTATGGTTTGCTTCATAGTGCCGTTGCTTCACCCACTGCGACACCGGGGAGGCCCCATGATTTGTTTTTTTAAAAATAATGTATTTGTTTAAGTATACAAGAACTGGGGTATAGGTCAGAGGTGTGATGGTGAGAGGATTCACCAGAGACAGTGGGGAACAGAAGAGGCAGATTGACGGTGTGCGGCACACCGCTAAGTTGTGCAGCGGGCTAGGCAGGAGAGGTCTGCTGCACCATGTGGGTCACCTCCCTGGCCAGGGATCGAACTCGTGCTGCAGTGGCTGCAGATGCTTCATAGTGTGATGCTTAACCACTTGCGCCACCAGGGAGGCCCCTCAAGTGCTTTAAAAATTAATAGGCATGATATTTTATAATGGTTTTAGGTTTAAAGAAGAAATAATCAAAAAGTACAACTCCCATAAACATTCTTAGCCCAGTTTCCTTTATTATTAACATCTGAATTAGTGTGTACACTTGTTACAACTGATGAATGAATATTAATACATTATTGAATGAAGTCTGTAGTTTACATAAAGGTTCACACTTTACATAGTATGGTTATAATTATAATATCATACAGAATTATAATATCATACAGAATAGTTTCACTGCCCATATATTCTCTAGTATTTTAATTGTTTGAAGAACTGCTTCACTTCTGTCTTTTCCTCACTCTCTCCCTCCCTTCTCTTTCCCTCTTACTCGCTTTGATTCTACATAGTAAATGCATCACATAGTGAGAGGGAAGGAGAATAACTTACTAAAAATATTTATTGAGCATCCAGTATGTACCAGACCTTTTGCTAGTTGGGCATAGTTAGTGAATAAACCAGGCAAATAGACAATCAATGGAAATAATCAATGTTCCAATGGAAATAGAATTGTTTATTTGAGCTGCTAATTCAGAGAGAATGGTCTGGGAAATAGGTAATATTAGACCAGAAATCTGAAAGATGAGCCAAATGAAGAATATGAGAAAAAATATTCCAAGCAGAGAGAGTGATACAATAATGAGAAGAACTCAGTTTAAAAGATATATACACATGGAATACTATTCAGCAATTAAAAAAGATAAACTAGAGACATTTGCAGAAACATAGATGAAGCTAGAAGGAATTATACTCAGTGAAATAAGTCAAAAGACAAGAGAAAAATATTGATGGTTTCACTACTAGGAGGAATATAAAGAAACAAACACACCAAAAACAGGACTCAAGGAAAAGAACAGCAATCAAAAAAATAAATATGACAAAAGTCAAAAGACAAAGACAATTCAAAGGCATCATGAAGGTGGGGGTGGGGGGTGGGGAGGGATCAAGATGAGGGCAGAAAAAGCATAGGTGACTAGGGTGATGGTGCACTGGGGAAATGGTGGTGGGAACTCCATGGGGACTACAATTGTTATAAAATATGTGTAAATAGATAAATTTAATAATAAAAAAAGAAAATATGAAAAAAAAGACATAGAAAGCCAGTGAATATGAAGCTTTAGGGAAAAAGTACAAATAGATAATTATCAGACATGAGAAATACCATGATGGGACTCAGCAGGAACTATTACAGGGATCTGTCACCCAGATGGATATGTCAGGAGAAGGTTCTGTGAAGGAGTGAGTTTTTTGTTGAGATGTGACTTTGAGAGGCATGGAGCCAGAAAAGTTCAGTGAAAAGTGGCAGCAAGGGGACTCTTCAGACAGAAAAAATGTACAGAAGCTAGAGGTCAGAGGGAGCTCAACTCCCAAATCTATATATTTAATATTCTCTCCCCTGAGCACCAAATTTGTATATCCAACTGCCTCCTTGTTGTCCCTGCTTAGATGTGCAAATAATACTTCAAACTTAAAAAATGGACCAAAATGAAATCTTCACTTTCCCAATTAAAATCACCTTCTTTTCTTGTCTCTCCCATCCCACAAATATAAATGGTACCAACAGGCATGAAGTTGTTCAACCCCCAATCACAAAAGTCCTCTCTTCCCCTTCTCTGTCACTTTGCTTTATTAGCAGCATGTCAACTCCCTTCTCATTTTTCTCCATCTTCTTTATCAGGCTAAGTTCTCATTAACTCTCACCTGGACCTCCATCATGCTTCTAGCAACGCTAGCAATAGAGATGCATTCTTTGTTCCTTTCACAGCACAATGTGGTCCCTGCCAACACAACTCACTCATTCACGGCATGCCACACATACTGGCTTTCTGTTTCCTTTAAATTAAGTTTATTATGGTTATATCATCCTGTTTGCTTGGAATATACTTCCTTATATTTTTCAGTTGGTTCACCTTTCAGATTTCTGGCCTAATATCACCTATGTCCTACTCCAGTCTATCTGAATTAGTAATTCTAATAAACAGGTTGTTTATTTCTATGCGAGTACTGATCAGAATCTAGAATTATTTTTTATTATTTTAACTTCTTTATTTTCTTCTCACCACAAGCTAAATGGAAACAGTGATCTTAATTGTCTTTTCCCCCTCTCCTTTATCCTCAAAACCTAGCAGAGTACCTGGGGCATAGGTTGTATTCAAATAATATTTGTTGAAAAAATCGTATTTCAGATATCCAGAGCAAACAAATTTGTTCATTTTCCCAGGACTAACAATAGGACCTGAATAACTCAATTGTAATTCATGAATTTTAATTACCTTCCTCCTTCTCTTATGTCTCCATTGTGTATTGGTTTTCTTCAGTAATGGGTATTCTGTTTTCAATATTAAATTTAAAGTATCTCTTGTATTAATTTAAGAAAGAAGTGCTTCTTCATCTTTCTCATTGCTATTGTTAATCTGTTTATCCTGTTATTGCTGGTAACATTTGCTTAGATCTCTTATCTGGCATGGTATCTTAATTTCAGAATTATTTTCTTGTTTGTGAAATATTCTCTAGTGGAGAAACACAGAAGTCAGGAGACTTGATTTTAAATTACAAATGGGTGATGGGGGATAAATAATGTGAGCTTGGGACTGTTTCTTTATCTGTTAAATTCAAGGTTGAATTGGAGGTTCCCCAAGGTCCCTTCCAGCCAAATTGTTCTAGGATGTTAAGATACAGTAGAGAATGAGAGAGCTGCATGAGACATAAGGGCGAAAACAGAGCAGACATCAAAAAGATAATGAAATATAAATAACCAGCAAGACAGTCGAGTGATAGTCTTACCACTTCTAAGTCATCTAATAATATCTTGTATTTTATCATCCTGGATTACATTGTAGTTCAGAATATTGCAATACTCAAATGTTAAGGTAGGTCAGCACCATCAGTCCCAACACCAGTAATAGCATTACATAGCACCTTTCATCTTAGACTCTCAAATCACTTGGTAAACATCAATTAAATCTCAAAACTGCCCCATACTGGTATTACTGTGCCCATTTAACAGATGGAAAAGTGAGCCATATTCTTGTTTATACCACAAACCAAAGCTTTCTCATTTTAAATCGGCAGACTTCCTTAAGTTAATAATTAACATGCTAGCCAAGGCTTGGGGGTGACTGCAATAAATAAGAATTTCTATGTGTGGCATGGCCATGCCTGTGGGTTTATGAAACTCTGTGTGGTGTCTGTGAATGTGTGTGGGTGTATATATGGAGTATGGGTGGGTATGATTATAAGTGTATGTAGTCTGTGGGAAAAATTAATGCATATAAGTGTGTGTCTGTATAAACATAAAGTTGAATGCTCTTTGTAGACACCGGATTTTTGTTTTGTAATTTCTTAGCTACATTTAATAATTTTGACACTACCTTCACCATTCCTGTCCCTTACCAGTATCTTTTCCATGTCTCCACAATCTCTTTTTTCTCTGCTTGGACTTCTGTACTCCAGCTTTCATCCACATTTGACATGCTTCCTCTGATGCTCATGTGCTCCTCACTATGTTCTCATAGACTTGCTGAATGCAGAGTTCCTAAATATGTTCCTACAGCTTAATTTTTTTCCCTTAAGTGTCTCCACTGACTGTAGACATTTCTCTACTTAGTTTACATACCAGGCTCTTAAACTCTGTGTATATGAGGATGTACTCAACTCACTCACTGTGTCCTACGGCTTGCATGCTTCACTTCCCTGCAACCCAAGCCTTGTCTTCTTCTTATTCTTAGTAAATTACCAATTACCCAGATGCCTGACCCAGAAAGAGATAAATCATCATTTCTCTATTTTCCTCACCTTCTACACTCAATTAGTAAGTCCTCCTTGCTAAGAAAGACTCTTTTTTCTATTTCTCCCATCTCCTGATTCTTCCGAATACTCTGCCACATCCTTGTAATAGAACACCATTATCTGCTGCCTCTCCAATGACATACGCCTTGGAAGAAAGTGTCTAGTCTGATGTCAGAGTGACTTTCACAGGACAACAGCCTGATCATGTCTCTCCTACACAAAACCTTTCAGTGACCCCCACCCCCATTACTACTGAATCAAGTTCCATCTTGACAGGATTTTCAAGGTTCTGCCTAATTTGACTCAAGTAGATAAAATACAATTTTCAGTTGCTATTTCTCTTTTCAAATTTTGTCATCATAATGATACACACATACACAATCTCTCTTGATGTACACACTCTATATATCAGGTTTTGGAAAAGTCACGATGCATTTTTTTCTATGTAAAGATGCTTCATGACCTTTTCGACAACCTGATATATGTGATGACTATGACCATTTATTTTTATATTAATTCTTTGAGCCTGCATGTTTTCTTCCACTCTTGTCTTTTTAAACTCCTTCCATTATACCTTTACGTTTGGTCAATTCCTCCTCCTTCAGGTGTCAGTTTAAGAGTCACTTCCCTTAGTAAGGGCTACCTTGTATTTTAAGGTAATCATCCATGTGCTTTCAGAGCTCACTTAATATCAGTTACCACCCATTAGTACCTTTGTGTGAGACTATTTCCACAGTTTTAACTTTGGGAAGGGCAAAACAGCGTCTAATTTTGAAATATTGTGGCCCAGGGCTTGCATGCTTCCTGGCATATAACAGAAACTTCGTAAATATTTACTCAATCGTTGACAAACTGAGTAAGTATTAAAATTACCTTTTATAAGTAAATTGGCTAAGTCACTGTCTGGGGTAAAGCTCACGAGAATAAGGAAAATGGGTCAGATCCACAGTGTTCTAAACAAACCACCATGTTTCTCTAAGTAATCCAGGAGCAGTGGAGCTCACTCAGATTAAATGGTATATTCTAACAGAAAAATATTTATGTCCTTAAGTTCCTACCACATGCCAGATTTACTATAAGGCTAGTTTCATATGTAGTTTATGGAAATAATCTTGTATTTGTTGTTCTATTCACTAATACACCCAGAGGAGACAATTCCCTGCCTTTGTCTATGTATCTCATCATACAAAATGAGAGATCCATGGGATTGTGGGGATCATGTACAGGTACAAGCCTAAAAACCCTTATTTCTGGGGTATTTTTTAAAATCTGGGTCACCTTTAGGTCCAAAAGCTTACCAAATGGCAAATTTTTTAAAAGACTTACTATATTTATTTATGGATATAAGAGCGGGGATGTAAGCGAGAGGTGTAGGGGTGAAAGGATTCACAAGATACAGAGTGGGGCACAGAACAGGCGGATTGACTGAAATAGAGCAGCAAGCAAGACAGGAGAAGTCTGCTGTGCCATGTGGGTCACCTCCCTGACCAAACTCCTCCCTATAGCCTCAGACTATAGACTGAACCCCTTGCACCACCAGGGAGGCAAATATTTGAGGAAGGTGAGAATTAAGTATTGATGTGAGGACTTGGCTTCTAAATCCATGCTAAGACAACTTCTCTTTTTTTGTTCAATTTTATTGAGCATATACTTCCTAAGGATATGGATCACAGGCTTTTACTTAGAAACTAAGAACAGAAAAAGATATTTGACAACAATCACTAGAAAAATAATCACTGATTCTGGCTTGACAAATTTAAGGAACTTAAGTTTTGCAGTATAATTTAGATATTTAAAAAGGTTTATGCTATCTTCCAGTTTCTAGGACTATTATACTTTGTATCTAAGAAGAAATATATTTTGATCACAACAGGACATGTACCATAATTTTTAGAAAATCCAGATGAGTTTGTGATACTAATACATTCACACAGGTTTCCTCTCTTACTTGCATTACCAGGAGAAATATGAAGAATTTAGATATTTAAAAATAGCAGCAGTCACCAGCACTGGCAATTGCAAGTCATATCCACAATATAAGTGAATTAATTCATGTCAATGCCCTTGAAAAAATAAGTCTGGTTATTGAATGAAACAAATCTGAATGGGACAAGTAATACTGGCATTCTTTATTTCACAATATAAGTACTTATTTTTGTTGGATTGGGTTAGTCCAAGTTTATCCTTAACAAGACAACTATATGACTCTGAAATGAGTTGCACAGTTTCCATTTTAGTCATCTAACATAACAATAATTACTTGACATTCTTATAAAGGTTTAAAATATATGCTACACAGCTTTTGAATATAATTGATTTTAAATGAATAATCTGTAAGAATATAGAAAAGTCACTTACCTATTTGATTATATAAAAAAAATCCATTTCACATTATATGACCTTATTTTGAAAGCCAATACCTAAAGAAAATATGTTATGAATTTCCAATACAATATAAATAGAAAATCATAATCTATAGAGTACGAACAGCTCTTGAATGTTAAGAAGGTTTCTATATTTTCTCCTAATATAAACACAAAAGATATTATTTGGCCTAGATCAGTTCCTTTTATATAAATTGAACTGGAAAATTGCATCAGCTTTATTTAGAAATATCCACAAGAGAGATACTCTGATTATTGAGGTCAGTGCTCTGACTACAATAGTGACTTAAAAACCCGTCTCATAGTTAAGAAGTTTATTATGGAAAGTAATTAAACTTAGCCAAATTTAGGAGAAATTATATATAAAGACTAAAATACTTTTGTGTTT
This sequence comes from Galemys pyrenaicus, assembly GCA_019455555.1. Classification (NCBI taxonomy): domain Eukaryota; kingdom Metazoa; phylum Chordata; class Mammalia; order Eulipotyphla; family Talpidae; genus Galemys; species Galemys pyrenaicus. Next base: position 2,660,330 of record JAGFMF010011655.1, on the reverse strand, counting down.
CTAAAATCAATACTTAAAACTATGCTGAATCAGGGCAACCAGAAGGGGAGAGAGAGAGGGGAGAGGAAAGTGGATGTGGTTACAATGGACTACCGAGAAGGACTGAAATACACTGCTGAGGGGAGCAGTGGGCAAGACAGGAGAGGTCTGCTGGGCCATGTGGGTCCCCTCCCTGGCCAGTGATTGAACTCATGCTAAAATGGCTGCAGAAGCCCCACAGTGCTGTACTCAACCCTTTGCGCCACCAGGGGGGCCATAGGAGATGATTTTTAAAATGACACTAGGATACTGGTTTTCAAGCATGTGTATTATAGTAATATTCCTTCTCAAAAAAATTACACACACACATTGTCTGTTGACTAACAACGTTGTGCTGCCATATTTCATTTTTTCTAACTAAAGCCATTTAAGAAAAAAACGCAAAAATTAAATATTCTATTACACCACAGTCACTGGTTTATTGGTCATCAGTGGATTTTGAACATTTTTAAAAAGGAACTAATCTAAGAATATTGGATGATTCTGACTAAAAAAGGACAACTGACAACTATATTATTTGCTACTAGAAAGTCAAAAATCCTTCTGTGTCCTTCTCCAGTTTAATGAATTGGAAAATTTTATTTAATTCCCTACTCTGAGTGAAAGTGTCATTATTCCTTCTTTCTCCCTCATTTATTTATTTGCTTTATAAATAGCTATTGAGCATCTCTCTTGTGCCAACACTTTTATAGGTCTCAGGGGTTCACAATGAATAAAAACTTCCTTTCCTCATGGCGTTTACTTTTGTGAGCTATATTAGAATCACATTGATTCTATACCATCTTATATAGATTTATTTCCAATATGTCTATTTTTCCAATTCGGCTTCCATCATTATCATCTCCATACTGGTTTATTGCAATGCTTTCCTAACTGGTCTCCAGAATTCTATTTTGCAGATATACCTGTCCAAAGTCTATCATTCTCAATATAACCTGAAAGATCCTTTTAAAATCTTAATCTGTCTCTCCCATTCTAAAGCCCCCTCAGTCATGTCTTGTTATAAACAGTATCTCCATTAAAAGCAATCTAACCCTTGAACCTCCCTGGTGGCACAAGGGATTGAGTTCTGCACTGTGGGGCTTTTGCTGCCACTGCAGCACCAGTTAGATGTCTGATCAGGGAGGGGACCCACAAGGCACAGCAGACTTCTCCTGCCCTGCCTGCTGCTCCCCTCAGCAGTGTATCTGTTCTGCTCCCCACTCTGTCTCTGGTGAATCTTCTCCTTCTCCTACGTCCCTGGCCTATAACCTAACTCTTGTTCACATAAGTAAATAAAATCTAAAAAAAAAAAAGAAAAGCAATCTAACCCCTCTTCTAACATTTCATTCTCTAAAATTCAACCACTCAAACACCTTTCTGTTAGTCTTATATTCTGCACTTACTCCTATATTAGTGCCTGTACATTAGCTCTTTTCCATTTCCCCAAGTGTGTAGGAAATAAAATATTCCCATGAAAATGTTACAGGAAAATCATTATCTCACATAAAAAGAAGCAAATGGGAGTGATTTTTGAGTTGCTTATTTAGGTGTAGACTTGTAATTTACTTGGAACTTAGGGGGAAAAAAGGAGAAACAATAAATTAATAAAATGAATAAAATAATAATAATGTACAACTTGTTAGCACTCTTAAGGAGAAAAATGAATCAAGTGGGAATAGAATGGAGGTATATGTTCAACTTTAAATAGTGACATAGTAATTGCTCAATGAATGTTAGTGCTATCTTTATTGTCGTTTCTGTCATACTCAACAAAGAAAGATGATGTCAATTTATGTCTTTAAGATAAACACTAATATTAACTAATATTACTTTCTTAAATATTATAACAGGTAGTTATGATGAAGCTGGGAATGAAAAGATACATAAAGAGAGAATCAATTACTTCCTTATGCTCATCCATTGTTTTATATCAATAATATCAAGAAGTTTTCCAAGGCAGTGGGCATTTCATTTTACTCTTATATATCCCAAACACATTTCTTATTCTTCTACTTCATTTCTTACTTATATTTTTTTCTTATTGCTCATTAATATTTGCCATCATTGAATAGTGTTGAAAAGTAAAAAACATATTTAAAATATGGAACAAAATATTAAGTAAAAAGAAACTTGGATTTAGCCTAAAGGAATTTATTTTTGAAATATAATAATTTATTATCAAAAAATGGATCTCAGTTTGAATCACTTTACAAAATATAGACTATTAAAATGAGATAATTAATTTACTGAAGAATTGAACAGGAAATTTCTTTTAAGAATATTTTCTCTCTTAGCAGGTCAAAAGCTTAATATGAAACTTATGTTTGTTTATAACTTTACAAGAACATATCGATTACAAAACTATGATCTTATTTTAATTTTAAAGAAATGTTCCTAGTATTGTACTGACTATTGAGTCCCTTTGTGTCTATGAACATGAAGCCAGTGCACAAACTTTGCACATTGTTTGTATCACACATTATTTTGTATTTGATATTACAAAATACACATCAATTATTACTTTTGTTCATTTTTTTAAAGTACATAGCCGCTTTTGCAGTTATTAATTCAAAGATTTTCATTTTCTTAAGAAATATGTCCTTCCTTTGACCTCCCATACCCGATTCAAACCCATAAACGCAAACATTATCTTTTTTTTAATGTTTGTTTTTTAAAAAAGATGTATTTATTTATGCATACAAGAACTTGGTAAGAGGCCAGAGGTGTGAGAGGTGAGAAGATCCACCAGAGACAGAGTGGGGAACAGAACAGGCAGATCTACTGAAATACACTGCTGAGGGGAGCAGCAGGCACAGCAGAAGAGATCTGTGCCTGTGAGTCACATCCCCGGCCAGCTGCCAGGATCGAACTCGTACTGCAGTGGCTGCTGTTTGCTTCATAGTGCTTTGCTTAACCCATTGTGCCACCAGGGAGACTCAAAACACAAACATTATAAATAATTTTCTTATTTCTACTTGACATGTTTCCACACAGCCATGTAACTCATCAAGTATATATTAATATATACTAGCTTACTATGAATTTTCAGTGTTCTGTATCTACCATATTTCTAAAAACATTTTCACTTCTAAGACTTGAAATTCGTCAATGAAATATTATTCATTAAAACCCTCTTTTGTCTTTTTAAAGAGCTGGTGTAGAAATAAATTTAAAACTCTAATATGATGTGATCATATAAAAGTAGGAATAAAAACTTGAGATTTATTGTGTTCTTATACCTCCATTTTCCTTTTGAATAGTAAAACTCTGCTTTCGTACTCTTATTTTTTTTTATGTTTGCACTAATTTTAAAATGCGTGATTGTTAAAAACATCACTGGAAAAGGATTTAAAGCAAGCAGTACCAATGGGAATGATGGAAAATACTGTTCACTTAGATATAGACAACTTCCCATTCTATACACTTTGATATTTTTTTCACATACTGTATTTTCTAATTGTCTTTCTTCCTTCAAATTTGCATTGAAATAAACTAAATTTTTTGAATAGCTTCATTTTGTTTGTTTTGTTCTTTTAGATTGCTGCTTTTAATACCTGTCTCCCTAACTTCCTTTTAGATGCCACATTTTAAAGTTCTGGTTGGTTTGCTTACCCACAATAATAAAGAAGAAGGATGTTTTAGATTATGGTTTGCATACAGAGGCGATCCCTGGATCATTGCACATTGGATTTAATATAAAAATTGTATTTGGAGTCATTTGATTTGCAGAAATAACAAGCCTAAATGCTTCAGTTTCTAATGGTAATTAGTTTTCAACCCAGACAGTCTGGATAACTATATGTTTACTACCTTATAAAGAGCTATCATAACAAGCCCTTAAGCATTATTTGAAAATTAATAAACTAAAGTAGGAGGAAACCCTTTACTTTCCCATAGCAACATGAACTAAGTTATACTACTTTATTGCGAAATTTTGCTTTTCAATTATAGGTTTACTAAATTAAGAGGCTTGAAAAGCATAAAAAACAATTATTAGTTTCTTAACACTGTAGATGACTAATGCAGTGAGTCCACTTTACTGTATGGAAACAGATTTTTTTTTAAAAGAAAACTCTATGCTTGAATTGCCTGAGAATAAACCTTAATTCCCAAATAAGTTTTGTTGTTAATATATTAATATTATGTATTATATATTTTGGTGATGTTTTCTAAATTAGGCAAAAATAAATCTTCCATTAGAACTTAATCTTAACTTTTTCAAAAGTTTATTTGTATTTCGTAAAATTTAAACTTGCAAGTAGAGAAATTTAATTGTTAAACATCTTCAAATAAACAAAAGATTTAGTCACCTGGATCTGAGCTAAACAATAATTGTCATTGATGATTATGTTAGGTTTAGAAAATAAAATTGTGCATACTTGAGTTAAATGGTTAGAAGATAGTGTGGAAGAGAAAAAAATGATGTAACATAATTCTTAACATCACAGATTGAGGGCAGAGTTGGTGTGAATACACCTTGCCATTGAGTAGGATGTGATCCCTTTACCATCAGACCCACAACTAAGCTCTGGGTCATCCCAGACTGCAACTTTTCTTAGAGGTTTGAGTCTAACTACACAGGGATAGGGGTGTGTGTGCTTGTGTGTGTGTGTGTGTGTGTGTTTGTTCATCTGACAAAAAGAGTAAGGATTAAACTGTACCAATTTTAAGAAGAATAAAGTGCTGAAGAGCTTGCTTTTTCTTTCATTCCTGACCTCCCACCCCAAATTTACGTCCACATATTTATTCTGTTGATCTTTTTGGCATAATGGTGAATATCAAGGACTCTGCTACAAATAGGAAAGATTAAGAGTCTGGACAGATACACAAAATCAGATGTGGTACTGAATTTTTTGAGACCGATATTGGTTGAATTGCATTTTGGGAATTGGCTATAATCTTTGCACTGTACTCAGGTTCTAGATTTAGTGCTTGGCTACAGAAACAACTATATTTCTTCAAGTTTAAGCTATTTTGAATGGAAAAATAATACTATTGTTTTCTAAAACCATTGGTTTTTGATGGTATCTATGAAGATAAAGAAGCATAGTTAACAAAATGATGGTGTAAAAATGCTCCATTGTGCACATATTAATGGCTGATAGCATTCATATGCTAGCATTTAATCCTTTTTTCTACTCACATGGTGCTCCTGATGAATTATTTTTAAAGTATGACTAAATTATTCATTACACAAGATCACCATTATTTATGCAACTGAGGTTTACCACTAACATTCCAATATGGATTTTTTTTTTGACTAGGAGACTTCAATAAAGTATCTAAGAATAGAAATAGATGCCTAGAATTAAGTAATTCATGTGAGGCACACCATAGGGTGAAGAAGTAGTACAGAGTGATTAAACCCTTAAATCTTTACATCTCAAGGGAATCTTTAATAACAGTAAATTTGATAAAATCATTATTTATAATATTTACATATATAGTTAAATTTTATGTACACAGATGGGTTATAATATCTCAAAAATATTCAGGTAGATTAAGCTGCCAGACCATAACAAATTTCTCCCATAGGTTATCTGCCTCATGTATTTCATTTAAATAAAATTTAAGTAATACTAGGTAACAATAAAAGTACAAAAGCATAAAATTACACATAACTTAATTCTATTTTCAGAGTCAGAAAAATAAATGCCATACCATAAACCACCTGATTTTAATGTCTTTATTTTCTTACAACTTCTCTCCATCCCTTCTTTCTGCCGATGAAAGTATATTCCCTATTGCCTGTCCTCTGACACCTTGTCCAATGTCAATTTAAATGACTCGAGTGCTGACTTCAAGTACAGTACAATTCTTCCTTTGGGAAGGTACTCCATTGACTACTATTAAGTGGGTTACTATTGGTATGTTAATTAACTGCTTCACTCAGCACAGACTATTTATGTACAAAGTACCCTTCATCCATGAATTGACATTTGAGAAACAGCCCAAAATGAAATTTAGAAGTTTTTCCACAGACTGATTTCTCATGACTATATTAAAATACATGCATTTTTTTTCCAGCTGTATTTATTTTAGTGTTAAAAACTGACCATAACTTTCACGTGCAGTTTTTTCAGAAGCTACCAAAAAAAGCAACTTCTCTTGAAATATGTTTTAACAGTGTGGCCAATTTCCTCTTTGGAGAATAACCGCACATCAGTGAAGAGAAATATTCTTGCTGGTATTTTATTTTAAAGAAGTGGACAACAAAGTAATCAACATAAAAGTCATAGAAGGAACAAAGAAAATTGGTCAGGTATTATATAAAGACCGTTCTCAAAATTCTCAAAAGTATTTCTTGTATTCAAGGCATTAAGGGGAGGTCTCTATTTTTCAGGTCAGCAGAAACTTGTTTAATATTGAAAGCGGAGATCAAGCCTGATCAATAACCTAAACACATTCTCATCCATTCCTATAGCTCACGTTTACTCTTCCAGCAGATTCCATACAAATCAGAAGATTTTCTTTAAAAAATAAGTCTATTATTATTTTATTTATTTAACTAAAAATTTATATAAATGTAGTATGCTTTTCTTACATCACTGTTTATTTTTGGATAATATATTTCTACCCTTGGGTGTGGTCACTGTAGTTCTCTCACTACCAAAGCAACCACACTCCATTATCATATTACGTGTGTTCTTCCCACCTTTTTCAGCCTTCCCTAGCTCATCCCTCTCCTCCTCCTCTCCTAGATGCCTCATATCAACAGCAAGCTTTGAATGTTTATCTTTGACACCTTGTTAGGTTTTTCTATATCCCAAATATAAGTGAAACCACGCACAAATCAGAAGCTTTTCTAATCTCACTTTAGGAACAAACTTTTTCTTGAGCATTCTCTTAGAGGACTAATTCTAGCTGGAAACCAATTCCAAATCTGGACAAGTCCTGCATGAAAATGAATTGTGAAATACTCAGAAAACGGCCTCAAGATTTTTTTGCCTATAAACATGAAATGAGCATATAAAATGCATGTTCATGAAATTGTTTTCTTCTTTTTTTTCTCTTTATTGAGGTAACATTTGTTGACATTGTACATGATTTAGGGGAACAGGTTCCAGCATCCTCAGATGTATGTTACCCATCTCCCCCACCATCAAAGCACCCACCGTTCTTTATCATAGGCCATTTGCCTCTCTTTTCTCCCCCTCCCCTTTTGTTGTTACCTCCCTTTTCATTTTCCCTTTTGTTATCCTCACCTGTACAGGCAGATTTCTAGGTTTGTTTTGATTGAGTCACAACCAGATTTTCAATTAAAGAGGCATTTACTCATTTTAGAGAAACATAAAGGACAGGTATAGATCACAGGCAGCTCTTCACCCCTAAAGGGAGGTCTGGTAGCCACTCCAATATGAAGCATTTTGTGTCCACACACCCACTCCCATGGTCACATATGATTGCCATGGTGAGAACCAAGATGCGTGTGGGACTTGCTGATACAAAGAGGACGGGCACTGTTTCCCATCAATGTCTATACCACTCTTCAAAGCTAACAGTCCAACTCCCAACACGAATACTTTTGCATTTAATTGTACACCTTAGCAAGACTCCATCCAAAACATGGCCAAATCACCCCCTCTCTTGAAAACAACTACAAAGCAAAGCTTGATATGTGCTCCTAGAAAACTCCAGACATTTCAAACCAGCTACGCACCCCAGGGGCATCCTGGCTACTGAAGGGGAAAAAGAGCAGGAGGAGGCGAGAGTAAGAATGTCAGGGTTGGGGACTGACTTCCCAAGCCACCCCTAGGGAGACCCAGGACACTGAAAAATTCCTTGGGGAGATTTTCCTGACATGAGAGTGGGTCCAGGCCCAATTTGGGGGCATTGGGAGCTCGGCAGACTCCAACCCACAACTGGTAGGAGAGGAACACCCTTTTCTCTCCCTAAGTCCAGAAGAAATTAAAGGAAAGTCAGGCCTATCCAGGTTTATCTCCATAAAAAGTCCTACAGCAGAAAAAGTACATTAGAGCAAACTCACAAATTCTCCGGGAAGGCAAACCAAGGGCGTGTATATTTCCCAGCAGCGCAGAAGCCGCAGCGGCAACACAGACAGGAGAGCGAAGGCCAATGCGGGCGCGGTAGTGTTAAGTCGGCACACCTGTGCACACTGCATATGCAGCGCTGCCTTTGAGCCAAGTGCCAATGATCCAAGTGTGTGAGTTTCGAGATTCGGATATTGCCCTTCCCCCCTGAAGGCTCAAGCTTCATAGATCATGACCCCTGGGAATAAGGAACCTGCAGGGAGGTGAGAAGGGAAGTGAAGACAACCTAAGCATAGCACATAATGCAGTTACGGTGAAACAAAACAGTAGGTAGAGGTTATGAACGTCACTCCTCAAGCCGAGATCGAATATTAAAGCCCTAGACACCACTTCTGCCTCCACCTCACACCAAGGTAAACTAAGAAGAAAACAAATGAAAATAAACTCTCAGCACCCCAACCAAATTCACAAACATAAACAATAAATAAGGCAACATACATGCCTAAGAGCAAGGAATACCTCAACAACAAAAAAAAAAAAATGAAAAAGCAAAATGGGAAGGACAGAAGTTCCAGGACAATATAATGGAGACAGAAGTCTAAAAAACCATCTGGATATGACTTTAGAATGACAATGTGTTAAATGAGATACGAGAAGGTCAGTCAAAGGCAGAGAGGCAGACACAAGATCTGAGGAAGGAACAATGAGATTTCTTCACCGAGAAGATTGAATATATAAAAAAAATCACAAAAAAAGAGATTCTAATGAAATAAAGACAATTTTAGATAGTGCTTTAAACATAATCAAAATGGCAGAGGTTAGAATGACAGCTGTAGAAGATTAAAATAAACAAACTATGCATTCAGAAGAAGAGAACATCAAGACAAATGAAAAATGAGGAAACTACAAGAAATATCAGACTGGATTAGGAAAGGGACCTTATGACTGATCGGACCCCCAGAAAGCGAAGAAAAATAAATAAGACCAGAAACCATATTCAAAAAAGTAATAAATGAGAACTTCCTTAGCCTACAGAATGAACTAAATTTGGAAGTCAAATTAAATAACTGAAGTCAAAACTTGAACAAGGAGAGAGAACACTTAAATTCTCAGATGCAAAAAGATCTTCACACAGATACATTATTGTCAGATTATTAAAAATCAAAGACAAAAAAACTTATAGAAAGCAAGGGAAAAAGTAACTTATAAGGGCTGACAAATTAGGATTTCCTTGAATTTCAGTCCAAATACTCTTCAGGCAAAAAATTATAATGATTATATTATTAATGGTCATTCTGCTATATTGTAATATGGTCTATTTTCAAAAACAAGGTACTAAAGGGGGAACTCATTGTCTTGAGGTAATAAAAATTATTGAACAATAAATCAAACTAAGTTATATTTTTAAAAGACCCAATTATCAAATTTTAATGCCATTTCTTTTTTTTTTTAAAGATTTATTTATTTATGCCTTGAAGAGCTAGGATACAGGCCAGAGTCACAAGAGGTGACAGCATTCACCAGAGACAGAGTGGGGAGCAGATAAGGCAGATCTACCGACATACACTGCTGGCGGGAGCAGCAGGCAAGGCAGGAGAGGTCTGCTGTGCCATGTGGGTCCCTCCCTGGCCAGGGATCCATCAGGTGCTGCTGTGCCACAGATGCTTCACAATGTGGCACTCAACTGGCTGCGCCACCAGGGAGGCCCTTCAATGTCATTTCAGTTCAAATTTTCATTGTCATGTATATGCTCTTAGATGTTCAAAGTTGTCCAATCACTGCCCTAGACTAGAGAATGCTGAGAGCGATGTGCTAGAAGGTGCATCTGCGTAAGCCAACCTTACTATTACTGGGAAGGTAAGGGGGATGCCAGATATAAGAACAGAAACAATCCAGAAAAGAATCTCTAAATATGCCAAGAGGATGGCCGACCACATGTTGGGTGGCAGGGTATCCATCTGAACTGTATAGTGATGACTACACGGAGCAAGTCACTGTGGGATGCCCTGCCCACTGGAACTTGGGCCATGACGGCTATCTTAAATTTGCTTCAGTAACTAATACCAGTTTAAATAATATGTAGGAAAAAAAACAAAAACTAAAATCGAAACTTGAGCAATCAAGGTCACACCTCAGCCCCAACACCTCCAAATTGGACTTAGACTAAGATAAATTTAAGTTGCCTTTTTAATATTAGGAAAACAGCAATACAAATGCAATTTGGAAATACAATACAAATGCAATTTCTGGAAGAAATGTTAGAGATCTGTCAGTCCATTATGAACCAAACCTGGGAAGGAAATGGTGTGTGAGCAAACGAACACACATAATTACACTGCACAATTTTATGCTGCCACCAGGCCTTTTGTAAGACTTTATAAACTGATCTTAATTTTGTTATACTGACCCCTAAAGGCACTTCCTATTGTAAAATAGTCTATTAAGGATTGGTCTATATTTTGGAAAGCAATAATATTAAGTTCATTATGGCTTTTTGCAGTCCAGGCACTAATTTAGCTTGTGCAATCCTCTTAAGATTTTAATGGGTAAAAGCTATTTTAAGAATTTTTGCAAGCAAACTATATAGGTATGCTTAGAAAGGTACTTCTCTTTCAGACCCTTTAAAAAATATATAAGATATTTATGTTAAATTGATTCATGCTAAAAATGTAACACATTCAGTCAGAAAGCCTTAATAAGAGAGACGTCTGTATAAAACAGTGTTACTACCCAAACTTGGCCCCAGAATCTTGACGTTAAAAGTCAAACATGGTCTCTGTTACAAGCATATAATATTACTATTATTATTATTATCATTATTATGAGTGAAAGTTATTTTTATCATAGAAAAATAAGTAAAAAAACATAAACTACAAAAAAGAGGTTAAACTCTTATTATCTTCATAATGGAATGTCACTGAATCTACAAGTTTAAGCATACTTTAAAAGATATCATAATGTATCCTATCAGCAAATACAATAAAACCATTTTAAAAGATAACCAGTGTTCCATGGTATGAAGAGGTCATAATATATTCAGCCCATATGCTCTTGTTGAGCATGACTATAATTTCCTTTCTGCCTTCTTTTGCTATCAAAATAATGCTTTAAGAAATATTCTTGTATACTTTCAGGGAGAGTCAATTTAGGTTGGTGCATGATTAAGAGTATAAGCTCAAGTGAGAGACAGACTACACAGGGAGAGGAAAGACAATAACAAAAGGGGCCAAAGCACAGTGAACTATGGTGGTGACTATGGATGTTTTGGTGGTGTTATGGGATGTTAAAGAGCAATTTGTTTGGATTTCCCTGGAGATGAAGAAGGTAAAACTTGCCCTAAGGTATAAGGATTGGGAAAATACAACACTGACAATGGACAATGACACAAGGGCAGAGTTTATTTGAAGAAATCTTAGACTTTGATAATGGAAGTACACAAATAAGATATTAAGTGAAGAAGGTGATGCTTACAGGGTAGTGTGTTAACAATGGGTTAGGGCTTCTAGAAAAATAATGGAAAGTGTTTATAAATGAAGCAGAGTGGGAAAACAATTAGGAAAATGATAGAAATACCTAAATGGTGGAGATGAGAGGGTAACACACATCTAAAAAACTGAGCTTTTTCACATTTGGGGCTGTGGTGTAGCTTGACAAATGAAGGGAAGCACAGTGATATTATTGAACTCAAGTATTCAACCTGATACCTACCGCATGAAAAGATCTTTCTAGTCAAAGACTCTATGTAACCAAGACCAGGTGCAACATGCATTTTATGTTCTGGTAAACAATCTGATTTTTTTTTTTTCTTCTGCCAAGGCAATCTACCCACTCCTGGGCTAGAAATAACTTTCTCATTGACTTAAGATACCTCTTATTATATATATTACTCATCCATCAAGTTTCATTCTATTGGGGTTATAGACAACACACAGTTTCTCTTTCCCCTTGAAAAGATGTATCTTGTGTATTAAGTTCCTTTTTCCTTCAAACTGAATATGCCAAAACTTTTTTGCTGCTAACTATGGTACATTTCAGCAATCTACTCATTCTTCAAGTGGTTCAACATACTTAAATTTACAGTACATTTCCAATATGATAGCTAGAAATGAATCCAGTATCTAAAATATTCTCTAAAAAAACATACCACAGAACAAAATTGCAAGAGCATGAAAACAGGTACTAAACCCCCACTATTTACTTGGGCCAATGTCAGTTTTAGAGGTACATAATTTCACTCAAGTTTCCACGGTTAAAGTACAATTCTGATGTATGAGACCTTGAAGTTATTTTCTGTTGTACATTACTTGTATAACCTTAGAAAAAATTAACTTACCTTCTTGGGACTCATTATTTTCCCCTGAAAAATAAAATTAGTGATGATATTTATTTAGCAGGGTAACTATGAGGGTTAAATAAAGTAAAACATATAGAGCATCTGTTGTCTGACACATGGTAATGACAAAATAAATGACAGTTATTATCATTACTTCCTTTACAGTAAAAAACTTGGCTGTGAGTTAAGGTCAAATAATCAAGATTCAAGTCCAGATCAAGAAATTCCAAATCTCATTATAACATAATATCCTAAACTCTTTACTTTTCATGCTTGTCCTTCTAATAATGCAAGCCAAGGTGATCAACTGTTAATTAGCATTAATTGTATTGTCAACCATGACTCCTGTGTTTTTTCATAGGTATTACTATTGTTTAGCATGATTTCCTTATCAGGCACTTATGAGAACTTGGATTTAGACCTAAAGGGGGTCATTATCATATCTAGGCTTAGCAATATGAACAATAGCAAAGTAATAATACAAAGAATGTTATAAAAAACTAACAACCTATAGAAATTGAAACTGCATAGAGAGAATTAAAAAAAGATGAATATAGGCTGACTTGTTTAAAAGATATTACTATCATTGACAAAAATGGATAAATGTGGGAAAGGCATCTGCTCATGAGACAAAATTGACTTATTCTAGGAAATTAGTTGCAAGGTTATTTGGATTGACTCATCTACTATAGATACTTCAAATATCTTTCCTTTTTTTTCTGAATAAAATGCTAGATGAGTGAAACATAGCTGCAGCTCTGATTTTCTTTACAACTGAAAATGTGTATATTTAACTTTATTTTACAAGACCAAGGAATTTGCTAACTTCTTAGAAGACTATATATAATAAAATAGCATACTTAACTGTGAAATTTCATATTATGTTACTATATAATATGCTTATTACATAATACAGTGATTATACTATAATAATAGGGATCTGAGATGAGAGGGAAAATGATATCTGGAAATGATTCTGGCTTCTGCCCTGTTATTTGATATGAATCTTAGAAAAAGTACCATGTCTATATCCAGAGGTGTTAAACAATGATAAAGTGCATGTCATGTTCTGCAGTGAATTATCAACATCTTAGGGCATACTAACTGACCTACTGAGCTATCCTGGCCTTTATAATAAAGTAAAATTTTATCGGAAATAGAATTTTTTTTTATGGGAATATCAGGAAGAACTCAAGAGACTGATCATCAGAGTTCTAGCAGGGATGATAATCCAGCAACATAAAAACTAAAGGTTGACTGTTTCTTCATTGACCACTGTTAATCCATTAACAACTTAATTCCCTGAAAACGTAACTTGTTCAAAATACTTAAGGCTGTCAATTTTTTTATCACTGCTTATCAGAGTCCATCAATCATTGTCAATCACAGTCAAATGAGGACATTTTCCGAACTAATAGATAAAAACTTTTTGACCTCATTTTTTTTTTATATTTTCACATGCAAAAGAATATAATAACCTGAACTTGATTCTTGCCATTGGTAACTGAATAATGCTCAGAGTGAATTTTGGACACTTACTTAACATTAGATTTATTTAGTGACCTGTATTTTAAGAAATCATAAGTGTATATAAAGATAGAGCAGAGAATTCTATTATATTACAGAATTCTACAGTATAGACTATAGAAATGAGAGACATGAAACCTCTACTCTATCTATTCTCTACTGCCCTGCATGACTAAAGACAATTTTTTTTTAATCTCCACTGAGAGTTCTGGTCTCTATTTTGGTACAATGGGTAAACAGATTAAAAGTGAACTCAAAATAATCTCATGAATTTTCTACCCTCTCTGAGATTAATTACTGTAAATCTTTTATGTAGTTGAAATGCGTAAAAATATACTGAAACTAAAACAAAGTAAGGCAAAAAATATATACTACTTACTTATATTTCCTCTACAAAATAAAACTCTTCCTTCTGTTTGCCTTTATATATATTAATCACTTATTTACTGAAAGTCCTCTTAGTTTTTAAGAGCATTAAATGATTTATGTCAGAGACAGTTTCCAGAAATTCTGCGTAGGGGTAACTATGGCAATTGTGATTATTGCCACAGTCCTGATGCCTGATAAAAGGTTAAAACATGTCTGTTGCTTTAAACCTAACCCTTCCCACTTTTCACCAAAAGTTAATTTGATTTTTCAAATTCTACCTTCCTTACATTTAAATATCCACCTTTTATTATCTTGATAGAATTTCTATCTATGTAGTTTTATTCATTAGCTTGCAGTTTCTACTGATTTCTTTCAAATTCTGATTTAAGAAAATAGTCATTCTTTCTGCTTCAGGACAATCTAAGAGTAATCTAAAGATTTCTTTGGGAAATTCATTAGTGAGTCAAGCTCTTATCAACATTAAAAGATGATTCCACAAGGAGAACTTAAAGCATTTATTTAATTGTCACTTGAGCGACTGCTATGTGTCAGATAGTTAAACAGTTATGACCCTTCAGGTTCCTATTATCAATAGGACCATCTTTTTCTTTAATGTTCCAGTCTGCCTCCCACTAAGAATTTGTTGCCCTTTCTTTCTTTTTTACAAAAGAAGGATGAGAGTGAGTGCTTTTAGGATTGAGATACCATTCACAAACAAAAGGAAATAAATGAGCAAAGTTTCCGGAAACCTTACATAAAAATGCAGGTCATCATTCTCTATCCTTCCCAAACATTCTGACATTCAAAAGTACAGGATACTCCACACATCTCTGGATAAATGCCCTCTCGCCTCAGGGAGAATTTGATTCTCCTTAAACAAAATTCAAGGAGGTAAAAATTAGGATAGGAAATGAGGTCACTTGAAAATAAGTTTATTTTATGAGCTAGAGTTAGAAAATTTTAAAATCATTTGCAAGACTAACATGTATAAAAATATGAGTATATTGAGCAAAACTATTACTGATAAATTTGGAGGATGACAAAAATAATATCAAAACAGTGTGGTAATTTATTTTACCTTACTAATTCTTATCAATGCCTATAACACAAAAGGTTAAAGTAAAATAGCATTACCGTACTGGCTTAAACATATGACACCTAGACCAAATTTGAGAACAGAAATTTTTACTATTATAAATAATGTTATTATAGATATAATATTATTTGTATCATCTTGAAAACATTAAAGACCAGTAAATATTGACCAAAGCTTTATGTAAGTTATTTGTGACAAAGAGCTAGTTTATATGCCAAATTGTGCTGTGATAGGTACTTTAAAAATACTATAATGAGAAACTGATTTCCTGGTTACCTCCTGTGACTCATAAAGGCAATGCAAAACTATTGAAATAAAAAATTATAAAAATGTGGAATTTTTGTCTTATTCTGTCATTTTTGCATTTTAAAAATATAACATATATAAGAAAATAGGTTTTCTTACCGCAGCCACTGCAGCAAGAGTTCGGTCCCTGCTGCCAGCCAGGGAGGAGACCCACATGGCCGGCAGACCTCTCCTGCTGTGCCCGCTGCTCCCCTCAGCAGTGTACTTCAGTTGATCTGCCTGTTCTGCTCCCCACTCTCTGTGGTGAATCCTCTCACCCTCCCACACCTCTGGCCTGTACCCCAGTGCTTGTATGCATAAATAAATAAAAATCTTAAAGAAATAGAAGAAAAGAAAAAAAGTTTTCTTTAACCACGTTCCAAGTTACTTTGCAGTTTTTTAATCATTTGCTTCTTGTCCATTTCCTATAGAAGGAGGTAAGGTAGATTAAGTAATATTTTAATCATAAAATAAGATTAATTTCTATATGATTCTCAGGAAGACATATCACATACCAATGAGTGTTCATTTCAGATTTCAGAAACTATACCAGTTATTTCAACAGAAGAAAAAAGAAATATGACATTGTTAACCAGATAATGAAAAACTGAGAGTAAAAAGTAAAGTAGATCATCATAGTAGTAACCACAAGAAACAGCTTCCACTCCTAAAAGCGTAGAAACAGAATAAAGAGATGGGTGTTTTCTGAAACTTATCTCAAAAGGGGACTCCAAAAAGGCATAACTTAGTCCTTTGAGGAAGACTTGCTACTTAGATGGTGTAGGTGTCTGAGCTAAGATGTGTATGAGACTGTTCCCAACCCTTTACAGGACGACAGCTGCTAACTGACACTACTGTCTCTGGGGGACTTGATGAGGTTATACCTGGGAGCATCAGGAAAAGAGCAAACTGGAATCAATTACAGCTACCGAACAATTTGTTATCCTCAGGATGAAGGAGCTTTCTTGGGTGTTACTGAGAGATGGTGAAAGCAAACAGGGGAAGCTTTTTCTTTCTCCACTCTGGTTTCCTCTGGCACCCATGATCATCAGCCTACTAGAAAGTCAGTGGGTAAAAGAGAAATATGATTTACAGAGCCCCATTCTTGGGGACACAAAGTTTAGAAGATGGATGAGTGGGAAGCTTGAAAGGTAATAGTTCACAAACCACTACATATGGTGTGTAAAATCTACTAACATGTTTATGAGAATGTTCAGCAAAATGGACTAGGGTCTGTGGTTTATTTCAATTATTCTCTCATTTAATTCAATCGCATATATAGACACATGTATTTGCACACAGAATCTGGGTGATATTAACAATAGTGACTAGAGAACACTGGGCTCATAAAGACCCACAGAAATATCTTAAATGGTATATTATATTGGCCACCTTCTAGGTTGGATTTTCCAGGTCAAGTTTTCTTTTAAATGAATATGTTAAAAAAATAAATTGAGGGCCCTCCCTGGTGGTGCAGTGGATTAAGCAACGCACAATGAAGCAAACCCAGCCACTGCAGCATGAGTTTGATCCCTGCCGCTGGCTGGGGAGGTGACCCACATGGCGCAGGCAGACTTCTCCTGTCGTGCCAGCTGCTCCCCTCAGCAGTGTATTTCGGTTGATCTGCCTGTGCTTGTGCTGTTCCCCACTCTGTCTGGTGGATTCTCTCACCCCCTGCACCTCTGGCCTGTACCCCTGTGCTTGTATGCATAAATAAATAAATCTAAAAAATAAATAAATAAATAAATTGAGAAAAGTACACAGTTTAGGTTTAGGTGAGAGAACAGAAATGATGTTTCCCAACAAAAATTGAAAACAGTTAAAACACATTCCTTTGTAGATCCTCTCATAATATCCCTAAACCACCATAAATTTTACAGGTGGTACAGATGAATCATTATAGACAGAAATGATATAATCTTGAAGCAAAAAATTTCCATCTAGCTTTATTTCAATTAATTAATCACCAGTGAATGAAAGAAATTTCATATTTTTTTTGAAATTTCATATTTATAAGATATATCACCAAAAGGTGAAAGTCATAGATGCAAAAATCAAAATACATATGATATTTATAGGTACTGATTGCTTTCCATAGGGATGCAAATGTTATAAAATCTCAAATTACACTTTGCTTTACATAAAAATCTCTATAAGATTAGGCTAGAGGGAGTTTATTTGTATTATAAAAAGGCCCCCTTAGTTTACAAAAGGATTCATCACAAATGTTCCTAATTTTTAAAAAGCATTTAATTTTTTTTTATCAAGGTAACATTGGTTTGTAACATTATATGATTTACAGATATAGGTTAACAACTCTTTAGATATATACTACTACACCATAGTCGTGACCAAATTTACCCATAACTCTCCACCATAGTTCAATGACCCCATTCCTTGTTTTGTTCTCCATCCGTATCCTTTCTCCTGTGTCACCACAAACCTGCAGTCAGATTTCTAAAGTTTATTTTGGCCCGTTCCTGCTTTTCATTTCTTTGTAATTCACATTATAATGAGTAAAATTATCTAGTATTTGTCTTTATACTTTTGACTTATTTTTCTTACCATAATCTCTTCTAGTTCCATCCATGCTGTCTCGAACATGGCAAGATTTCATTTCTTTACTCATTCATTCATTTTTTTTAATATTCTTAATTTTTTTCTCTTTCACCATAGCTGCACATATATTGAACCACTTCAAATTCTATAGCATCCAACTATTTTCTTTGGTATTTTTAAATAAATTTATTTAAATTTTCCATAAACTATGAGGCTAACATTTTTTCCAGTTCTGCCACTGCTTTTCCAATTTGATTACTTAAGAAAATTTAAAAAATAGCAAAAATCAATACATAATGCTAAAAAACATTTTAATAAAATGAACACTTCTAAAATTATAATATGTTCAAAAGTCTAATCTATGAAATTAATATGGTGGAGTGGCATAAAAAAGGCTGTACTTGAATTTTGTATAACCAAACCCCTGCTCAAAGAAACTTCTTGAGCGCCTCCCTGGAGGGTTCCTTGAAACACACTTTGAAAACCATAGCAAAAAAACTAGAAAAATACATTTTGCACAGTGATGCAAAACAGACACAAATGGAAATGCTGCAAAAATATTCCAAAGTGTGAATTAAGGGTGGGAAGGTAGTTTGTGGAAATCTATGTTAAGGTAATTGTGGGTTGTTTAAAAGTCAGTTAGACAGAAGTTGATGACCTACAATTACACAAGTAAATAATGGAGAGAAAATAATAAATGGTTCTTGCCCACAGGAAGCTCACAGTTCTACAGAGAAGACTAGCACATAAACAATTTATGAACACAAAGAAACAAGCAATTATTTCTCTTAAGGTATTTGTGAGAAGTCAAAGGACTTTTCGGAGATAGAATATTTGTTGAATAATGAAGAATGCATTCATGTTTCTCAGAATGATGAGTGGGAACAATTCAAAATTGGAAAAACAGTGTAAGCTCTATGAATGTAAAGCGCATATTTAGACTCTGATGTGGTTTGGATGATTAGTGCAACCTAGATATAAAGATATTTCCCTGGAGGTAGGTTTAACCAGATGGTACAGGGCCCTGTTCTGTAGCTGTGTATGTGAACCATAAGACAAGAAGTGGCAGAAATGTATCTGTGGTTTACTTTGTTCCTGTTGGAGACAGAAGTTTGAAGACTAGAGTTGAAAGTGAAGGTTTTGAAGAGAAAGAGTTTTAACTAAATTAGAGATGATGAGAACAGTATCCATTTTATGGGAATATATGAAGAGCCTAGACTTTATAGATGGTGAATATAAAGCAGCTGTGAAATTCCCATATCAAAGTATCCAGTGGGGAATTTGAATTTCAAGATTAAGAGAGAAGTTAGCAAGTAGAAAGACAGATTGGGAGACTTGTTTTTAGAAGATGACT
The DNA here is from genome assembly GCA_019455555.1 of Galemys pyrenaicus. Lineage (NCBI taxonomy): Eukaryota > Metazoa > Chordata > Mammalia > Eulipotyphla > Talpidae > Galemys > Galemys pyrenaicus. Next base: position 2,640,795 of record JAGFMF010011655.1, on the reverse strand, counting down.
TAGAGGAAAATTTAGAATAAAATGAGAATTGAACTAGAATAAATTTTGGGAAGAGCTCACTTTTAGGATTAGGCAAAAAAAAAGAAATTACTGATTGAGGAAGAATGCTCAAATAAATGCTCAACTGAGTATAGAAACAGAATACAATGGACAAAGTATTTAAAAAATTGGGTGATTACCAATACTGTCAAATAAATCCATGTAGGTCAAATAATGTGATGACTGAAAATTGTAAAGGTCTATGGAAGATTGAAGATTATTTTTTTTACCTTGGCAGAATATAAGTTTGTGTGATTTTAAAGAATAAGAAACAAATTTATAAATAGTTGAGATACCAATTTAAGGAATCAGTGACAGAATGTGGCATATTCTAAGTTTGTTTTTTTCACAGAATGGAGAGAAATATTTCTATTTCCATGTTCTTTCCCAAAAGTTGCTACGTCCCCATCAAGAGGTAGACTCAACATCCCCTTCTATTGAAACTGAACTGAACTTTATGACTGCCATAATGAATAGAATGTGGAGAAAATGAGTATCTCCAAAGACTGGGTCATAGAGGTGATATTCTTGAATTCAGCCACAACATTGTGAAGTTATTCAAGTCACCTGGAGGAGCCAGATGTCGGCTATATGGCCCACACTCAAATTCAGGTGATAGCCAACATCAATTTCTAAATGTAACTGAGTAGCTTTTTAATGACTCTACCTTCTAGCCTTTGAGTGATGCAGACAAGACTGTCACTGTTGAAACTGCTCAAACTGTAGCTGTGTAACAGCAAGTCCCAGGGGAGCCAAAATGTGAAGGTTAGTGGGTTCTCACTCATGTGCCTACAACTGCAGTTGTAGGACAGAATTCAGGCTCAGTGTTCAACAACAACAGTGTTTATTTTCAAAGGAGAGAGAGAGAGACAGAGAGAGAGAATGACAGACAGAGAGAGAGAGAGAGAGAGAGAGAGAAGAAAGTATTAAAAGGCAGAAGCAATAGCAATGGTTCAAAGGTTGAAGGTATCAAAGATCACAAAGTTCTTGACTGTCTGAGAAGGTTTTTGAGAAAGTTTGTGTAGAGGTGGTACCACAGCAGTCAGGAAAAACAATCTGAAACTGGGGAATATTGGACACCAAATAGTTGGCACCAAAGATAATGGCACTAAGGGGTGGTGGTGGATTTGCCAGAGGCAGGGGCCTGTGTTACAGCTATGCTAGGCATAAAACCAACAGTAACTAGCTCTTTAGGGACACCCAGCACAAGGTCAGTGGTGTTATTGAGCAGGTGATGTTAAAGGCGGAGTTGGAGGTCAGGTCTGCGAAGGTGTGGTGACAGAGGACAGCTCAACGAAGGTCTTCCAGACAAATCTGACTGCCTCTTCAAACTTCCCATCAAGTCCCCTTCAACCATCCAACTTTCCTCTCAAGCTGATTACAGGCTTATATACTCTTGAGGGTACCCACCTTTCACAGCTGATTTGTCTTTTAGTTGATTGACACCCAAGAGAGCTCTGATCAGGTTGGTCCTTTACAACCCAACCAAAGTGAGTGGGGTGGGATGGGGGAACCGCACTAGTTAGGCTGTATAACTGACCAGTTGGGTTTCATAACTTCTGGGGAAGAGTTGGGCTACAATTCCACATGTTTGATTGATACTGGACAAGCTCCAATCAAATTGGTCCATTTTCAATATCCTGGAGCTTGATATAAAAGGGGAAAGCCTAGCCCTTTGCCCAGACTGGCCCTGCAATGCAGCCAGGGTCAGAGGGCTGAAGGGCAGCAAGGAATCACAGCCAGAGCCAGCCTCAATGCAGCTGGAGGAAAACTATTTCTGGCATCCCTCAGTGGGGCTGTGTTTAACAATTTAGGGGCTTCTGCTTCAGTTTCATATACATATGTATGTGTAGACACATTGTTTTGGGGGGTAATCTGTTTTACAACTGTGATAACTAGAATAGGAGCCAGGAGTGATATGCTGCTATAACAAAACCTAAAACGGAGATCAGGCAATAGGTGGAAATTGGAAGAAATTTTAGAGTATTTTGTTTAATACTTTTGCTTTGAAAATGTACCAGGTCTTTGTTTTTGCTGACTGTGCTTCTGTACTTCCCATTAGCTATTTTTGCCACCATTTTGGTAACTTGGTTCAGGACTGTGGGGTAGAGTGGTAGGAAGGTGTGGGGGTGTTAGTGGATTCAGGAACAAAAGGTCTGTAATTCACTGGAGACCCTACCAATGGAACATAAGAAACGCAGAGACATATGCTGAATGACCAGGTCATTGGAGTGAGGAAATGGGACCAAGGCCACAAGTCTTTGATGATCGGTATTTCTTTTGTTCTTTGCCCCCCCCCCACCCAGTTTCCTAGCTTTAAGAAATTTATCAGTTTTTCAATCAAACTTATCCCAAAAAGTGTACACAGAAGTATGTACTCAAGTTGGGGGACTGATGGGGGGCGTGTGATACAGAAGGTGTCTATGCTTGATGTCTATGAGCAAAATTTTTACTTTTTTTATATATATATATATTTTATTTACATATATTTGACATCAATTGTAACCCCCATGTATTCCCCATCACCGTAACACCAGTGCACCATCACCTCAGTCCCCCGTGCTCCCGTCTGCCCT
>JAGFMF010011655.1:2532122-2638052 GCA_019455555.1 Galemys pyrenaicus | reverse complement strand
TCCTTATTTGGTTCCCTTATATTCCTCCTAGGGGAGGAACCATCTGGTATTTTTCTTTTGCCTTATGACTTACTTCGCTGAGCATAATCCCTTCCAGTTCCATCCATATTCCTATGACTCTGTCTAGTTTTTCATTTTTGATTGCTGAGTAGTATTCCATTGTGTATATGTATCACAGCTTCCCGATCCACTCATCTGTTTTTGGGCATTTAGGTTGTTTCCAGGTCTTACTTATTGTAAAGAGTGCTTCTATAAACATAGGGGTGCAGGTATTCTTTTGAATGAGTGTTTTTGTGTCTTTTGGGTATATTCCTAGGAGTGGGATTGCTGAATCATATGGAAGTTTCATTCTTAGTATGCATGGTAAAAACAAAAAAACAATGAGAAGGGCAAATGAGTAGAAAATCAAACAAATAAAAAGCCAACCCAGTAGCCCCTAAGGAAGCTGTCAGAAAGGGTTTAAACAAGTGACAAACATGTCATGACTACCTGGTGTAAGGGGATACTTGTTATGTAGGAATATAAAATTTAGCAACCTCACTGCCTTGACAACAGAGAAAATACAAAACACACTTGATAAATTTTAAGACCTACTGCAGGAGGTGTTTTTCTTGTTACCTATGATAAAGTGAGAGGAAAGAAATATAGTTGAAAAGCATTTATTTTCATACAAAATATTAGGAGTCCACACATTCTGACTGAAAAAAACACAACTGTTTCTCATATCCTACTATATGATTCAGAAATATGGAGTTTCAGAAAAGAGATCAAACTAACGATGATAGTATGAGATCATATATTAAGACTTCAGAAAGATTTACAGCAATGCATCAGAGAACTTTTTAGTCAGGCAAAGGCCCTCTAAGGATCTTAAGAATCTTATACTCATTAAATAATAATTGAGTATCTAAAATTCCTAAGGGCAGCATCTATCAACATTCTTATAGGAAGCTTATGATAGAGAAGGGCTTATCTTGATGAGATTTGGGAGTGTGTTTTTTTGTCTAATGGACTAAACTCCATGGCAATCAGAAGAAATCTACAAAGTTTAAAGATATCTTCCCTGCTAGAAATATTTCTGGCTTGGACTAAAACAAGACATACTGAAAAAAGAAAATATTTTGGATCCACATACTGTGAAAGGCAAAACTACCCCATGGCAAGCACTAGTCACTTCTTGGCAAAAAATGAAGGACGTTCCAGAGGTAGAAGAAGAGCAGTCAGGAATTGTGATGAATCTTCTTTGGGCAGTACCATTGAGCCCTAATGCAGCATCATGCAACATGTTGTCCAGAGAGATTTCAGAATGTTTGTGTGTTAGTGACCACTATAGATGTCTCATTTCTGCCTTTTTGCTGTGTTTATCAATGTTTGTCTCATCATGATTGTTGGGAATAAGGGTGAGGACATATCACTTTGGTTTGTAGGTCTTCAGAGTCTCAAAGATTGTTCTTGAAGAAATGTTCTTGAAGGACATTAGCTATGTCTGCACTTGATTTAGATGAAGAGATCTTGATATTTGAGAATGAGCCTGAATCTGAAATGGGATTTTAGGGCTATTCTTGGAGAAGGTTGAATGAACAGATTGTATATGGAAATGAGAATTCTGTGGGCAGTGCATGGAAGACTACATTCCAAAATGGGTATGCCACTATTTTTGGTGCAACATACTCTTTCAGAACAGAGTCAGTAAATCTACTGGAGGTCAATCCACTTATACTCTCACTGAACTGGGAAGGGCTTCTTGGTTGCCTCTATAAATAGAATGCACTGGAAGTGATGTTGTGTGATTTCAGAAACAAGGCCATTAAAGTGATTTGGTTCCTGCCTCTCTCCTGGGATGCCTTCCTTGGACTCCAACTGCTATCTGACAAGTCCCAGGTCACATGGAGAGGTGCTCAGCTGACAGCTTCAGCTGAGTTCCTAACTGACAGCCACAACAATCTTCTGGAATGAAGTTGAGCAAGGCTTCAAATGATTCCAGTTTCCAATCTTTGGACAATCACGACTGATACTGGAAGGACTTCAGGTGAGCTAGCTATGCTCATTCCTGCCCAAATGTCATATCAATGAACAAAATATTAGTCCTCATAGAGTTTAAGTTACTATCTTTGGGGGTGTTTTGATGTATAGCCTTATTTTGGTAGTTTTGTTTCACAGGAAAGTGTTGTTTAAACCTATTTTATATTTGAAAAAGTAGCTGAATGAGAGAAGTAAAGAAGAGAAAGGTGATGATTTAAATTATAACATAAAATCAAAATCATAACTAGGATGTCAGTTTTAAAAGGTTTGGAATATTTCATTCCCTGAGAAAGGAGAGAAAGAGGTCTGACAATCTAAAGATAGTTGAAAATAGGAAAAATACTCCTAAGAGATGTATTTATTTTTTAGATATAGTGTATATGGAACACTGAGATCTTTTATCTTCTTAGAAGCTATGTGTTATATCTATTTTACATACTTTATTCATGGTGATAAATACTACTTACCTTTTCAATTTTACAGTGTTCCTGGTCTACTGCATATTTTAATTCAAATTTTTAATGTTTTTTAAAAAAGGCTAAGTGAGATAAGCATAGTTTGCTTTAAAAGGTAGAAAACTTCTAAGCACTCCACCCCAAATTAATCATCATGCCCCCTTTTCTCATATTTCTTTCCTTAATGGTTTAGAGATGAGCAGTCACATTACCATTATGTATGAATACTACTAAGCATAAATAAATGGGACAGGTTGCCCTGCAAACAAATTTCATTAAAGCACCTAGATTAACACATTTTAAAGGTCTCTTTAATGAATCTTTGTCCTTGTGATATAACATAAGCAAGAATAGGGCAAACTAAGTTGTAGAATTTTATATCTCCATCTCTAGCTTCAAACAATTAAGGGAGTTATAAATAAGCTCTACTACCTTTATCCCACTCAAAAATAATGAATGAGCCATCCTCATGAATCACAAGACTATCACATCAACCCATCACAATCCCAAGATCATGAAAGCAAAACTTTAAACCAGCATTATATTTTGGAATAAATCATAGACTTGGTAACTATTTCAGAATTGTAAATGTTATGATTTTTAGAGTTATAGCATAATTCATATATCAAACCATGGCATCTATGAACCCCATCATAGAATCACTAGAGCTTTTTCAATTTTCAGAACAAACCTTTGTGATTTTTAAAAATTGCTCTGATATGAAAGTGACCAAATGAGGATATCCAGAAATGTTTAAATAAGGATTTTGTAATGAAAATTATTATAGTCAACAAATAAAAAGTCAGACAACTCCCTAAAATTATAATTCAGCAATAATTAGAAAATTATTGCTGAAGCAAAAGGTTGCTTTTAGTTTTTATTGGCAAAAGAAAGCAAAGAATAGAAAAGACTAATCAAAACAAGATTTTCAACCTGATAGAGAAACTTTTTTTTTACCTTGAGGGAGAGAAGTGGCTGTAGAAATGCAATTAGTTTAGTAAATACTGAATTACCTATTACCTAATACATAACCTGGTCTCTTTTGTATACCAATGGAGAATACCTTTTTACAAACACTAATATTTTCATGATTTTTCTAACATAATGATTTTAGTCAAGATTGTGTCTGCAATGGGATTCACATTATTATAGGATACAGTTACCAAATTCTAAAAACATGATAAAGGGGAGTATTAATCTTTGATTTGAATGTGCTGCCATTTGGCTTGTTAAAACTTTTTTTATTTCTTTGTATGTATAACATGACATTTGGAGAAGATGTAGATTATGCTACCTTTCAAAACTATTGTTTTTTTTTTTTTTTAAGAATTCACACATATTTTCAGATGGCATACCAGATGGTTAATTTTCATCCTCTTAAATGAGATAAGAAAAGTGCTAAGGATATAGGACACACTGATTAGGTATTTTTTCAGCTTACTTGACATCTCAAGTAAATCTTAGAGCAAGATTCCAAATGTTAGTGACAGCTTTTACATTTGTTTTCTCAAATACAGAAATTTAGGATAGGCAATTCTTCTAGTTATATAAAATAATATCACTCCCATAAGCTGCCTAGAACCTAGTGTAGTCCCACTTTTTCTAGGTTGATTCCTTCCCTAAAAGAGCCAATTAAATGGTGGGCATGGCATGGTAACATACATCTGAAATGGTGTACAATATTGCCCTCAATCATAGGTAGTGTTAAAACCAACATTACCTTATAAAAATAATGCAATTTGAAAAGAGAGACAGGCAATTTTCTGTGGAGCAAAAGGTTTTTATTTTTTTTTATTAGAATATTTTAAAATTTACATATAATTTCCATTAATTGTAATCCTCATGTATTCCCCATCACCATCTCACCAGTGCACCATCACCTCAGTCCCTCGTGCTCCCATCTTCCCTCAACACCCCCCCTCCCTTCCCCACCAGGTATCCCCAGTCTGTCCTTGTCTCCTCATTTTTGGTTTCTGTGTCTTTATTGCTGTTATTGTTATTATTATTGTTGTTCTTATTCCTTTCCTTGATCCTCCTTTGGTTCCCTTATGTTCCTCCTAAGGGAGGAACCATCTGGTATTTTTCTTTTGCCTTCTGACTTACTGGAGCTAAAGGTTTTTAAAATCCAATGAAATTAATAGAAAATTTCAGTGAAGTATCTCACCATTGCCAAAATGAACTTTCCATACAAATATAGTGAAACTAACAACATATTGATGTGCTCAGAAAATATGTGTTTTGAGTTTCTCCTAACAGAATGTAGCCATGAGAATTCAAACACAAAATAGAAAACCAGACCTAAATTTAGCATTTAATATAATTTACAAGATGGGCCTCCCTGATGGCACAAGGGATTAATGTGCAGCACTATGAAGCTATCCGCATCCCCAGCCACTTCAGCATGAGTTCAATCCCCAGACAGGGAGGTGACCCACATGGTACAGTAAATCTCTCCTGTTTCACCTGCTGCTCCCCTCAGCAGTGTGTTTCAGTTGATCTGCCTGGTCTGCTCCCCACTCTGTCTCTGGTTACTCCTCTCACCCCATGAAACTCTGGCCTATACTCCCGTTCTTGTATGCATAAGTAAATAAATATTTTATATATATATATATATATAATTTACAAGAAACCCTGCGTAAAAGACCCTGCTATGAACTCAACCTCTTCCAACCTTTCCTTTGAATTTCTAGAACTTTAGAACTATTCCTGTTCAAAGTTCTATTTGTGATTACTTATTGTCTTTACTTTCTCTGTTACCAATTCTTTGTCCCTTTCTGAAATATAAAAATAAGTATGTTACTACCACTGTCACCACCACCACCATCAAAAACAAAAATGTGTTCACTCAAGCGCACGCACACACACACATAAACACACACATATATATACACACACATTCTCATCCATAAAACCATCCTAAGGTATTTATATTTTGTTATTATCTGCTAGTAATTTTAACTCCATAAAATACAATATATGCTATAATATTTCTCTCAATCTGAAGAAACATGTATAAATGCTACAGGATTGGCATATTCCAATGTAATTATTACTATAATGTGGAGAGAAGGATTTACTTACATGAACTCTATTATGTATGGATGATCCAAAAAGAAATGTTTTGTGGTCAAATTCCAGATCTAAAAAATTCCAGCAATTAAAAGCAGATAAAACTCTGAGGACTTCAGTTCCATGAGGAAAAAAATTAACCAAATGAAACAAAAAACATATGTTCTTTCAAAATTCTATATTTGAAACATTTCTCCATTTTTGTTTATAAGTTTGATTACTAGTTTGATGATAGGAAAAAACAAGCAAACTAAAGATCTAAGAATGAAAGTATTTGAATGAGTATAGTCAGCAAAACTCCCTACAGTCTGTGAAGAAAAGTTCAGTTGCCATTAATTCCTGGAATATTAGTTACATTTTCTTCATTGTTCACTTTGCTTAGAAATTAGGAGAAAAAATATTTTGTATATTTACCTAAGTTCAGCAAACTTATATAAAATACTTATTTTGTGACAGATGCTGAACTACTTAAAGGATTACAGGACTAGAATTCACTCTTTGTCTCTTTTTTTGCAATACTTCTTTCTCTTATATTGACAAACTCCCTAAGAGCTTGGAATGTTTGAAGATCGTTGTAATATGTCAGTGTTCACATCCAACTCCCTGCACTCCAAATAAAAAATATAAAAAAAAGAAAAGAATGATTTGTCCTGTGTTAGTTGTATTTTCATTGTGGGGAACATAAAATAGATACAATTAAATAAATTATACAATATGCTGGAATTCTAAAATGGAATATGTGAAATAGAAAATAAGGAGCATAGTACAAGGAATCAAGACTACGGATGTGGCTAGTGGATCATAAATTTAAATTGGTTGGTGAAGGTAAGATCCATCACGAAGACTGTATTCAAGTCAACAGCTGAAAGAGATTGAGAAAGAGATGGCCTTCAATTGCTGGGGTCAAATTTTTTGCAGTTAGAAGGAATAGCCATGCAAAGGGCTTTTAAGGTGGGGCTATTGTTGGTATGTACTATAGACTGAGCATTTATGTGCCCTTAAAATTCATATGGTAAAATCTAAACCACAACATGATGGTATTAGGAAGTGGGGTCTTGGATCGTGCTAAAGTTAAGTATAGACACCACATAAGTGGAAACAGTCATCTAATAAAAGTGATTTAAGACAGCTTTTTTGCCCCTTCTGCCATGTGAGATCACAATAAGTTACCATCTATGTATTGACCAGACAACAAATGTGCTGATGCCTTGATCTTGGACTTCCCAGATACCAGAACTGTGAGGAAACAATGTTTGTGTTTAAGACACCCAGTCTATGAAGGTTTTTTTGTTGTTGTTTGTTTTTGTTTTCATTTTTTATGAAAGCCCAAACAACTAAGAGAGTGTGCTTCATGAGTGTGCTAGCAGATCAATGTGATGAGAAAGAGGACAGTGGTAAAAGAGTTAAGTCAGAAAGATAATACAACATGAAGAGAGAGGTTTACATATGACGATTAGAAATTTGACTTTTTTCTGAATGGCATAGAAAATCATTGAGGGGTTTGGAGCTACAGGATGACATAAACAATACAATTTAAAAGTACCACTTTTCCATAATGAGATACCACTTTACACCAGTAAGAATGGCATATATTAAAAAAAAATAGCAACTATAAACATTGGTGAGGATGTTGTGAAAAAGGAATTATCCTACACTGTTGGTGGGAATGCAAACTGGTCCAACTTCTATGGAAAGCTCAATGGAGGTTCCTCAGTCTACTAAAAATGGAGTTACCAAATGACCTAGCAATCCCCCTCCCAGGGATTTACCCCAAGGACACAAAAACATTAATTCAAAAGAATACATGCACCCCTATGTCTATCGTAACATTATTTATAATAGGAAAGATTTGGAACTAACCCAAATACCCAAAAAAAGACAACCGGATCAAGATATGGTATATATACACAACAGAATATTATTCAGCATTCAAAAAAGATAAACTAGAGCCATTCGCAGAAACATGGATGGAGCTTGATGGAATTATGCTCAGTGAAATAAGTCACAAGGAAAAAGAAAAATGCCAGATGGTCTCACTTACAGGAGGAATATAGGGGATCAAGGGGAAAAAATAACAACAACAACAAAAAACCACAACACAACAAAAATAAACAGACAACTATAAATCAGAGACATTCTGCAGGGAAGAGAGAGGAACCGGGATCAAGGCAGGGACAGGAAGAGCACAAGGGACTATGGTCATGGTGCATGGGTGAACTTGTAGTGGGAATTCTGTTGGGACTACACCAAGAAAAGAAAGCAAACATTGTAAGAAAAAAAATTAAAAATTTAAACATTCAAAAAATAAACAAAATGTCACTTTTGCTGCTGTGCTAAAAATTCATTATAGGTTACCCTCACTATCCAAAAGTAGAGGGTGTCTATGAAACTTCCTTAAACTGAAATGACATAAAGTGAAGCAAGTACTATTAATTACATGGACAATATATGAAAGGTTTCTGGACCCAAAAAATAAACTACCAAATCCAATACATAAAATCTCAAACAGCACATTTAGTAAAATTAGAGATGCTATGGTACATAGGCATCCGGTATGACGTAATCTCTTGCAGAAGGGCTTGGTGCCACTGTCACTGTTCAGTGTGCATGTCTCCTCGACACATCTGCTCCACAGCACGTGCTGAGTGTATTTTCACTTTTCAACTTTTGTCATAAAAGTGAAATCCTCGTCGAATTTCATTATGTTAGCAAAAATAGAAACTAATGGAAATCTTTTGTGAAAAAGAAAGGGGCGTATCTTGAACTTCCGAAAAGCAGGGGATAACTAGAGAAATTAAAGATAAGGTAGAAGAAAGCTGGAAGAACATTATGGGGGAAAATAATGGTCATTTAGGATAAAGTGGCATCATTTTCTGATCCATACAAGTCTGACACCTTTACTGATCCACAGGAATTTAGATCAGCATGCTGGGAAACCAGCCTGCTCTGTGTTTACTGAATCGATGCCAACACGTGAAATTATATTCTGCCTTTGTGAACACGTATGTATGGGTGAAGATCTATTTTTATGTCTTTTTTTAGTGAGTAGATGCCCACTATCCATTACAATATATTTTTTTTAACTCTGAATCCTCAGTTGATGTTGTTTTTGACATATCACTATCATTCCCTTTCTATTTGATTCCCAGTTTCCCTTCCCTGTGCAGCCACTATTATTCACCCCTCTGTACTCATCTCCTCAGTAATTATATATCCAATGTATGCCAGGTTGTTTTGAGCTTGTTGTTTTGCTACTTGTGACATTTATCTCATTTGTTTTTAGTTGGATTCTCCATGCAGATCAACAATTGAAAAATACTTGTATACATAATATTCCTTTCCTCCAGCCAGAATAATTAGGATATCATCAAGAGTAAAAACAGATGTCATCCAAATTATCGACTTTAAGAGACAACTAAAATGATATTTTCTCCCCTTTGTAACAGGTTTAATCAATGACACAGTAGTAGCCTTTATGCAAAGCGGGTCTCAGAAACTCATGCTAGATGGGCAAAGAAAGTATTCTGAACCATGGCATTAAAAAAATGGGGGAAGTTTGCACAACTATTTATTTTTTCTTGAGAAGTCAGAATCAGGGACTGAAAGGAGAACATTGCATAGCAGTAAATCTTGTGAAGACTGTCCTTCTATGTGGCACAAACATTTTCCCCTCTCATTAGACAATAACCATAAAGATGGCTTAGTTGCTGTTTGTTTTATGACCTCAAAATTCTGATAAAGGAGTTATAAGGGCAAGTTATTAAAATGCTTTGAGCCCTTTGAAGAAAAGATATTTTTATTAGATATGTTTCAAGGCATTTTTCTTTCTTTGCAGTTTTCTTGCTCATAAAATATAGTCTCATTTCAAATGGACTTTTAACTATTGAATGTGTTTTCACTTAAGTTTACTTCATCTACTTGTATATGTTAGGACCCATATGAAATAATAATGTCTTTGTTAGAAATTTTACCTTTTCAAGAAAGTAAAACCAAGACATTTCAAAGAGCCAAATGCATGACATGCTACAAGACATGAATTGATCTTCTCTGTGAATTCATGATGTCTTGCACCATTCTATCTTTGCCCTTCACCATATCTCTATACACACTGGATATGATCACCTTCTCCATAAGAATGTCATGGTGTCTTGTCATCAAAGGCTAACTATGGACAATTAGCTGGTCTATTTCTCAGTCAAAGTTGGAAATGAATCTTTATTCCAGATATTGGAATGACAGCAACACCCCTGTCCTCCACATATGATTCTTTAATAGCACCCAAGTGGCTTGAAAGAGTCAATGGAATTCTTTAAGCCTAATTTACGCCCAGAATATGACCTAGGTGCTGGGGCAGATAGAACACATTATCTGATGTTCAGATTGCTCAACTGTACCCTAGAGAAACAAAACATTAAGAAGCATATGGTATGAATATTGCCTTGGTGAAAGCACGTTGTTCTACTTTGGAATTTAAAACAAGCAATACAGGAATTGTTACTAGCTAACTCAGACTCTTCTAAATTAAAAATCTTTATAAAATTTCATGAAGCAGTGTGGTCATGACTCATGACTTATTCTAAAGTTATTCTGTCTTCCATATCAGGGTTAGTGACTCTACAAAAAAAAAATCTTAATAACTATCCATAAGTACCATTTGAAAAAAAAAAACAGCTTTTCACTTCATCTTTCCTCACCCTAACAGTGGCAATGACAGTGCTCAGTAACAAAGACTTTGAGCTGCTGGCTGGTGCTGAAGTTAAATGCATATGACAGAAGTACCAGCACTGATGGATGGCCCTGGACCCGCTGTGCTGACAAAAGACTGGAGTGTTTGCAATGGTTGGTTATCAGTGAAAATGGGCATTACCCGATTTGGCATTTGAACACTTTGCATAACCTGAAGTGATGGTCAGCACTGAACCCTGAAGACACAATGCTAGCAGGGTTAGTGTTTGGTAGAATCTGTCTGTCCACTGAGATGACACATTATTTACTGAATCCCAGATATAGACCTTTTGATAAAAACCTCAGTTGAGAATAGCAGCTGCATAGGTTGTCCCTGGGTTCTAGTACTTTTATGAACACTTGTAACATAAAAACCTCCTCATTTCTATCATTTAATTTTTCTGCCAAACCACTATAAATTTATAGTTTGAAATCCATTTGTCCTCACAGACATCATTCTTTTTCTTTGTCTCTAAATAAAATGATCATATTTGAATGTTAGTTTTACCTGGCATATTTTAATGTATATAACCATATTCCGGCTATTTAAACATGTATAGATTAGAATCAAATTTTTTTTACAAAAATAATAACATGGATCCTAACATAGTGCATAAAACTAAACATTAAATAAAGAAGACAAAAAAGCATTTCAAAAATCATGTTAAAGTATCACAGCAAATGTAATTTGTCCTACTCCCTCGCTGGACAGAAAAATATCATTAGGGGGCAAAAAAGAAAAGCAAATGTACCTTTGGGTTCCAAGTGGCCCAAGAAAAAGAAGAATAACAGAATACTGATCTCTTTTTATCTCTAGACAAAAAGATCAATTTATTAGGAGAAGTTAGTTTTCCCTTGTTCTACCAACTACACACAGTTCTGAAAGCAAAATTTCCATGTTATTTTTTTCTTGAAAAAGAAGACTCATCAGGGTCTCCCTGGTGGTGCAGTGGGTTGAGCGCCACACTGTGAGGCATCCGTGGCACAGCAGCGCCAGTTCGATCCCCAGCCAGGGAGAGACCTACATGGTGCAGCAGATCTCTCCTGCCTTGCCTGCTGCTGCTCTCAGCAGTGTATTTCAGTTTGCCTATTCTGCTCCCCACTCTGTCTCTGGTGAATCCTCTCACCTCCTGGAACTCTGGCCCATACCCCAGATCTTGTATGCATAAATAATCTTAAAAAAAAAAGAAGAAGAAGAGCCATCAAATCAATATTGTTCAACACTCAAAATGAAAGTTTTTATAGATACTACAAAGATATTCATCATATGACTACTTCTTTTATTCAACCTTAACAGGAGATTGGAACATAGTGATTAAGAAGGAATTCTCTGAAAAAATGGAGAAAAATATTTTTGTATGTAGCATTTTGTTTAGCTCACTTAAAGGAATGCTCAGGGGCTCCCTGGTGGTACAGAGGGTTTAGTCTCAGCACTAGGAAGCTGTCAGCAGGCACTGCAGCAAGCACAAATTCCATCTCCAGACAGGAAGCTAACCCACAAGGCTCAGCAGACCTCTCCTGCTTCGGGTGCAGCAGTGTATTTCAGTCAGTCTTTCAGTTCTGCTCCCCACTCTGTCTCTGGTGAATCCTCTCAACTCACACACCCTCTCCGCCATCCTGGAACTTTTGGCCTACACCCAGCTTTTGTATGCATAAATAAATAAAATAAAATAAAATAAATCTTAAAAAAACGAATGCTCAAATTTCACAGTAATTATAAGGAACAAAATAAACCAAAGGTCTATTGAAAGATCATTCATAATTATATTGTAAATATAAACACTGTATTTTTGAGTACCTCAGCAATTTTAGGATAGTTGTTGAATAATTATTAAATTATCATAAAATAATTTAACAAATAACTAATATATCTAAAAGGTATAGTAGACCAAGTCCCTATTAATATATAGAAGAAAAATCTTGTATTACTTCAAAACTATGGTCCTGGTTGCCCACAGTAGACTAACTGTGGGCAGTTAGTAGAGTTAAAAGGTTGTTGCTGGGTTGTGTTAATGAGCTGTGGCAATTCAGAATGGCGAGCTTTCAGAAAAATCATTTCCAGTGATATGCATAAATAACTTCCTAATAAAATACATACAGATACTCAGGGTCCCCTTCATTTTTATAATATCAAATGAGGAAATCAAACAAGCAAATGAGAAGAAGTTGAGTAAAAGAGTTGAAATACTTTTGCATAAATGTTGATTTTAACATTTACATTGAACAGTATAACATTTTCATTCTTTTTAAATCAAAAGAAATGAAATGTTAGCAATTTCTCATGGTTCTATAAATGTTATATTTCATTTCCTCAACTATGTGTGTTGTGAAGTTAGAATTTCTCTGATGATATACTCCTAAAAATACTTTGGATAGTTACAAGAAAAGTAAACTATAATTTCTGTGAGAAAACAATTTTGAAGCAATTTTACATCTATGATTTTTCCTTTGTCCACATAGTTTAATAATTCACTTTCACCCTGCTAGGTTGACACATTTGCTATGGGATAAAATGTAGCAAGAAAATAGATTGCAAAAAACTGATGACACAAATAAAGATTAAAAGTAAATGCATTTGTCTAAAAGCTTTAATTTTTACCATAGAACTAAATTTTTAGGCCTTATTTTTAAAAACATATGTCATTTTAAAAAAATACATGTCATAAAGCAACATTTTCTAAATGGTCTGAGTAAAAAGAAGTGTGTTATAAGAAATAGTTTCAACTGTAAGTGTCAGAAAATGCAAGTTAAATAAGTTAGTGAAAATTACTTCACTGAATTATTTCTTTGTCTTTCACATGATAATATACTTAGTAACTATTCTGGAAAGAGTCTTACTAGTCAGAATTTGCCACACTTCTTTAATTAAGAAATATTTTCTTAATTGAATACATGTGTTTTTTAGGCTACAGGGGATGCTGTGTTAGAGTCATTCAAAGGGGCCTCCCTGGTGGCGCAGTGGGTTAAGCAACGCACTATGAAGCAAACAGCAGCCACTACTGCAAGAGTTCGATCCCTTCTGCCGGCCAGGGAGGGGACCCACATGGCGCAGCAGACCTCTCCTGCTGTGCCCGCTGCTCCTCTCAGCAGTGTACTTCTGTTGATCTGCCTGTTGTGCTCCCTGCTCTGTCTGTGGTGAATCCTCTCACCCCCCAACACCTCTGGCTTGTACCCCAGTGCTTGTATGCATAAATAAATCTTTAAAAAAAAAAAAAGTCATTCAAAGAACTCCAAATACTTTATGAAAAATGTTATATTTGAAATTATAATACCTAGTTTTCACCAAAGGCATGCACAATGTTTGAACAGAAAAAAGTATTACATTTCAAATTGTATGTACTTGTCAAAGATATATATGTGAATAATTTTCAGTATTCAATTAAAAAACATAAGTTAAATCAAATTAAAGTTGAAGTTATCAACATAATAAACTTTAGTTTGATATTGAAACACACAAAGTCATTTTATATAATGGAATAGTACTCAGGGTTAAAAAATGAAGATATCCTACCTTTATGAAAAAGTCAATAGAACTTGAAGGTATTGCGCTAAAGGAAATATCAGACAGAGAAAGAAAAATACTGTATGCGCCTCCCTGGTAGTGCAGTGGGTTAAGGAATGCACTATGAAGCAAACTGCAGCCACTGCAGCACGAGTTCGATCCCTGCTGCAGAGAGGGGCCCCACATGGCGCAGCAGACCTTTCCTGCCTCACCCGCTGCTCCCCTCAGCAGTGTGTTTCAGTCATTCTGCCTGATCTGCTCTCCCCTCTGTCTCTGGTGAATCCTCTCACGGCCCTGGACTCTGGCCTGAACCCCAGCTCTTGTATGCATAAATAAATAAATAATGGAAAAAGAAAAAGAAAAATACTGTATGATCTCTCTTATATGTGAAATGTAAAAAATAATAAAACACATAGAAAAAGAGAACAGAATTGTGCTTATCAATGTCACAGAGTGGAGGTAGGGGAAATTTGAGAACTAAAGACACAAACTTCCAGTTAAAAAATAAACAACTTAGGGATGTAATGTACAACATAATGGTATATGATATACAGGAAAGTTGATGTGAGTGTAGCCTGAGTTCTCATCACAATAGAACATTTGTTTTCTTTCTTTTTTTTCTTTTTATTGATCTATACGAAAAGGATGCTAACTGAACCTACTGTGGTAATCATTTCACAAAATATGAAAACCAAACCTTAGTGCTATATATATTAAATTCATACAGTGATTTATGCCCATTATTTCTCAATGAACATGAAAAAAATAACATATACACAATAAAATATGTGGAGCACTCAGTAGCGCCATTTGGTTCTAAGTAATTAAAAAACTCTAATATTTGCATTTACTTCTGATTCTCTTCTACCACTATTGGACCACTGATTTTTCTAGAAATGTTTTTCAAATAATTCCAGAATCCAGTTTGTTCTCTCTGTTTTTGAAACCTTCTTTAAAAAACCTTTGCTATCCAAAGATTTTTATTCAAAAAGGTGTACATCTACAAATATTTATTGAGTAACTTTAGTATGTTAGACATCAAAAATAAAAGAGAAGTGTAGTCCCTACTTTTCGAAAACTTCTGTCTTGAGGAGACTAGTATATACACAAATAATTACAATATGCTCTCAAGGCCACTAGTTTAAGAGATTGCACAAAAAAAAAACAACACAAAATGAAGGTGAGACATTAACTCCAAAAGTAACCATTTTCCAACAAAATCTACACTTAACATTTTGCTCCAAACTACCTTCATTTTTATCTGGATTATTACAACTACAGCCTTTTATCTCATAATCTTACCATCCTATAATCCATTCTTGACAGAAAAGCCAGTGTGATTCTTTATTTTTTTTAAAAGATTTATTTATTTATGCATACAAGAACTGGAGTACAGGCCGGAGGTGCAGGGTGTGAGAGGATTCACCAGAGACAGAGTGGGGAACAGAACAGGCAGATAGACTGAAGTACACTGCTGAGAGCAGCAGTGGGAGAGGTCTGCTGCACCAAGTGGATTTGCACTCCCTAGCTGGGATTGCACTCGTGCTGCAGTGGCTGCAGATAGTTTCCTTAATGATGTGACTGAACCCCTTGTGCCACTAGGGGGGCCTCCAGTGTGATTCTTTAAAAAATGCTGTCACTCTCTGGCTCACCTATCCACTTCCTACCTGTAGTTTTCTCCTGAATCCTTACCAGTTACTACATGGTCCTATTTATCTGCTATAGAGAAATCAATATCCCAGTAACTATAACAGCAAAAAAGAAATAAATGCAACTGTCATACCCTACCACTTTCCCCTCACTCTCTCTGTTCCAGGTACATTGGGCTCTTTGTTCCACAATACACTGTGGTTCTGACTTGGTTTTTGCCCTTCAGATCTTTACTCAAATGCCACCACATTTTAGAAGACTGCTCTGACCACTGGATCTAATGTAGCACCCCCCACCCCAATATTTGACTTAACCTTGCTTTGCTTTCCTCTTCTGCACTTATCAGTGACTGGTATTATTATATGCTTACTTCTTTTGTCATTTATTGTCTAAACAAAGGGGGAGGACTTGATCTCTGAATCTAAAGGTTACCTTGCATGTAGCAATAACTCAATAAGTAATTGTTTTATGAATGCATGAAATAATAGTTCCAATTCACAGAGGTTTTATTAGGTTATGGTTACAGACATATTTTTGCACATTAATTAGGATGAGTCTTTTCCATCAAGGGACTTTTATTTGAAAACTTTCCACCCCATTTTTAAAATCTGGATCAAGTAAATTATTTCATTCCTTTTAAGAACATTGTACAATGTGGAGGCACAAGGCAATGAAATTGGTTAAGATTGAAACAGGAATGGAAAATGAATGTTGAAAAGTAGAACAACAAAATGATATGCAATCTGACCTTGGAAGAATTTGAGATGATTTACGAAATCTCTCCTTCACTTATATCCTGTGCAACCAGCAGGCTTATGGATCTGATTGTGGACACAAGACATTCTACATAAGACACTGTATGTGTGCAATTGGGAGCGCTTCTCTTTCATTCAGTTAAAACAATTCAAACAAACAAAGAAAATCATGTGACCAATACCAATAATCTAACTATCTAATAAATTCTCATTCTCATATGATGAAAGAAATAAATTTTCCAAAATATTTTATTTATCCATAGAATAATTTGACTTGATTAATTTGAGTGTAGAACAAGACTCAGTAAAGATCAGCATGTCCCTGCAGTTGATGTCTAAAATAGACTTCCCTATATTCTACTTTTAATGAATGTATTAATTCACATATGCAAATTGTTATTGGCTAAACCAAAGAAGTAATTTTTTATTTCTTTGCAGTCTCATACTTAAACACAAGCAAACTGCTTCATCTGAGATCAATATTACAGGAAAGCATCTTTGTCTTTAGTTATTGAAAAATATTAAAACAGTAAAACTATAGGTGGTAGATAAGTAGGTAGCTAGGTAGAAGATAGATATGTAAGTAGAGAGATGATAGACACATATGGAATAAAATTATTCAGAGTCTACATACTCACAAGCATTAGATTTTTAAATTTAAGTTACCTTCAGTCTCTGTAAAGTACAAGTTTCCTTTACGAAATTTATTTCTTTCCCAGACAAATATATGGGTGCATTAAAATCTTATCTGTATTAAGATTCTTTTCACCTCCATTTCTAGATATTTGGAAGTAAAAATCAGTGAAGAATCATCATGAAGAAAAGATATTTTGCTTTATTTCTGTGGGTTTTTTCTTTTTCTTTTTTTAATCAGTTCAAGGCTTTGGGTTTCAAAAATCTGAAGGAACTCTAATACCCAGACAGATGTCTTTGACATATCTCCTCTGTCCTTGATTGGAAAGAGATCCTTAAGTCACCTATTAAAAACTGCTTCATTGGGTCCCAGTGGTTCAGACAGTATCTCCAGGCACTGTATCCTGAAGGCTATAACCTCTGTGTTATTGCCTGAGAGTTCCAGTCTCTCTCCTGGGACACTGGATACGATGATGTCTCAAAACAGAAACTTTAAGATTCTGTCTGCTTGTCTTTTGGTTCCTATTAGCCCAGGAACCTGTAGTTTAAATGTCCCTCAGTATGTCAGACATGACTCCAACCCTATTGCCAGACCAGGCTTTTAAATATTCAACATGGGTCCAAGGATAGACTTTCGACTGTACAGGCATAAAGGATAATAGGTATGTTTTCATAGTTCTTGGTAATTACATTGAGCTTGCTTATTGTAGTATTAAGAATAAACATTGAAAATTTGTAGGCAAAACAAGAAAAATAAAAATAAATGAATTTATTTTATGATTCCTCTTTAAAAATAATGACCAATAAAATGTAGGTAGAAGTAGCTTTAGTAGTAGCTATAAGAAGAAACATTTTTAAATAATGAGGTCCTTTATTCCCCTGGACAAATATATTATTCAGATACCAACTATATCTGAACCACAGTGGTTTCCATTTAAAATAACTAACTATTAATAAAATAAATGAAGAAAGCATTAGTTCCTTGTTTCCCAAACCTTCATGTAATATTTAAAATAATGATTCAAATTTTTATTTGGTATAAATATTTTTTAAAAATGATTCTAAACACTAAAAAAGAAAAGGCTTTCTTTTCCTTTTTCTTACTGCAAGATAACTGGAAGGTAAAAGTTACAGACTTGGTGATTTAGAACAGTGTTACAAGATGCTGGAAGTTTAGCCTCACGTTTCATTTTATCTCTCATTTACGTATCCAGCATGAAATGATGTTGATGTTTATTTTACTGCTTTCTTACCAAACATTTCAACTAGCAAT
This sequence comes from Galemys pyrenaicus, assembly GCA_019455555.1. Lineage (NCBI taxonomy): Eukaryota > Metazoa > Chordata > Mammalia > Eulipotyphla > Talpidae > Galemys > Galemys pyrenaicus. The sequence goes on along the minus strand of JAGFMF010011655.1, from coordinate 2,619,968 downwards.
CTGGTGAAACGCATCTCAAGTTTCACAGAAAAACAAGGTCTGCTTTATATAAATGAGTTCCATCTATAAACTAAGCTAGAAAGTATTTACATATGAGAAGTGAAGTTGTGCACATTCTGTAAATACACATAATTAAAATTAAATAGTTATAAATATTATTATATTTGAATCATGCAAGAATTAAAATATAAGGAAAAGTATTTTATAATAAAAATGCTAGAGAATTTTTTCAGAATTCTAGGAATCTTAGATAAGTTGTTTCAGTAAAATGTAGAAGAAAAAAAATAGACAAAAATCAGTCTTTGCATTACCGCATTACGTTACAGAAATGTCCAACTAAAATACATAAGCTATAGCTTCTTATTTTTGTGCAGAGAAGCCTAAGACACACTTTGTGCCTTTTCACTGATGTTCCTGACTCAGCGTGGAGTGTCCTATCTTTCTCTACCCACCAAATTACTACATCTCTTTCAAGGCCCTTTTCAAAAGCTGTTTTCCACAGAGCTTTCCCCACAGTACAAGTCAGAATTAATTACTCCTTCCTATGGGCTCTCAAAGCACTTTGAACCTCTAAATGGCAATTACTTTATTCTGCCTTGCACTATTTACATGTTTAAATATGTCTGACTCACAAGACTTTAGGCTCCTTGAAGACATCTTAATCAACTTTTCTCTTTCTCACCTCACCAGAATTCTTCATCCTTGTGATCCTACTTATAATTTAGAAAATGGTTACCCATGACAGAGAGGGTGCCCCGTAACTCTCTGTTAAAAAGAGCTGAACTGTAGTTATTTTCTTTTAGTCACGCCCAGTCAAATTCTGACTATAATGATGGCTTTCTAGGTTAATCATTTTGTAATTTTGCCAAGAAGTTGGAATTGTTATAAATGTCAATATGTGAAATTTTCCAATGTTCTTTGGATTCCTAAATGCACCCTTTAATATATCATACCTGTAGAATGTCTAAAAATGTCACTTGAATAACTGTCTTTTCCCTGTGCTTTTACCAAGATTAACCTTTTGAGTCATGTAAATGAAATATTCAGGGAGAGAGAAAAAAGCTGAAATGAATGTCATCTTTGTCCCTTTACTTTGTGAACTTTCAACTTAGATATTGCATTATCAGTTATGTTTTAAACTTTTATCTCTATTTCTAGGTGCTTCTCTCTGTGGAGGTGAGAGCAAACATTATTTACACTCCAATGTCCTTTTATCTTGTGGCAGGTATTTTTCAGTTAGAAAAATGTGTATATAGACTTAAAAAATTTCCCCAAGGAGTATAAATAGTATTGGTGTTGAAAATGAACTTGAAATTTTCACTTCCAAGCAGTGTTCTAGTCACGAGACCAAATTCACATGCAAGTGATGATTTGATCATATATGTAAAACATCTGAATTAAACTTCATTATAGAGTTAGGTGAATGCTCTGAGCATTGTTTTCTAGCTTAGCCTTGTATATTTACACAGATACCTAGGTTTATATATGAGATCAAATAAATTTTCCCATCCATGTATTTTATTGTCAGTTTATTCACAGTTTTTAGTTAACTTTTAATCATCTGATTTTATATGATAACCAGGTAGATCAATATCTATTTTCAAATTACAGACAGAAGAATCTAGGCTCATAAGTTTAGTTTTAAAAAATCATTTTTTTCTTTCTATTCCAGGGTTCTTTCCTTTTTGTCAAACTTAGTAACAGGAAAAGAAACGTCAGCGACAGGAGTGGGTGAAACTTAGAAACACTCAGAATAATTTGCCTTCAGACTTTCTGATTTCTATTTGATTAGATATAGATTGTTTGGCATGTGCAGATACTCATTTTTAAGTATTTTTTTAATTTTTAAAGAACTATATTAAACAAACAATCCATTGTGGTGCTTAAATTTCAAATACCTTTGTCTCTTGTGCTAAGAGTTTACATAGAAATTTTGTCTCCTTATATTCATTATCATGTACAAAATTTAGTTTAAAAAAGGGAACAGAATATTTTAAGCATTAACAGCAATGTCACATTACTTTACTTTGTTCTGAGTACTCTTAGAAATTAGTGTTCATGCTTTGACATGTAATCCAAATATTATTATGAATTTGCAACAGAAGATAGCAATGGAAGTATTTGTAGTATATAAATACATCCAGTCAGGGTGGAATACTGTAATCAAAGGGCTCAAAACAATATTGTGTTTGTGCAAATTCAGATCTGTTCCGAAATTTCCAAAATATCACTTGTTGAATCTGTGGCAACTGAGAAATAATAAAAACAAGCAATGATAAACCTGAAGAGAAAATAGAAGTAATGTAAGTTGCTGTTTACTTTAGATATATAGTCTCAACATTCATATTTAGGAAGAAATAGAAATCAAAGAAATTTTCAGTATAACTTAAGTATAAATTAAGACATAGGCAGATAGGTGAACACTTAAAATGTAAACATGCTACCTACTTCATATATAAACTATATTATCACCTAAATAATTTAAATTGAATGAATGAGGAATGAAGTCACCTTTCAGCTTATCATAGAGGAGTAATAATACATTTGCAGTTTACAAAGAAACTTTGCACACATTATATGGTCTCCTGGAATGCTGTTACAAGTCCACCAATGAGAGCAAATGTAAGAACTCTTAACACACCAATGTAGGCAGATGCTTGAAGAACTTGTGTAAATGATTATAGTGAATTCCTTCTTGCATATATGAGAAACATATGCTTTTGTGAAGCATTCATTTTAGATCAAAAGGAAAGAGAAAAAAATTGAGATATTTTTAAATTGCACGCTCATCTGATTTCTAGCTTCATTTACCCTTCAGTACCCATTCCCCACTTCAGTTGGAAACCAACCTACTTACACTATGAAATCGACCATTAGAATACAAATGCTACGATAAAAAAATTCCAAAGAGTAAGGAATAATAATTTTCCTTTTTGTCACCATTGTTTTAAGAAAATAGTAAAATGTGTTTTTAATGTGAATTAAATCTTGCTATTTATAATAGGACAAAGACTTATTAGACCAGACTCAACATACTATAATTATAACAAAAATGAAGGGGTTGAAACACTAGGGTTGTAATATTTTGTAAATAAGTTTAAAAATATGAACACTATATAAATTCATCCATGACGCTTACATACTATGTATCAACATTCTCCTTAGGAAAAATATGCATCATTAATACTAATAAGAATACTTTTTAAATATCTATGATATGTGAAGTCTGATGATAAGTACCAGGAAAGATAAAAAGAGGATTTAGATATTAACCTTTTCCTATAGGAACTTACAATGAATATAATTATACTTAGGTGTAATAAATTACACACACAAAGCAAAAAGGAAACCCTACAAACAATATATTAGAATAAAGTTCTATATTCACAATAAATTCTTATCTATAATATCATAAAGATTAAAAAAAGTTCTGTGAACTGACATAAAACATTGTCAGTAAATCAAATATGGGTGAGTGAAAAATAAACTTAGTATATTTCAAAATGGGTAAGTTGCAATCTAATTAAAGAATTGAAAAAAGATCTAGATTTACCATGACTATAACAGTGTCCAATGTTAAACATTCTCTTTTAAATACCTTTCTACGCTGAGATATAAATGGGATTTGAAAAAAAAAAAAAAGAAATACATAGTCTAAGTACATTGATGTAGAACAAATACTATTGACGTAGAATAAAAATATTCTATAGCCTAACTGATTTTTGTATTTTAGTAAACTGAAATTGTAATATAAAATTTGATTAAAGTCATGTTATCAAATTATTTGGAATCTATAAATACAAGCAACGTTACCTCTTAATTTACAAAGTGAAATTTGGGGGTTCTGTCATCTGTGAATTTTAACTATAATTTTTCTTAATTTTTATGTGGAAATCCAGGTAAACTTTATAAATGCATGTCAAAGATTTGCTAATTTGTCTTATAAGAGTATACATTTTTCATATATATATGCAGACCTATAATTTCAAGTACACAGTATATAATCAACACATTTTTGTTGATTTGAAAAACTATAGGAAATCTACATCATTTATGTAATTTTGGAATTTTTTATTATTATGCCCATTTTAACAGCTTTTAAAAAAAACTTATTTTCCCTGAATGTTGAAAATTTTAATTATATTTTGTGGGAAGTTATGTGTTTGCCAAAGGAAAAAAACATTTATCTATTATATATAACAGAAGCATAGAATCTGTAATTAAAAATTTGCTTTTATGACTTAGCATTTTATCCTGAAATCTCAATGACTTATTTCACATTTGCTCTTATGTATGTTAGAAATAACTAATGATAGCAATTAATTTTGTTTTGTTATTGAAACCAAGTTAGTCTCAGCCTGGGGTTCGAGTTCTCAAAGATGGGCAGATTTAATATATTTGTCATCACCTTGATATTGCTTAACTTCAGATAAAAGTGATGGTTGATAAGTCTGTGAATTGAGGACAAACCCCAAGTTGTTATATTAAAACTGTATTCAAGAACCCCAAATGTTTATTTTTGTTCAAAGTTACATTATATCTTGCTAGGTTCATATTAATTAATCTAAACAATTGCTTCTTTAGCTTCAAGTTATCCATTTATTATTTTACTTTTCTGCTATATACTTTATATCTTTTAAATAAGTAGGATGTAATTTAATTACTATGTAGGTTTTTAATTTCTGTCGGATAGCTTAGTAAGATATCCAGAATTTAATTTAGATACTTCCTTTAAGTAAGTAAAAGAATTTTAAATGTTGTGAGTTCCCATAAATGGATAGTTTTTGAAGATCAAATAAGCCAGGGTCAGTTTAGTGCATATCAACTGAGATGTCCAGTGTTTGCATTTAAAAATGAATTTGCAATTGTATTTTGTCTCTTTTCTAATTCATTTTTAGGGCTTTAAAGATCTGTTGTAACAGGACTCTTGTTACATTTAATAAGTGCCATGTTGATTGGCGTTCTCTAAGTAGGCTTTTCAGTTTGCCTGTGGGGAAATTTAATATAAAAACATTCAACATTCTTTTATTAGTGTTTTTTACTATTCCCAGTCCCATCAGACCTTTGGTGCAAGCAGTGTATTATTGAAAAGCTTATCTGTAAGAAGTGAGCCAAGGGGAAATTCAGCCTTTATTAATATTGACATCATGTTCCCACACAATGGCTGTCTAAAGAAACTTTTCAATTGGATTTCAACTGCTTTGATGCAATATAAATGGAAACAACTGAATGCATGGTTTAACACAGAAAAGTGAATGATGCTGTATCCTCCATACCCAATCATAACATTGGAGTTTAAAGGGTTTCAGGGTCATACTTCAGCATTTTCAATGTTTAATGGCTAGTGGGATGTTAAATTATGTTAATTTTGTAGGTTCTTGAATTCACATACTATTTTCTTTTGGTTTTTTTCCATTGCCATTACCTATTTAAAGAGAAGAGGATAATTTATATGTTTAGGATGGGTGTCATATTTAAGGAACAGGAAAAGACTTAGTCTGGTAGCTAAGCTTTAGTTGAAAATATATTATACCAGGATTATTATTTCTGTTTTTCTTATTGTACAGCAGGAATATCCAGAAAAGATTAGAAAGTTTAGAACAATTTGGGTCAATATGTGGAACATACTTCATATTCTATTTTCTCCTTTCTTTCAGTGTAACATGTAAATGGGCAACGAAGCAAACTGCTTTTCATGGTAATCCAGAGGCAGATCTAAATTATAGAAGCATATAGTTGTCACTTCACCACAGAACTGGAATACAGTTAAATGCACAAATATTAGCACATTCAGTAAACCAGCTCTCAAACAAAAAAGCACTATTGCCTTCAAAATTAGGATGGTTCAGAACCCTAATTGCAATTTATTGCAGAAGAAATTCTTGATTCAGAGCATTATTACTTCTCTAGTTAATGAGTCCAAATTTGACACCTAGAACATTTCTTTAAAGTCACCATATTCCTGGAAACACTCTAATTTTGAGGAGTCTAGGGTTATATTTAGCTTTTGAAGGGTAGTCTTTTAAAAAATATGGTTATAAAACAGATTGATTTAGAGGAGCATTATAATTAGCTGCTGAATATGTTAGAAGGATAGATTATTCTACATGAATCACAGAGCTCACTTTAAGTGTCATTCCCCATTCTAAACTGCCAGCTTAATTTCTCCTCATTTTTCACCACAAAAACCTTTTTCTATTATGCCAGTAATAAAGGTGTAGTTGTCATGAAATAGGTATACCTTTGTGAAATAATGTATTATAAACTGTTTTGTTTTATTTTTTAAAATTACTGAGTCATGATTATTTGATTTGATAATAACCAGGAAAATCCAACTGGAAAATGTTTTTATTAAAAAATATTTATCCCAATTTAGTAGATAAGATACTGGCAAACATTTTTAAGTCACTGGAGAAAATATTGTAATAGAGAATAGTGATAAGTGTGACTGGTCAAGTATTATCTTTGAGATTGTCAGAAAACTATGTAAAAAACAACTTTAGCAGTGTTGATGTTAGTAATATCAATGTTCAATATTTAAAGAAAAAAATTACAGTGATACATATCAACTGACATACTTAATCTAAAAGATAATTTAAATTAAATTATGTACATTTTTCTGAAAATTATTTGATAATAAAAATAAAAATGGCACCAATCTGAAATACATTAAAAATTTGCTAGTTAAAAGTAATGGCACGGCATGGGTGAACTTTATAGAGAAATCTACATTATTATACCACTGTGGAACTGTGATAGTGAGAATTAGGTAAGATTGGCAACATTGTATAATCTTGATATTCATCACAAGTGTAAGAGAAAAATTATTTGACTATACATTGGTAAAATGCTCTACTCCTCCTAAAATACATCACTGGGCAAAAAATGTTCAGCAAACATTTAATACACGAAATAGTAGAATATAAAAAACAGAAAAAAATGTTCTTTAGGAAAGCCTATTGTCCTCCTTTTTGTGCATTTTCTAATTTCAAAAATCAGTTTCTTAAAGTAAATTACACTAGAACAAAAAATAGTAAATAAAGGGTCTTATTACTTAAATGATGATTTTCTGGAACCCAGAAAGCAACTGAAACAGAAGCCTTATTCCTGTAAGAGTCATGTTGGGCTGGGCTGTGATGTTGCTGTCAATGAATTGTTAAGTTTGAGAAGAGAAGCGAGGGGTAGAAGAGTGCAAAATAAATCCTCGCTAGGCAGTTACACCGGTTAGTTGAAAACTAGGTTCAGTGTGCTTGGGGAACAGCCTTTGCACTCCTCTACAAGATTTTCGAGAACTTGATGTAATAGATTGCTTCAGCCCATTGAGTTTCTAATTCAGTTGGTCTGGGGTGCATCCTACAATGTTCTTTTTTCTTAATTTATTTTTAAAATTATATTTGACATCTTTTGTATTCCCCAGGGAGCACCCACCACCATTCCACCCGTGTACCATCACCTCAGTCCCTTGTGCTCTTTCTGCCCTCATCCCTGTCTTTGCCTTCCCTTCCTTCCCCCCTCCATAGTCCCTTTGGTTTATCTTTGACTTTTTGGTCTTGTTGAGTTTTTTTGTTTGCTTTTGGTTATAATTGCCCATTTCCTTGAACTTCTTCTTCTTTTTTTTTTTGTTGTTGTTGTTATAGTTGTTGTTCTTTCATATTCCTCCTAATAGTGAAGCCATCCAATATTTTTCTCTTGCCTTCTGACTTGTTTCACTGAGTATAATTCCTTCTAGATCCGTCCATGTTTCTATAAATGCCCCTAGTTTCTCATTTCTGATTGCTGAATAATATTCCATTGTGTATATGTACCACATCTTCTTGATCCAGTCATCTATTTTTGGGCTTTTGAGTTGTTTCCAGGTCTTACCAATTACAAATAGTGCTGCGATAAACATAGGAGAACAGGTGCTCTTTTGGATCAGTGTTTTTGTGTCCTTTGGGTAAATCCCGAGGAGTGGGATTGCGGATCATATGGTAGTTCCATTTCTAGTAAACTGAGAAACCTCCATACGGCCTTCCATAATGGTGGATTAGCTTGCATTCCCACCAGCAGTGTACCAGGGTTCCTTTTTCTCCACATCCTCGCCAGCATTTGTTGTTGTTGTTATTTTTATGTGTGCCATTCTTACCACATTCTACAATTCTCTTAAAGTATAATCTCTGATGTTGCTGATACTGCTCATTGAAGAAACACAGTCTGAAAGCTACTGAATAAAGGAGTAAGTTGGCATATATGATGATTTTGTTTACCTTTCTCAGATGGGGAACTTCTTTATCAGGGGTTAGTAACAATAGATGTTACTGTAATATTTTTCCTCTCCTTGAAATTATATATCACATTTAAAGAATATGAAAGGATGTATCACATTTAAAGAAAAATACAATCACTAGATATTGTTGGAACATGCTGGGAATAATTATACCCCCAAAACAGCAAAGCTATAGTTAAATAAAATTGAAGCTATATAAAATTGGGATACAACTATTTTCAAAGAAATAGGCCTTGCCTTATAGTAAAAGATTCGTTAATAAATAAACACTTAGAATTAAAATAAAATAGTCAAGGTACGTATACTTCAACATCACCCTCATTATCCTCTGTTTTTAGTAACAGGCAAAAATTGCTTTTTAACCAAGTAAGTTCTAATCTTCTTTCACAGTAGTAGAGTTGCAGCTCTCCTGTCTCTTCAACATATCATTGTTTGTTCAATCCCAGTAGAGTTGCGACCATGTGTTAAATTATCAGCAAGGACATGGTAGCATAGATGGTGAAAACCAATTCCAGACCTCGTCTTTTAAACATTGCAGGTTTAAAACTATGTCACAGCTTGTGTCTGTGTTTTTGCTCCTGTGGATGAGATCTGACTTTCAGAGAAAATAGAAATAGACCCTAGCAGATAAAATAAAAAGAGGAAACATAGGTTGCTGGTGATCATATTAAGTAAAAAAACTTGCTATGTGAAAAAATACATAAATTTGGTGTTTTAAGAAACTTAATTTTTTTCACTGCTGCAATAATTTACCTCTCTAATTAATGCACCTAGTTTAAAATTATTTAGTTGCTAAGTACTATTCCTGTGTGTAACAGAGAAGAAAATTTCTACCTTTTAAGAAGAACACTATAAAGGTGGCCCCTAATTTTAACTGTGTGAATTAAAATTTTCATTTCTCACTTACTATTACAGTTTTATACTATATAAAGAATCCCCTCTTAAGATAAAATTAAGACATATTTTAAAAAAAATATATTAATGAAGAAAATCTAAAAGAATAGAAAAAAACAAGCAATCATAATATTTCATGATACAAGGTTAATATACAAATGTAAATTGCTTTCCTACATATCAACAATGAAGAAGTGAAATCTGAACTTAAAAACACAATACCATTTAATTGAAATCCAAAAATATTAAGCATTTTTGGTATCAATCTGAGGAAAACTGTAAAACTTTGGTGAATAAAATCAAAGAACTAAATAAGTGGAGAGATATCCCACTTTCAAGGAAAAAAGAACTCAATATTGTCTAGTTGTTAAGTATTCTCAACTTTATCTATAGTATCAATACTGTCCCAAAATTGAGCAAGTAATTTTATGGACATCAACAAACTGATTCTAAAGTTTATAAGGAAAGCCAATAGAAGTGACATAGCAGTGAACAGAACAAATTTGGAGGACTGATGTTAGCCAGCTTCCAGCTTTACTATAAAACTACAGTAATAAAACAGTGAGGTACTGGTGAAAGAATAGACAAATAGTTCATGGGACAGAAAAGAGATCACAGAAATAAAGCCATATAATTATAATCGACAAATGTAACAAAGAAGCAAAGGTCACAAAATAGAACAAAGATCCTCTTTTCAACATATGATCCTGAAACAATTCAATATTTACATGCTAAAATGTTTACACACATCTTACATCCTTCACAAAAATTACCTGATAATGAAACATAGACATAACTGTATAATGAAAAACTACACAATTCCTAAAAGATAACATAGGAGAAAATCAAGATATCTTGATTAAGATAAACTATTAAAGGAAAAGAAGATAAGTCACAGAATGGAAGAAAACTTTTGCATGGTATTTTCTAATAAAGGAATGTGTATCGAAAATATACAAAGGACGCTTATAGTTCAACAATAAATAATCAGATCAAAAAGTGGCCTTAACATCTCAATGATGATGAGTGTGTATGTATATATACATATGCACATGTGTACGTGCATATACGCACATGCATATGTATATGCATACACACATGTACATACATATGCACACATGCATACACACATGTACATACGTGTATACACATATACACGTTTATATACACATGCATATGTGTATGCACATACATATGTATGTGCATACATATGTATATACATTTGTAGTCCCCAGGGAGTACCCACCACCATTTCACCCCTGCACCATCACCTCAGTCCCTTGTTCACCCTCTGGCCTCTTCCCCATCTTTGCCCTCTCCCCTTCCCCTCCCCCCCCATGGTCCCTTTGGTTTATCCCGGCTTTTTGGTCTTATTAAGTTTTTTTGTTTACTTTTGGTTATAATTGCCCAATTCCTTGAGCTTGTTCTTTATTGTTGTTGTTGTTCTTTCATATTCCTCCTAACAGTGAAGCCATCCAATATTTTTCTCTTGCCTTCTGATTTGTTTCACTGAGTATAATTCCTTCTAGTTTCATCCATGTTTCTATAAATGCCCCTAGTTTCTCATTTCTGATTGCTGAATAATATTCCATTGTGTATATGTACCACATCTTCTTGATCCGAGACTGGATCCAATTTTAAGCAGGTCCGGAAGTGCAAGAGAATTTGGGTGGCATTGGATTTGTTAAGGATAAGCTACTGTAGTCTCTGCCTTCCTGAAACTGGTGGAGAGATGGGAGAAGTAAAAATCAACATGGCAGACCCTGCTCTGAGAGAATGAATATGAGTATGTTACTGTGCATTCCCTACTTTCCTTGTGATTAGATGGGGTTATATGATTAGTTCAGCCAATAATCTCTGAAAGAAGATTTTGATTGACTCACCTAAACTAAAGCATAAAAAAGTTAGTGTACGAAAGTCCAACTTTCTCTTCACCCTGAAAGTCAGGCATCATGGTAGCTACAAGCCCTAGGTGACTGAATTTCTGAATCATTATGTGGGAAATCATCTTAAAGACTCCCCACATCCACATCTTGTTTCCATATGTGTTACACCTTGACTCCAGGAGAAGCCTATACTAACACAATGAGCAAAGACAATGCAGTGTTATGGACACTGGGATGAAAATCTGATGGTCTATTTGGAGGGCAAAGAAAGAGACAATGCCTAGTGATAGAAAAGCAGGGTTGGAAAAAAGATCCCTTGTGATTTATGATGTAGTTATGCAAAAACCAAGTATCACAAAGTGATAGACACAATAGTGGATTAAGAAAAAATATGTTCTGGCGATCTTAATTAGAGTTTGTAAGAGTTAACAGTTGCTCCTGGATCCATCCTGTCTAAGCTACAAATGCTATAAATTTATGTATAGGATGGTGAAAATATGACTATTTTCAAAGCAAGTCTAAATTGGTAATGGTAAAACTGAGAAAAAAATGTTTGTGTTTAAAATCTTTGTCCAAAAGATTTCTTTAGTATTCTTGTAACTCTCAGATTCCAACATATACATATTAATTTACATATTAATATATACAAGTATATAATAATATATAATTATATAAAGTATATAATATATAGTCAGTCAGCTCTATATTAATATATAGCATAAATACAAAATTACCATTTATGTATTTTCACATTCGAGTGTGTATACACAGTATTTATTAGTAATTTTTAAAGGAAGTGTGGTATAATATTAATTACATTGATATATATATATCCAGAGACTAGGGTCCTCTTTCATTTTCCATCAATACTTGCTTTAGTGACATGACAAGGCAGGTACTTCATCTCTTTGGGCTCAGATTTCTAATTCTGTGAAACACCAGATCTTTATAGATTACTTCATAATTATTCCATTCTATCATTCTCCTCTTGGAAGAATGGCCTATAGAGGCATTTTGTTCTCCACTTGAAACTTAGCCTCACTTCTACTCTAAAGACAATGTCAGAAGTAGGAAGAAAGCTTTAAAAAAAAATCTTTTGCCTATAAGAGAATGGGCTCTCACTCTTTCTCCAGACAGCAGAGAATAAAGCGATTAAGAACAGATAACTGAATGACGTGATAAATATTCCATATAAGAATTTTGATGATCTCCTCTTGTCTTCCTGGCCATTTGCTACTTTTCTATCTGTTCGTCAATGTCTGGTGTTAGTAACTTTAAATGTGGAGTTTTATTTCTTCTTATAAAAACTAATGAATGAGAAATTAACTTCTTAACCCAAATGAGAAGGTGAGACCTGTAGTTTTGGAAAGGAGAAAAAATTAAGACACTTTCATAGTAAGTAGAATTTATCTTAGTTACCCTGGACTTTTGATAATATTTTGTTTTTAGCAGACTAGTAACTAGTTAGCCACTTAATATTTGTGAGGAGATAAACACTTCCTAATTTCCTTTAAGAAATTATTTCTCCCTCACTGGACACATTCCAATGCTATCTTGCTGAAGTGTTCAACTTCGGCTTTCCTTGTTACTTGGTGGGGGGTAATCAAACCCAGACGAGCCACACCTCTGGGATATGACCTTGTCAGAGGTACATGGATGAGAATGCTTGAATCTTATTTACACAAGTGTGATGTCATGCCTTCTGGAACTCCTGCCATCAAGACTTCTGAGTTGTTGGTTTTTTGGAAGATTTTTTGACTTTTTTATTTACTCTTCCTTTAGATTCTTATTTCCCTTTACCCTCCCCATATATTTTCTTTCATTAACCAGAGTTGGTTTCTACTTTCTAAAGTACCTTAGCAGCATGGACTCTAGTAGAATAATGAAATGGAATGAAAGGCTCAATAGGTCTCTGCTCTGATTCTGACCTCACTACTAGCTGTGTCACCTCAAGGATGCAACTAACCTACCTAAGTCTCAATGTCCTTATCTGCAAATAAAAATATTCAATTTCCTAAGGCTGCATGCTTGAAATTAAATAACATGTTTAAAGCACCTATTGCAGTATTTGATGAAATGCACTTAATAACTTATTATTAGACACACAAGAAAGAGAAAGGAAATTAATTTTCTTCTTCTATCTTTTCTTCTCTATAACCTGATTTCAGACTTCAAAAGACTTCCTAAAGAGAATATGACTGCAGTTTCCTTCTGACCTTGTGTATTTCTCCATCTGTGTTTGTCTCTCTTTGAACTGAGAGAACATTCTGCCTTCCAGTGGCTTCAGATTCTTGAGTAAGACAATAACGGTAATCTTTATTTTTGTATTTCATTTTGTTATAACTTTTGGTTTAAATTTTTTTGTCGTAAAATATATTGTCCATGTCATTCAATAATCCAACATGCGGAATATAGAGAAACAACAAAATATCATTCAAAACCAAACAAATAATAAACTCTTAACTCTGATGGCAAAACTGAGGCAACTAGATGGGGGAGGGTAGTGGGGTAGAAATATGGGAGGGAACGGGTCCAGTGGAGCAAGGTGGATTGTTGGGAGCACTGATGGTGGGCAGAATATAAAAATTTATATTTGTGGAGGTTTGAACCTAAAACCTCTTAAGCAAGTACAATAATATAAGCCAACATTCTATCAATAAACACAATGTGAAAAAAAAAGCTATTTGGTACTATATTAGTATTGTTAAACTATGTAAGTGACATTTTCAAACAAGCTTTGTTCTGCAAATTAAATTTTAACTCATCTTTTCATTTTCTTATATTAATGTGCCTAATTGCCAAAAACAGCACCATACATTCTGTATCAAAAAAAATGGAAGTTTTCAATAATTCTGATCATTGCGTACTTAACCAAAGCCCATTAACAAATTAGCAAGTGAAAAGAATCGGTGATTCTAAGTTCCCTCTTTATATAAACTATTTAATTTTAGATGTGAAATTATTGTCTTCTGAAACATAATCTTCTCTTCTGTTCTCCTAGACTCTCAAGCATTTGACTTGAGGGATGAATTTGGAAAAATTACTTCAAGTGACTAGAATATTTTTAAAAGGTTATGGTACTTTGAACTTACACATGTTTTTCTAGGGTAGAAAAAAATAAATAAACTCTTAAATTTTGGTCTTTTTGCCTACAGTTCTCAGTTCTTTGAATATTGTGAGTGTGATATATAGCATTTATTATTCAGTTAGGTATTATTCAGTTATATGATTGCTCCATAAACATATGGTGCACAGGCATGGATGGCTATGTTAGTGAGTATTCGTTTTGAATTCCTTTTATAATCTTGCAACTGTATCCATATTTGCAGGTTAGAATGGTCAATACCAAGGAGGAAAAAACCCATGGAAGAGCAGTGAGAGGAAAGAAATATGAATGGGTTATGTCTTATTGTTTAGACTGAAATCTTGTGTCAGTGCACTTGGCTATTGACTTATTTTCTGCAAGTAATTAAATCAAACCTTAACCATTTCCATTCCAGAGCATTAGCCTAATTCTCTTCACTCTGGTTCTACTTTAACCCTTCAATCATTTATCATTTTCATTAACTATAAGGATCTCTAAGCTCTAAAAACAAATGTTCCTTTGTTATCATTACTTTTAATGTCTATGTGTATTTGTTATGAAAGAGAATGATAAAAACTATGTCAAATTTTTAGTATGCATCTCAGAGTTTAATGTGTTTATAACTAATGCTTTATTAAATAAATGTAATGCTATATAGAATATTTAATTGGTATTTTAAATACATTTGAGTTTCTGTTAGAATAATGGGAAGAACTAAGGCCTTTTACAAAACAAATTGATCTGAAAAAATAGCAATATGTAAAATTAGTAAGTGTGAGTTTATAAATCAGGTTTGTTAACAAAACAATGGACACATACTGCTTGCAAAGGAAATCTCATTTTAAACAATGCAGTCAACCTAGAGAAAAAACACATGAAAAGAAAGGAAATTACTGAAGCTATTATGTATACAAACACACCCAGCTGGGAGTCCAGCTGCTCAAGGAAGCTGGCAATTCTTGATCTTTGGGAGCTCCTAATTAGAATACAAGTTAGAAATATAGTAGAGGGCCTCCCTGGTGGCACACTACAATGCAAACCGCAGCCACTGCAGCACAAGTTTGATCCCTGCTGCCAGCCAGGGAGGGGACCCACAAGGCACAGCAGACCTCTCCTGCTGTGCCCACTGCTCCCCTCAGCAGTGTACTTCTGTTGATCTGCCTGTTCTGCTCCCCACTCTCTGTGGTGAATCCTCTCACACCCCACACTTATGGCCTGTACCCCAGTGCTTGTGTGAATAAATAAATAAATAAATCTTAAAAAAACAAAAAGAAATATAAAAGAAAAAGAAATCTAATATTAGTTTTAGCTCTTGTTTTGTCTCTTTAAATATTAGCAAAGACAGCGTTACAGCAGCTTGGCTAAGTAAGCAATAAATAATTTTTATAACTACTAACTTTTGATACCAATTATGCTTTATCAAAGCCTCTACTATTCCATCACATATTTATCCCTACTTTCAGAATAGGCATGCTTACCAATAGGTTGGGAACTATGTGCTACATTTTAAAACTGCTGTATATGAATCAAGTGGCATGCACTTAGGATGCATTTATATATTCCTTAAAAAGCAGATTTTTCTTCCATTTGGCTCTCACTGCATACTTCTCTAAAGATTTTTGCAGTAGATGAGCCTTTGTAGGATTATAAATCATAGCATGTTTGAATAAATGTTCTATAAATTGAATACATAGTATAATGTTTTGCACAGTGACAATCACCTATAGCCTGAGAGCATATAAATATGTGATTAATTTAGACGTTTTATTTTAAGGAACCTAAATAAATATGTGCCCATATATTCTGTAATTTATGGTATTTCAAATTCCTCCTTTGCAGGTTTATAGGATTAATGTGACCTTCCCAAGGTCTATGTTAGCAAAGGAAAAATTCCAAAGCAATTACTAAGAGAACGAAAATGAAAACAAATCAAAAATTATAACAACTTTTATTTCTACTTAATTGTCTGATAGTCAAGACAAACTATGTTTAGGTCCAATTTTAAGTGGATTATTGCCTTCATTCTCCATTTTACGGCTAGTGAACCTTATTTTTCAAGGTGATCAGTATGCAAGACAATGTATTCTCTGATTGATCAGTATGCAGGGTTGGATTACTCCAGAGAACATTTGGGCATTTTCACTATGTCCTGTGGATTAACCTGCAGAGTATGCATTTTGGAGGGCAGGTACTGAGGGAGGAAACAAAAATGACTTAATGGTCTGGCACTGTGGAAGTCTAATCAACTCCCCAAGTGGAGGTCGAACCATCTTATGAAATCACTTGCCATATGACAATGATCCTAAGCTCTGTGGAAATAAATGTATTAATTGTGAGGACAGCACAATAAAAGTGATTAAACAAAAAGCAGTGACATTCATTTTTCATTTTCTAAGATCATAGTGATGTGTATTTTGATATATTGATTATCTACTGGTAGAGGCTGTTCAGTGTGTATGTGATATTTTTAAGAATGGAAGTATTATGGGTGTTTACTGTATTATATTCTATAACAACAATTTAGACTTTTTCTCATAAATAGTGGTACCCTCTCCAAGAGACTACTGTTGTTTGCATGGCCCACTTGTTTTTGCACTATTATATGAGAAGTTATTTGAAGTATTCTGCACAGATTCTAGGTTCTTCCTAGAAATCCTAAGAAAGAAAAAAATCCCTTTGCTACAAAAGGAAGAAAGAAAAGGGTATTATTTTTCAAAACTTCAGTGTAGCATCCAAAAAATTAAATGCAAGTCAGATATTCTAAATCTGAGGTTAAATTTTATTTAAGAATATTTTTTAAATTATTGAATTCTCACTTATTCTTTAGGTTAGCTTAAATATTGTATATTGGATAACCTCAACAGGTTACTATAGGATAAATCAATGGGAGAAAAGAGTTATAAAAAGATTTAAAATATGTGTTACATTATCTCATAAGAATCAATGACATTTTAATATAAAAATTACAACTGTGGAATTTTTCAAAAATTAAGTGGGTTAAAGGGTATTGAATAGAAGAAATCTGAAGAGACATATAGAAGACAATATTTAAGTCCTTGTACATTTGCATTATGAAACAAATGCAACATAATGGACTCAGCAAAATATTGATTCGATTGAAATATATTCAATTGACAGTTATTGAATCTTCACAATTGAAGCACCCAGTTCTAGAAGTGTAACAAATTATTTATCTCATTTCAGCATCCACCTTTTTGTGGAAAAACATTCAAAAGCAAATATGTTATTTAGGGAAAACTGACATGAACCCACCATTAAAATCCACCAATGTGTTTATCTTGTGTTTTCTCCGATTAATGAATGTCATAGGTGTTGGGTTATGGTAAGTTCCATGAAGAAACACATAATATAGAAGACAGGAAAAGTGTTAGAAGGATTTCTAGATAAATACCATAGGAAAAAAAAATCTAGTGCTTTTAAAATTTAATGTATAGTTTACTGTCTATGTAACCATGCCTTATTATTTGGGGAGAATATATAATTTTTAAATATTATTTTTTCAAGATATAATACTGACATAAACTTTCCATTAGTTTCAGGTATGCAACATAATGATATGATATTGGTATATATTGTGAAATTATCACCATTCATGGTTATGAATTTCTTCTTGTGATGAGAACTTTTTAGAGCAACTATTTTAACAAATTTCATATGTGTAACCCAGTACAACAAACAACAGTCACCTTGATCTGCATTACATTCCCAGGACTTATTTTACAACCAGAAACTTGTGCCTTTTAACCTGCTTCATCCTTCACCCACTAATCCCCACCTCTTGTACTTAAAAGGCTGACTTTGCTTTTCCTGTGTACTCTGCTAATGAAATGACAACTGCCTTAGTTCTTAGTTCGACATTTAAGTTTAATAGAATAGAGAGTTAACTAAGTAATCCTTAAGTGATATGTTTATTGTCTCGATACATTTTGAATAAAGAATTAAAGCCATCAGCAAAGGAGATCTTACAAAAAAAAAAAAAAACACCAAAAAAGCAACCTGCCTCAATGAAAAACCACTAAAATTGACAAGCAGAGCCTGGTAGGAGTTATTACCAGAGTGAAACAGATTTAAGAATTAGTGCTGCTGCAGGGGGGAGGGTATCTTTCAAAACTCCATAGGTCTCTCTGAAATCCCAACAGTAGTGGAGCATGAGCCCTTCTAGATGCTGCTCCTGAGGGGATTTGCTACTCCTGGTCTCCACTTTTCTGGGTTTATCCTGCCTTTTTCACAACAAAGCCTCTGTTCTTGTCTCAATGCATCTGCCTACTACTATATCCTGCTTCCTCATCTTTTGGGGACTCTTAGGACCCCCTCACCCCTCCTCGTGGTTCTTCTACATAACGGTTCTGTTGGTACATTCTTCAAGCTACTTCTACTAGGGCCTTGATTGCCTTTGTCTTTCCCAATTTCTGTCCTGTAAGCCAGAAGCCCCAATTCTTTCCATCTAGACTCGTCCATATTGGGTGACCATATAGTCAGAGACATAGCTCTTACATTGAGTTTTGGACAGGCAAATAGCAGGGCTGGCACAAAGGTGGGAAAATAATCAGGAGTTCAATGATTTTGTCCTGCAAATACTATTGTAGTTCAGATCCCTGAGAGTAGGTGACAGACTTAAATACTAAATTCATGGTCCCTGGGGGAGACAGAAGAATCCTGACCCTTGATCGCTGGCAACTGAGTTTTTAGTGACACCTAAAACATTCTTAGGTTAGCATTTCATATGAAGTTTGTATTCAATTTTAGGTGAAGTTCTCTGGCCCCATGCTTTAAAGCAGCCTGAACTGACTTGTAGTTTCAGCTACGGTAAGAAAAGAACTGGAAGTCATCATGTCCATCCTTGCAAGAAAAAACAGAACAAACCAAAAATCAAGAAGTGCTCTTGCCACTTTGATATCTGGAGAGACAGGTGTTTCCTGAGCAATACAGCAATTTCTATCTAACTGATCTGGAGCAGAAGCTGCTGGAATCATAAACTGATAGGAACAGTTATAGTCATTTTATTAGGTGAAGAGAAATGGGGAATGGAATGTAATCAAGAAAGAAAGGGCAGCATGAACAAAGACATAAACCCCAGTGAGAAATGGCAAATGGTGTGCAGGAAAAACAAGCGATGTGGCACTAAAGAATAAAATTAGAGCAGGGAGTGATGGGTGATGGAAATGGAGATGTTTAAATGTACTAAATTACTGCAGATAATATCATAGCATTGATACTTAATCCTGTGGGTATCAGAGAGTCAAAAGGAAATTTTCAGACTAGAGGATATAATTAAATTGTTTTTTTCAATGAGTCAATTCTAACGATTATGTCTAAGTAAGCTTTAAAGTGATCAAAAATAATGGCAGGAAGATCAGTTAGGATATTGTTAATAGTTGGAGTAAAACTGATAAAGTTTGATCTCAATGGTAGACAATGTGAAGGCAGAGACATAAGTTATGAACTACTGAGGAAGTAAATTTTACTGAGTCTAAAAATTAATGATGAGGCAATGAAGGACGGCAGTTAGGAGTGGAAGAACATCAGTTATCTTCCCTGGTTCTTCCTTGTTTGTTCTTCATCAGGATTCAGAAAACTTCTTATGCAAAGAACCAGGTAATATATAATTTAAAGGTTCATGTCAGAAGATCTCTGTTGCAACTATTCAACTCTGTCAAATAAGTATAAAAGCAATCGGAGATGATATGTAAATCTACAAGAATGGTTTTATCCCAATACAATTTAATTTTCAAGTGGCTCAAATTCATAGAAACATCAAACCTTGTTTAATATATTTTTGTGTATGTGTATTTAAACATGTAAATATATATCAGATGTGTATATTTATATTCTGTATATAGGTATATAAATGAGAAAGGAAGCTGTGGAAGATGCAGATATCCCTGTTGTTGAATTTAAGAATTTCTAGAAAATTCAGGAGATCTGTACATAGAAAACTGACTGGGGGCAGGAAGTGGGCTGGGGTGAGAGAGGCTCAGGATACATACACTTTAGTTTCTAACTATAAAATAGTTAGAAATTTTGAGAATAGATAAAAGTATCTAATGTCATAAAGAACAAATCTAGACTAGAACACTAGGAAGATGTTTTTTATAATGTTCTCAACAAGGAAGATATAGAAAGGAATGTTATACACATGCATTTTTGTTCTCCTGAGTTTACAGAGTAGATGAAAAAGAAAGAGTGACAGCTAGAAAACTCACCGTATAAGACAATTTTAATCAAAATTGATATACTTTTGCAGGCCAAAACAAGTAAAAATTACCCTTTGCAAAAGATGCCTTATTCTATGTTAGCTCTACACAAGCATATACCTGAATTTATTGCAATTACTAAACCTGCAGAACAGAGAAACAAAAACAAAAGAAAGAGTATTTATATTAAGCTCTTTCATATACATGATTCAAGTTTATCTTCCATGAAGATACTCGTGTGTTCAATTTGCAAATGGGAAATTGAATCTTAGAGATATCCAACAATCTCCTCATTCTCATTTATCCAGTATTTGAAGGAATCGGAAAAATAGCCACAATTTTCCAAGAGCAAATATTATGATTTCCATTAGGTCACATGACTTCACTCTTACAAGAAGGAAGCCAACATCAAAGATATTTGTGAGACAGACAGACAGACAGATAGATAGATATCATATTTTAAAAGAAAGAATGTAGAATTGCAGATGTGTCCATATTTCCCTGTGAAGAAAGCTGCCATAGAGCTATTTATTAAAAACATAGAAGAATTAACACTAAATCTCATTATTTTATTTTTGAGCTTGCATCTCTCCTTGCTGATTTACTTTGAAGAGAGAAAAATCAGTGACCTCATTGTATGAAGTGGAAATGTGCTATAGATTGATCCAATAGCAGATTTTTTACAGGCTATGCTTTTGTCGTTGTCTTCATATTGCTCCGTGTAATTGGCTTGGCACTCTACACAAAACGAGCTAACAGATTTTAGGGAGATGAGATCCTATATATTGGATCCTATATTGTTAGTATTGCACAATATGGATCTCTATATGTACTCTCTTTTGCAAGGATAACAAATAGATAACTAAGACTTCATTGTTTGAATATAAGGTTTCCCCAGTAAAATTTGGGTAGCAATAAAGAAGAATAGGAAATATTTCTTCTCTATGATACCTTATTTTTATATCGACTTTTGTGTGCTTGAATATGAACCTAATGGAAACCAGCGTAGGGAGGCTTCTGGAAGTCAGGAGGATTTGATGCAGAGTACAGACTGTAATATAAATGTCTGGAGGTGGGGAGGAGGCTTGTAGAACTGCTCCAACATACTGAAAATGCCTTACTATAAAGGACAATATCATGTTAGTCCTCAACTTAAACACATAACTTAATGGATACAAATTTGGAAAGATTTAATAAGTATATTCTCAGCAGTCTCTTCCAGTAATTTCATAATGTGAGCAGGTTGAGCTAGTATAAGCTTTGAAATCAGAAAGATTAGAGTTCAAATTCTAGATCATCCATCACAGGCTAAATAACTTAGGGTCTATAAATCTCAGTTTCCCTAAAGAAAAAAATGGTAATTGTATCTACTAAATGTTTGGTAAGCATTTAGCAAACTTTTTTTTTTTTTTTGCTCTTAACAACAACAAAATAACCTCAATGCCTTGAATGTTATTATCTTGACATAATAAACATTTATTTTATATTTCATTCATTCAAGGGTCTTACCTGGATGACCCTGTCTGGTCAGCTCTCTTGAGCATTTCATCTCTAAAAGCAACTGAGCAACACAAGTTCCTTCTACATTGTGGTCCTCTCCTCTCTTATGTCCTTAACTCCCTCTCTGTAGATGACAGGAAAAACATGGAGGTGGTTTCACTGGAAAATTTTGTAGATTGGTACAGGAAAATATAAACACTCTTTCATTCTATGGAGTTGAAGATTCCACAGAACAGAATTTGGTCACAAAATAACTCCTACCATGGGCTGCTGGGAAACAGTCCAACTGTTCAGCAAGGAAAGTGCTGGAACCACAGTAAAGCAAGTGAGGTGATGAGGATACAAACTTCGGGAGTCACTCATTCTCCAGGTCATGCAAGCACTGAGTTGTGCAAGTGCAGGGTTCATATTTGCGGAAGCAGGAAGTGAGCAGTTGACATTTTGTATCGCTAGACTTCACCCAAGTCCCTGACTGAAGTAAATAGAATGAGAAAGAAACAGTGGACTCTGTCCCGTCTATCTACCCATCAAGTCCACTTATTTAGTTATATCATATAGAAAAAAATATTTCCCTTGCTTTTTCTTCCCAATAAAGTCACAATAATTATATCTCTGCAGTTTAAAAATTCCTTAACAATTATCTTTCAAGTATGCAATTTTACCATCCTATATTATTTTAAAATATGTATTTTTCAATTTTAAGCAACATGTAAATTCTTAACAGTTTTTATTCAGCCACTAAAATATTTAGCAGCAAGATATAAACTAGGCAAAACAGTATAAACCCCCAGAGGTTTGTTGCAAGTTAACTTCTTTGAAAAATAAGCTTTGGTCTGTGTATCTTGATTTCTAAATGGTTGCTGGATGCAGACATTTCTCTCAACCACTGCTCCCTTAAAATTCAGTGAGGCATTGTTAGGGCGTGCTTTCCCATAATGAACACATTATAGTAATCTTTACAGAAGAGAAAAGACAAGAATGACTGTGGTGTAATCTTCAAAATGTTTACATGGCTCTAATGTTGGTCATTTTAGGGAAACTGCCAACAGCTCATGAAGCAGTAAACATGCGTTCTGTATTTAGAGACGTAGTTTAACTTTTTGGATAGCCAATTCCAACTTCAGTTTATCTTGCTTTATGTACAAAAGAGCTGTTTGAATTTTGACAGCTTATGTGCAAACTATTCTACAAAAGGTGGCTGTTGATCTACTATTGAAAGACAAGGATATTCTATGGAAACTGGTTGCTGTTATGAGTTGATGAAGTTTTTATTGTTAATTAAGTCTAGAAAAATCTCTTCATCTATGATGACTACTTGACAGAAATCTAAAGTGTTGCTGTTGTTTGCTCTTCTTTGTCTGGGAATGTTTGCACTCACCATTTATTCTTCTATTTGCTCATTAGCAGATATCTATTTATTAAGTATTCCCTGGAGTCTGCCAATGCACTGGATATTGGGGCTATTAGGACATCTATTGCAATGGAATGGGCTCCATCACCATGAACATTCTGGTTCAGTGAAGAATATGTGCATACATATACATGGTTACAATATTTTATGGAGCATGCAAGTGTCATAAAAGAGCCCAAGATCATGTCTTATCCATACATGGAACTACATGAGGTTTCTTGCAGAACCAGTATTTGGGCTGGAGGAAAAATCAACATTGAAAATTATAGATCTGACAGTGAAGTATGTGCTAGTGGTAGTGACATGGAAGAGCTAGAAAAAGAGCAAGGACAAAGATATATGAGTCTAAGGATTTTTTCCTGAATTACAGTTAGATAAGTTATAAGCAGTGAGCTTTAAATGGATAGTAATAAAGACCTGGAATATTATCATAATGTCACAAATAAGGTACTGTGTGTTCTCTTCATAAGCACAGAATCAGAACGTCTATGGACCTCCTTCTCTGAGACCAAGTGCTTAATGAATGCTCATGTTTTTCTGGGTTCTGGAATAATGAATATTAACTGAATCTGCCTGTAACAATGATTTATTTTGAGAAAAGCCTCAACCTTAAATATTTTGGTATTTTTCACTGGAAGACAGAGACTTTTTGATAAGATAACAGCAATTTCATTATGACACTTCAAACTCTAGCGATAACTCCTTAATTTCATCAAATGTTGGTTGGAGAAATCAAATTTTCTCAGCAGTCTCATCCAGTTTGTCCTTAGCTCATTTGTTCCAAGTAGAATGCACGCAAGATCTATGCATTACGTTTGATTGATAATGTCTCTTACATTTCTCTCCCTGTACCTATTCCCCCTTTTAAACTATTTGTTGAAAAATTCAGAGCTCATGGAGTTTCTCATATGCAATATTTTGCTGATTGCTGAAGCTATTTGATTTCACAAAACCTGAGTGAAACAAAGCCAACAAATTGAGTGGCCACATTCCACTATCTAGTCCCTCCTGT
Organism: Galemys pyrenaicus; assembly: GCA_019455555.1. Taxonomy (NCBI): domain Eukaryota; kingdom Metazoa; phylum Chordata; class Mammalia; order Eulipotyphla; family Talpidae; genus Galemys; species Galemys pyrenaicus. The sequence goes on along the minus strand of JAGFMF010011655.1, from coordinate 2,595,699 downwards.
GTTACACAATATGATTCCTCTCATTTGGTGCAGTGTTTCTCTTCATTCTAACAATGACTCAACTCACCCAAACTCTGTTTCAAAAGCTATTGCTATGTTTTCCTATATATCTCAGTGGCAAGCTAGATCCATTCACTTTTTCAGCTAAAAATATTTTCATTTTCCAAATGCAGAGTGTACTTTTTTTCAGGCCATTTTTTGGGGTTTTGCTGTTTCTGCTCAACCTAATGAATCTTGTACTTCATTGCAACTTCTTTACTAGCCAGAGTGCTTTTTTGTTAAAAAAAAGATTTATTTATTTATACAAGAATTGGAGTACAGGCCAGAGGTATTGGGGGTGGAGGAGGAGAGAATTACCAGAGACAGAATGAGGAATAGAACAGGCAGATTGACTGAAATACATTGCTGAGGGGAGCAGCGGGCAAGGCAGGAGAGGTCTGCTGTGCCAGGTGGGTCACCTCCCTGGCTGGGTATTGAACTCACGCTGCAGTTGGTGTGGATGCTTCATAGTGTGGTGCTTAAACCCCTTGAACCACCAGGGAGCCCCCAGCCAGAGTGCTTTTAATCAGACTGAACCTATGTTTTTATTTATTTTTGACCATAATCCTTTCTGCTCTTGCTCACATTCTAATTCAAATCTCTTTTGTTACTATCATGCTCAATTGATGTGTTCTTTTCATTTTAATGTTGGCAGTTCTCAGCGTTGCTACTATAGGTTCTTCATAGTAAGAAAAAAAAAACACAAGTGGGATGCTCACAACACACACATTTACATATGCACAAATAGGCCACTTACAGGAGCTCCAAATATAAGTATCACTTACCTAACAGGTTTCAGCATATTTGTTTAAATAAGTGAACTGGTATTGGATGTCAATAAAAACTGGAACTGAATTTTTTATTATCCAGTCAACAGAAAGATTCAGATTTCAGACTTTGAAATCTAACTATTCAACAGGAACACCGTCCAATTCATTACTGTCCCAATACATATATACACATCACAAAAATTAATATAGAGGGCAGGGCCTCCCTGGTGGCACAGTGGCTTGAGCGCTGCTCTGTGAAGCATCCACAGCACAGCAGCAAGAGTTTGATCCCCGGCCAGGGAGGGGATCCACATGGCACAGCAGACCTCTCCTGCCTCACCCACTGCTCCCTTCAGCAGTGTTTTAGTCGACTTGCCTGTTCTGCTCCCCTGTTCTGTCTCTGGTGAATCCTCTCACCTCCTGTGACTCTGGCTGTACCCCAGCTCTTATATGCATAAATAAATAAATATTTTAAAAAATTAATATAGAGAGCAAATCTCATTTTTTGGTGTTCTGTGAATAAGAGGAAAGTATCAGAAATGGCTGCAGCTACAAGGAAAAAAAAGGCTTTTTATGGTGATTTTATTTATTGGCCAAATATCATGATATGTTAACTGGTATACTTTTGAAGAAATATATATTTTGAGTTTTAAAATTAATAAGGAGTGCACTATTTAAAAAAAAGTGCACAATTCATGTTCTCCACACACACAGATGACTACATAATAAAGAGAAAGACCTCTTTTTTTCAATTTTGCATCTCTTTGAATTGTTCCAGATAGGTTGGTTCTCAATTCTGGGTAATTCTAGAAAAGGGTTCTTTAGTTTGCAATCACAACTCATTGGTAATTCATTAAATGAACTTAGTAGACCAACATCAACTTTTATATTAAAATAAAATACAAAATTTTTGTTTCAGTTCTGTGTATTATAAGGGAATTTATTCTCTTTCTGTCTCTGTCTCTGTCTCTGCTCTCTCTTTGTCGCTCACCTATCATCATCTATCTATTGCTACAAGTCCAGATTAGATAAATGAGACAGTCTCAACTCTAGTTTGTTCTAGATCTTCCTAGCACTGTTAGTTTGTCCTTTAAATGGTACTGAAAGGAGTAACATTCTTTGTATTTCATCGTGGGAAGAATAGAATATCAAAGAAGTCTACAGAAAATAATTTTTAACAGGGTATTTACTTGTATTTGTACAGCAAAGGAAAGAAGAGGGAAGGCGGGAGAAAAAGAGGGAATGAAAGAAAAAAATAAAAGGGGAGGATACTAGATAAAATGCAAGCTGTAAAGTGTAATCACCTAGAATACTTGCATATGCTTATCTCAGCAGGGCTGATGACAATCATACTGAGTTATCCTGAAAACTTACAGATGTTCTGAGAATAGATACTTACAGAATAGGGTCATCTCTATAAAGATTTGTTCAAAACTTTTTTTTAAAAAAATGCAAGAAATTAAGACCAACACATGTTAACTTCACTATATGCAAAAATATTGGAGCATATCATTAGAAAATCAATTTGTAAACACGAAGATTGCAGAGTAATAACTAACATGAGTTGAAGAGCAAATTATCAAAGACCAATCTAATAGCCTTTGCTGACATAGCAGAGCACATTGCAGATAACAGAAAAGCAATAAACGCGATGCATCTCACCTCAGGATGGCCTTTGATTCTGTCCCATATGACATACTCATCAACAAGCTGAGAAAATATAGCTTAACCCAGTGTTTCTCAGACCGTGCACAGTGACCCACAAGGTTATCATGAAAAAGTATCAGAGGTCACAGGATTTGTGACTCTATTGCATCTCCATAGTGCCTGAGTCCATGAAGTACCAAAATGTAGGAAAGGAAAACAACAAAAATTCCTGGAAAGATTTTACTCATTCTCACACTCACAGAAAGTCCCCGGTGCCCTTTGCCAGCTATTACAGAAACATTGTTCCTTGTGACTGGCCAGAAAGAAGAAACGTCTGGTTAAGTTAGACACCTGGGCGTTGAGCTTCACTCCCACTTTAATCACTTCCAATTACCAACCACATTCATGCTATATAAAATAATATGCCCAAAGATTAATAATAACTAAAGTATATTAAGTATTTATAATATTTAAGCACTTGATATGTATTTAAGATGTGAAGTACTTAATCTCTGTTAAGGATAATTTTATTTAACAAATAGAGCTTTATTAATAACTAATTTAATCCTATAACAGTCCTATGAGGGAGGTACTACTATTTACAAATGAGGAAATTGAGTAGCTAAGGGTTGAAGGAGCTTGCTCGTGACTACATGGTAATAATTTGGGAAAACAATCAAGATTTCAAGTCAGGCACTTTCAATACAGCATCCAGACTTTTAACTACTAAATGATGACATGGGTCTCGATATAGAACAATAGTCACAGAGCTCAACATAGAATACACTCAATAAGTGTAAGGGATAGTTCATTTGACCAGACTAAGGGATGGTCAGAGAGCGGGTAAAACATTAATTCAGATTGTGTCTGTGAGAATGTAACTGAAAGAGGTTAACCTTTAAGTTTCTGAAAGGTATGCCCTTCCAATCACTTGTATATCTGTCTGAATAGAACAAGGAGGGGATAACTCTCTCATTCTTTCTTCCCCTCTCTCTCTCTCTTTCTCTTTCTCCAAGAAATCCATCTTCTGCCTTTGGAAATGCTTCTGGTTCTTAGATTTTAAACTCAGACCAGGACTATCATGGACTTTTCTGGTTGGCGAGTAGCTTGCAGATGTCAGCCCATGGGCCTGCTCAGCTCCCAGAACTCCCCAACACTGTAATAATGCTCTTCATCTACATCTATAGTTATATCCCTATACAGCTGTCTGTCTCTCTAACTGTCTATCCATCCACCTGCCTACATATCTACCAATTTTCATCTATCTTATAGGTTCTGTTTCACTGGGGAGCCCTAACCAGTACAGCTACTTTATTAATGTTAAGAATTCAAACACCACCCTATAGTATTCAGGCTTCCAGGTAAAGAAACTGATATTTAATGAACTTAAGGACCTGTTAAAGAAAATAGGGATGTTTTCAGATACATGCAAAATGTAAAGCTTTCCTGAAAATTCAGCTAGAACAATAATCTGAGTCTATATGCAGGACAAGAATGGCAAGTCATTAAGCCGTGGTCTTGAGAAGGTTAATAGAGTCGTAAAAGCAAAGGGAAATAAGAGCCCTGCACAAAGGCAAATAAAAGTTTTGCTGAGTGGAACCAGAGGTTCAGATGGACTATAGATATGAATTTTTTGAGAGGATCAAGTCAATCTTTTGTAGGGTTTTCGTGATGTGAGATTTCTTTCTTGTTAAACAAAGAAACAATCTTTAAAGAAGAAATAGGTGAATGTGGGTATTTCCTGAAGAGGAAAACTGATCTAATATTTCAATTAAATTTTAATGCTGAAATGGCTTGAGAAAGAAATGTCTCCTATTGTATTTATTTTAATAGAAACCTGAAAATTCTTATTCTTTTAAAAGGATGAAAACCGCATTTTAAGCCATCTACACACATTTCTTATATTCTTCGGTGATAAATTAAATTTACAATTTGTTCTTGAATTGGCTATGTCTTCATTTCCCCCTCTATTCATGCTTGCGTGCTCTGTATTTGTAGATTTACAGAGAATTGTGTTTACAGAAGAAGAATAAAGCAAGAGCATTCGAGGAGAAATGATTGTTTCTTCCATATGTAAAGGGTTTGTCTGCAGCAGCGATCTGTTCATCACAGCTCTGCTGCTCTGTTTTGTGTGTGGCAGATTGTCAAATGAAATGGTTATTCTGCCCTTTTTCGTTTTCTCTGTTCATTTGTTATTCTAAAAATAGAATATTTAGCTTTTCTCAACTACAAGAGGTCGTTCTCTATTTTTTAATGTTCCATTTGTTTTAATTGAGAAAATCAAATATGGAAAGATGGAATGCTTCAAAAAAATCTCCATTTAGGGAAAAATTAGGTAAGATTGACTCAAAGGATGATAGGTGTAAGTCTACAAAGTGTTATTTCCTAATATAAGACTAAGCACTGATTATTTAATGTATGTTCCAATTTCTTGGCCTCTAATATCAGAAATTACCTTTCGAGGAGATATAGGTAGTTTTCATATGAGGTGAATAAGCAAAAGTATTATCCCAGCATATCTGGTATTCTATGTAAAAGTTTGAATGGATTTTCATTTATACAAGAAATCCATTAACCAAAATAAATGATAAGCAATGTAGGATGTAGTTTGCCACTGACATATCTAAGACAGTTAACAGAAGTTGAATTCTTAACAGCAAAAAATTTTAAAAATTATCTCTGTTTAGCTCTTTACTCTTCTCAATAGTTTCCACAGTGGATACTTAAAAAAGAAGAAGAAGAAAACAAAACCAAACCTCCTCTCTACTGCATTCTCAACCATTTTTCTAATATTTATACCCAAGTCAAATCTCCTTAAATCTTGACATTTTTTCCCCTTTATTCTCTTCTTTCTTGCAGTTATTCTCCTTTGGTTTATTGTGGTAAAATACCCATAACATAAAATTTGCCTTTTTAACCATTTCCAGTGTACAATCCTGTGGCATTAGTACACTCACACTGCTGTGCAACCAGAACCACCATTCACCTCTAGAGTACTATTGTCTTCCCACACCAGATCTCTATAGGCACCAGATCTCTTACTTCCCCCTAATACCAGCATTCTACTACTGCTCTAGGAATTTGGCTACTCTAGGTACTTCATATAAGAGGACTCATATAACATGTGTCTTTATGTGATTGTGGTTTATTTTCCTTAGATGATGTCTTTAAGTTTCATCCATGTGGTAACATGTGTAAGATAGTCTTTCCTTCTAACTCTGGGTGATATTGCATTGTACACAAGTGTGTGTGTGTATAAATAAACCAAATGTGATATATGTGTGTGTGTGTGTTTTCATTCCTCAATGGAAACTTTAGATACTTCCACCTTTCTACTAAAGTGAATAATACTACTAAGAAAATGGATTTACAAATATCGGTTTGAGTCCCTGCTTTCAACAATTTGAGGTACATCCCAAGAGTACAATTGTCATATAGTATGGTAATTTTTGAGGAACTGCTTTCCATGAAAGTCATACCATTCTACATTGCCAAAAGCAGTGTAAAAGTTGTCAAATATCTTTATAACCTCATCAGCATTTGTACTTTTCTTTTTGTTATTAGCCTGTTTATCTTTTGTAGAAGCCATCTTAAAGGCTATAAAGTGGTATCTCATTGTTTTCATTTGCATTTACCTAGTGATGGTGATGTTCAACAACTTTTCATATACTTATTATATTATATATTTTCTTTAGAGAAATTTCTATCCCTGTTGTTTTCCTATTTTTAATTAGATTATTTGAATTTATTTCCTTGAGGTTAAGGTCTTTATATATTCTGGTTATTCATTTTTTGTTATATATGTGATATTCAAATATTGTCTAACATTTATTGGGTTTACTTTTTTTATGTTAATAATGGTCTTTGATGCACAAATCTTTTCAATTTCAGTGAAGTCCACCTCATCTATTTTTTATTTTGTTGCTTAAGCTTTAGTGTCATATTGAAGAGATCCAATGACCATGAAACTTGCCCTCTATGCATCCTTCTAAGAGTTTTATAGTTTGCACTGTTATGTTTAATAGTGATCATTTTGAGTTAAATTGTCTATATGATATTAGTTAAGGATCCAATTGCATTATTTTGGATCTAGACATTCAGTTTTGCTAACACCACTTATTGGAAAGATGGTCCTTGATCTATTTAATAGTTTTAGACCTTTTGTTGAAACTTGCTGGACCATGTATGCAAGGTTTATAAAATATAAACTCTTGGGCCGCCCTGGTAGCACAATGGGTTAAGCACCACACTAAGAAGTATTCACAGCCCCTGTACTACCACTTCGATCCTCAGCCAGTGAGGGAACCCTCATGGTAGAGCAGACCTCTCCTGCTTCACTCATTGCTCCACTCAGCAGTGTGCTTCAGTCATTCTACCTGTTCTGCTCCCCACTCTGTCTCTGGTGAATCCTCTCACTCCCCACCCCCCATACCTCTGGTCTGTATTCCAGTCTGTATATGCATAAGTAAATCAATCTTTAAAAAAAATAAAAACCCTTATTTCATCATCCTATACATTTGTATTTATACCAGGATCAAACAACTTTCATCATGTTAGCTTTGTGCTAAGTTTTGAAATCAGGATGTGTGAGAACTCTTAGAGTACTTTTTCAAGATTATTATGGTTTCAAAGGGTCCCTTCAAATTTCATATAAATTTTAGAATGTCAGTTTGTAAAAACATCATTGGGAGTTTGATAAATGTTGCATTGAATGTTTGGATTGCTAGGGTAGTATTGACATTTTAACAATATTAATGTTTTGATGCATAAAAATGGATGTCATTTCATTTACTGGTTTCTTTTTCAATTTCTTTTGGCAGTATCTTATAGTTTTTGGTAAAAGACTTTACCTCCTTGGTTAAGTTTATACCTTAGTATTTTGGTCTTTTTAATGCTATTATAAATGGAATTGGTCTCTTAATTTCCTTTACTGTTAGTATGCAGAAAGGTTACTTATTTTGTGGTTGATTTTATATCCTGCCATCATTTCTGAATTTATTTATTAGTTATTATTTATTAGTGTATGTATAGAATTATTAACTTTAAACAAATAAGAGTGTGTCATCTTTGGTCAGAGACTTTACTTCTTTTCAAGTTGACTTTTTTTTCCTTATCCAATTGCTACAGCTATGATTCCAGCATTATGTTGAAGAAAAATGAAATAAGTAGGAATCTGTGCCTTGTAGGCATGCCTCAGACTTGAAGGACAAGTTTTGAGTATCATGTTGATTATTTTTCACAAATACCTTCCTATGTTGAGGTTGTCACCTAGTATTCCTAATTTCTTTTGTGTTTTAATTGTTAACAAGATAATGAATTCTGGCAAATCATTTTTCTTCATATATTGAAATGATGTGTTTCTTCTTTCACTCTATTATTTTATTATATTAATTAATTTTTGTATGTTGAGCCATCCTTGCAGTCCACTAATAAATCCTAATTGGTCATGGTTTCTAATCCTTTTAATATGCTATTGAATTCGGTTTGTTGATATTTGCTATGGATTTTTACATCAATATTCATAAAGGATATTAGCCCATGGGTTTCTCTTGTAGTGTCTGTCTTTGACTTTTGGCATCAGTGCTATTCTCTTTTAAATAAAAAAAAAAAATCATTAATGTCGTCTTCTTTTCAAATTTTTATTTTTTTATACTACCTAATAGATTCTTACTTTTTCCTCCACAGTAGAGGTTAGAGTTGGAGATGGGGTAGGAGTCTGAGACAGAAATTTCTTTGGCAGGCAATGGGGTAGTGACAGATTGCCAGCAACGAAGATTTAATATCTTTCTTTTATCCTTGTCACGAATGAATTGCATTCTATAATGGAGATATAAGTCTTCCAATAAAAGTTTTCAGAAAGAAGCCATGTTGGCTGAAGTACCTGTGAGGAGGTCAAAGTTTGAAAGTTTTTTTGTTTGTTTATCATGGACTCCCAATGTTATGTCTATTATTTTACTTAAATGTCTTCAAACATAAAGGTATATATAAACTCCACTCATATACAACTCTTACACAAAAGCAAATTCAATTTAAAAACTAAATATGGATTCTATCAAACCAAAATAAAACAATTTTATGACAAATAATACCATTTAAAAAAAATGTTTAAGGCCCTCCCTGGTGGCGCAGTGGGTTAAGCAACACACCATGAAGCAAGCCGCAGCCACTGCAGCACGAGTTCGATCCCTGCCACCAGCCAGGGAGGCGACCCACATGGCGCCGCAGAACTCGCCTGCCTCGCCCGCTGCTCCCCTCAGCAGCGTGTTTCAGTCAGTCTGCCTGTTCTGCTCCCAACTCTGTTTGCTGGATTCTTTCACCCCCTGCACCTCTGGCCTGTACCCCAGTGCTTGTATGCATAAATAAATAAATCTTTTAATTTTTTTAAAAAATCATTAGTTTTTTTATTTATTTATGCATACAAGAACTGGTATATAGGTGAGAGGCATGGGAGGTGAGAGGATTCCCTAGAGACAGAGTGGGGCAGAACAGTCAGACTGAATGAAATACACTGCTGAGGGGAGCAGTGGGGAGGCAGAAGAGGTCTGCTGCACCAAGTGGGTCAACTCCCTAGTCAGTGCTGAGTGGCTGCAGAGGCTTCATAGTAGGTGCTTAACCCCTTGCGCCACCAGGGAGGCACTCCAAATAATACCATTTTGCAAAATCAAAATATTGGCTCACAGGAAGCCAATTTCTACCACAGGAAATAGTTTTAGCTCATGATATTTGCACAACTCTTTATGCTGTGATGATTTGGTTTCCCCAAAATTTGTATTTAGGTGAAATGCTGGAAAAAAATTTTATATGATAAAGAATGGCTTCTATGCCTATTTCTGGGTAAACACTACTCAGTTCCAACTGGACTGATGTATACTAACTTTGCAGAAATTTTGGTTATTTTTCTTGTTTCTGTTTCCTTTAATCTGAGGTTCAGGTGTAGAGTAAAATTCATGGTAAAGCACAAAGAAACAGTGATTTAAAAATGATGAAAAGCTATCTAAATATTAGAATGAGAAAAATATGTTGAAAAAGGAAATATAAACTAACAGCTAGGTAAATATCCTCTTATACTTTCCAAAATAATTATATATACATATATCTGTATTTATGCTATTTGTGTATTCGCATTTATAAAGAAATTACAACTTAAGAGGAAGATGATAAGGAATAATAAGAGAAGACTGATTTAAAATGAGGACATATTTTTTCTTTTATACCATCTGATGTATAACTATATACTTGGGATAACTTATATTTTGGACTGTGGTGGAGGACTGTGGGTACCTATGTGGTGGGACAGGATGGTAACATACATCGAAGAGGTGTGAACCTGTACCTCAGAATCATATACAATGTTGTAAACCTATGTTACTCAATTTAAAAAAAAAAGAAAAAATAAAATTTTAAAAAATTTTCTTTTTTGTTATAGATAACATGTAGATACTTTACATTTCCCTGTGTTTGATAACTTATAAAAACTTTGTTGTTTGATAAGATATGATCAAACTGAATTGGAATTTAAATCAGATGTTGAAGTTTATACCTTCAGGAACAAAATCTCACTCACATAATATAAATGGTACCTTTGGAATTTATGTGACCTTGTGGTGTATAATCTTGTTTAAGACTCTTCAGCATCTGGGTATCTCTGCAGAAAAAAAAGAGTTTGACTTGGGTTAAGAAAAATTATTTAAAATTTATAAAAAGGCAAAAAGTTGTAAAATATGTTCCTTTAATATCATATGGGACAGTACTGAAGAGCTGTGACCATTAACTATTTGATTAGACCCCAGTTTAGACCACTGAGCATGTAGAACATTTTTAAAATCTGATATATACAAATCTGCTTAAGGGAATTGGGAAATCTATTTGACTCTATTTTGATGCATCTATATTTTAGGATTATAATGGTGGTACTTTATTCTAAATTAAAGCCTAAAATACTGTAATTATGATTTGAGTTTGACTTATTTTTACAGGTTTTGGCAACATTTTTCTCCCTAAGAAACATGTGAATTATTCTGGAAAAAAAATACTTCAATAAAATTTAAGAAAAACCACTAAGGGCATTTGTTTTTTATAAACAATACACAGCTGGTAGCAATGTTGGCAAGGACACTTGCCAGAGAGCTACGTATTTGCTACTACAAACTGTTCTGTTCACCCTTTATCCAGGAACAGCTGGTAAAATGGTATTTAAGAACAGTTTGATTTAATCTAATGAGAAACTAGGCTGCAATGCATGATACCGCCTGCAGAAAATAATTGGACAAACATTGATTTTTTTATGTTGCTATAATAGCTACATTTTCAATAAATAGGAATTTATATACATATTTATTTGGCAACATTTCCCTCTGCATGAAAGCTAGTGACTGGTTCTTAACAAACATGCACATATACATATACACACGAACACATACATATTCACATGCATGTATGTGCCTATAAATGCAAAGCACACATAAATTAACACCCAGAGTATATACATATACTTCATGTTTTAACATTATTGCTGCCACACAGGGAAAAAACTGTTTGAATACAGTTTTAGATTTTATGGCTATCTTTGAAACCAGGATTATCTGCAGAAAAGACACTAGTTTAGGGAAGATTCACCAACTATCAGAGCAGCAATTACTTCTCAGTGAGTCCTAGGGACCAAATAACAAAGCAGTACACACTTTAATCTCTAGAAAGACACAAAAGTAGCTTACTGAGTCTTCCATATCCCCCTCTGGAAACCTCTGAAGAGGTAAACAGCTGTGGTACTTGTACATGCATTCTCCTCTCTGTTTATTTTTCCTGTATCTTTTCATTTCCAAATTCTGTAGACACTGGAATATCCATCCTAGTGGTATTTCTGTCATGACTTGCTATAGAAAGTGCTTGAAATTACAGATGACCTTATCCTGCCAAACTTTGAGTCAATTTTTATTGATACATAAGGTTCAAATAGTTCACATAAACACTGAGTTTAAGATAATATCTAGATACTTCCTTTAAAAGAAATATATGAATATATTTCATTCACAAACTCTTCTATTGTCCTCTAATTGGTCTGTGTATCTTAAAAGAGGGAAAAATATAGGTGTTCTTTTTTCGTAAGTGAAAAGGATACAAATAGGAAATAATGGATACTGAAGGGAGAGTAATCTAACAATATTCTGAAGACGTATTCGGTAGAGACATGGAGACTAGATGGTCAAGTCCACTGAAGAGATACAGATTTTAGGTAATTAGAATTTAGGCTTTTGATAATGGAGAGAATGTAAATGAGAACAATGATTTCTGCTTCCATTCTTGAAGTTAAATAGAACTAGACTCATCTTCTTACCACATAAAAGCTAAAAACAAAACAAAACACAGCACCAAGAAAATACAAGAAACATATTTTTGTGCTTTATAGAGGTTATGTAAAATCAACATTATTGAGAAATAAAATATAAAGGAAATAAATCTGTAATCTAACTGGATTTCCAACTGGGTAGTTTATTGATGATGAACCAAAATCATGTACCAAAACTAAGTCAAGGAGATGGAGGTCAAAGTCTGAAAAAGTCTGGACAGTTAGAATTTAGCAAAAGTTCAGAAAAGAGAAAGAAAAAGACACACAGAGAAATATATCTTAGCTTTGTAATATCTACAGTGCTTAGCAATGCTGACAGTTGTCTGAATTTCAACCAGATAAGGCAAATCATGTGTAACACCCAAGCAACAAAAGGGACCCTAAAAGATCATGCTTAGCAGTAGTGCTAAACTAACTCGGAATAAAGACCACTCGGTTTCAGTAAACCTTAAAAGTCATTTTCAAGGTGTCTATGCTAATTGTAACATAACTGGTAGAACAAAGTCTAACACATTTTAGAAGATAACAACAAAATCCAACACTCAGTGATCTAAAATTCACAATAGCTAGCATCCACCAAAATATAGCTCAAAAAAGAAGCAAAGATATTATTACATAAAAGTACCCACATATGACAGAGTAATAGAATATTCAGAGAAGGACTTTAAAGACTATCACAAATAACCTAGAGGTTTAAAGCAAAACATGATAATAATGAGGAGAATTATGGAAGATGTAAAGAGATTGACAGAATTTCTAGAGATAAAAAATATTAATCTAAAATGAAATAAATGTATGGAATTAACCAAAAATTATATACATTATAAGAAAAGACAGAAAACTGGCACTCATAAAACAAATTATCCAAATTGAAGTACATGGAAGAAAAAAGTGATCAAAAAAATAATTATTAGTTCATCAGTAACATGTGTTACAATATCAAGTGTAGTAAAATGTATTTAATTGAAACCCAGAAAGAGGAGACACATTTGAAAATTAATGTTTATGGGTTTTTGTCCTCAAATTTTAATTCCCAAGGAGGACAAATACAAAGAAACCACACCATATTATATCATTTAAAAAAAAATAGCTAAAACTAGTGATAAAAAAAATACTCTTAAAAACACCAGAAGGGAAGGAAAAAAAGACATTATATTAGGGGAGAATAATCATCCTACAATGAATAATAAGCAAAACTCATCTCAGAGCTCTCATTTGAAACCATGAGATCCAGAAAACACAACAACACCTATAAAATGTTGAAAAGAGGTTGGGAGTGGAAATCTCCTTTCAATGAAATTCTATACCCCCCAATAAATCCCCTGAAAAATGATGGTAAAGAGTTCTTCCAATCTTGAAAAATCATGAAATAAACACAGACTGAGGTCCACTCCGGTCAGTATTCCTTAAGACTGTCAATGTCATGAAAATAAGGGAAGTAATTATAACAGAAAAATTCCTAACTAAAATGAAATAAATAAAATTGCATAGCCATAGCCACCAGTAAATTAGCCCTGGTACATAGGGATATAATGATGAACACCATTAGTATGCTTATGTAAACTTGAACATTCATAACATTTTAAACTTAAAAGTTTTGAATTCTCGTAACAAAACAATAAAGTGAGTATTATTATTCCCATTTTAATGGTGAGAAAATGAAAGCTGAATAAAGTATATATATTTGCCAATGACCTCATAGAAAATATTAGGATTAGGACTGAAATTCTTAGCTTTTATTGTGTTTGTTCACAGAAGTAGTTTAAAATTGACCCCTTCCAGGAACTTTATCAGAAGCCTCTGGCAGAGTTAATCACTCTCCCTGCATCCCCAAAATATTTCAAACACAATTTTATTAGTGAACCTTTACTATTCATATGCGTAAGTCTTTTTTTTTTAATAGACATACCTCCTTAGAGGTGGGTATTAGGTTTCAGTCATTTATTATATTCACAGCAGGCAACAGTGTCTGTTGCATCTTTAGTGGACAATAAATAATGTCTTAGTAATGAATTACTAAAAAAAATTAAAGTGAACACTGAGAAAAGTAAAATGAAGACTTATTTATATTACACAAAATATTAAATATTAAAAGGAAGAGGATATAAAAAATTACTAAAAACTATGCATTGTACCAAATATCATAGTTCTTAAAGCATAGTCAATAAGTATTTGCCAAATTACTGTGTAACTGCACTGTAGTCTTTAATAATGAAGCAAGTAAGTTCCATAATTCAGTGGCCACCAAATGAGAACTTGAAATACAATAATTTGAAAATCATAGCACTTGGCGAGGTTCAAGTAACATCTTTATATTTAAATAGATCCCAGATATCCATGGAATTTTCACAAGGTGACTTGGAGGCAAGTTCTTCCATTTTATACCTAAAATGATGGAATCCCAAGGGAGTCATTTTTTTGTGCAAGAATGCATCATCATTTGGGTTCTGTTTCTAACCAAGATTGAGAAACTTGTGCTGGACTAGCCCTCTATTAGTGAAAAAAAATAGAGAAATGGGAAAACATAAGCTAAAAGCTTCAGGTTTGGATCAGAAGCATTAAAGAACATCGGCTCTTAATAAAAGGAAAGCAAGAAGGGAAGTCCCTTGTTAATCCAGTTCACAATGAGGAGACAATTCTCCAGCTGCAGATAGAAAACTGTAGCTAAGACAGAGAAAGTGCTGGAGTTTAGGAGGTAGAACATGAGACAGATGAAGTGACTAGAATCTTTTAAGAAGAGTACAAATGAAGAGGTACATAAACAGAGAGCCACAGAAGACCGTGTAAGAGTCTCTTATAAGTCTACATTTGAGGGCTGAGCAGATAAAACTTCCTAAGTGCTACTGGAAAGCAGCTTCCATAAAGTTGTGTGTGGAATGACAACAATACTAGAAACTGAACAATGTTAAGGTAACAGCAGCACTAGAACTCTGGTCTTGCCAGGGAGGAAAGATAATATTAACACCTTATTAGCAAATCTGGCCTCCAATGAAAGAAACAAAATTTCTGCCTTAGAAATAAGAACCACAATCTAGAGGAAAACCTACTCTAATTCCACATTTGCAAAGTCTGAAGTTATACCCTAACATGTTCCACAGGGAGGAAGTTTAGAGATTGAATCCTACCAAGTTGGAAAAACTAGAAAAAATGTGGGCTTACCATGGAGTCACAAAAACAAAGTTCACAAATAAGTTAACACAAATTTAAGATGATCAGGCAGTAATTGAACTGTTTGGTGATTTGTAAGAGTCAAAACTCTTCAGATGAAGATAGTAGAACCCACTCCTTCAGTGGCATAGAGTCTGAGGTAATTGATAGTAAGTAAAAATCACTATACATGATGCCATAAAAGTAAGAGACTTTCAGCCTCGATCCACCCAGTCTCATTGGTGCACGAAGGAGAGTCCTGAAGTTGCTAACGTGACTTAAACCTGAAAAGGAAGTATGTACATAAGCAACATGTTTCAAACAACTAGGAGTAAACAAAAATGAAACCTATTCCCTATGAATGTCAAAAGGAACTTAGGGATTTCATTGGGAGTACTTGAGGTTTAGAAATGTGTCCCTTTGAGTAGGAATACTTGCTGTGAGTAGTCTTCTTCAAGGAGTTAGGTTCTTCTATCTTTTACCAAAAACAAAAGAGCCTTTTAAATTTTAAATTTTAAATCAGAGAGATTTAAGGCACAAACAATGCATACTCTCAGATTTGAGGAGAGATGAGGCCACATTCACGGACTGGACAAGAGTGAGTTCTGTCCAACAACCAACAAAGAAACAGGGACTTCATTCCTATAGCCAGGAGTTGATTCTGTCAACAATAGGAAAGCTCGAGAGGGGAGTTCTCAAGAGCTTCCAGATATGTGCCCAGTCTGTTTAGTGCCTTGACTTCAGCCTGGTAAAAACTAGAGAGAGTTGTTTTAACCAGTTAAGTAAATCTGTTTTTCTGATCTAAGAACAATAACATAATAAGAGGGTATTATTTGAAGTGTACAAGTTTGTGATAGCTCGTTACATAGTAACACTAATGCAGAAAGTACAGCAGATACAGGGGAAGAATAATGATCACAATATTAAGCATTTTTTGTTTCTTCCAGCTTTATTCAGATTTAATTGACATAAAACAGTGTGTATGTTAAAATAGGACAGTGTGATGGTTTGATACATGTATATATTATGAAATGATTGTTACAATAAAGTCAGTTAATTCATCCTTCACCTCACATTATTACCGTTTTTGTTGTGGTGATGATGGTGACATTTAAGATTTACTCTCAGCAACTTTCAAGTATGCAAAACAGTATTTTTAACTATAGTCATCACGTTGTACATTAGATCCCCAGAGTATTAAACTTTGATTTCACACAACCTCCCTGGAACTTCAATGCAAATGTGAAGGGAAGTGACAGGTGAAACAAAATAATAAACAAATCCTAGATTCTAACTGAGTTTATTTTAGAGTGATTGAATTAATATTTCCATTACAGAGTAGAATGGGACTTGATGTGATCGAGTTGAGAAAAATGCAGAAAAGTAAAGAAGATAACTCATCCAATTAATGCAAGTAGCCTCTTCACAATATACTGGTAGAATAATCACTATTTAATTACTAATTGGTTAAAAAATTCAAAATTAGTCATTTCATGTAGAAAGGAAGCATAAAGTTCTTCTCTGCTGGTTGTATATGAGAATCTCACATCTTGACCCTTTCACTTGAGTTGATGAGCAAAGAAAAACAGAACTCAATCTCTATAGAAACTTATCATGCGTATGTCACCTGCAGTAGAAGACAAGTATAAATCATAATGAGTATATTTAGATCTAAACATTGACTCAAATTGGGATTAAAATGTACAATATTCATATTGGTGATTACATCTTAGCAATGTGCACAAATTTGTTCCCAAGTAAATCATGCCAATGAGTTCCAAAAGGATTGCTGCTGTCATCAGCACTTGCTGGTAGAGAGGTATCTTGAAGAAGAGAAAATGGTGCTTTGCCTTTGCCCATGAAATAACAATTATCTAGTCATTGGGTTGGAAAGGGAGTAGAAGAGTTGGGAATGCCAGGGTCCTGCTTTGCTGCTGAGGCAGTCTAGCGTAGCAGTGCTTCCAGGCATATAGGGGAAGTCAGAAAGAGCCAAAAGTGAACCTTGGTATCACATCACAGGAACTGTTACAAAACCAGTATGCAATTCTGAGATATATAAGACCTTTAATAAGTCACTTTACTCCTTGTTACAAGTGGTTCCCTCACTGGTTAAAATAAGATCTTGCTAATATTCATTTCCGTTTTAACAATTTATGTTACAACGTTTGAGGGCCAGTTTGATTCTTGGAGCACATTTTTTACCAATATAGTTGATCTCATTCACAGCCTTAAAACTTAAAAATTAATATATTCAGATTGGTTTTAAGACTTCAGCTAAGCAAGCACTAAGGTCCTGATGACATAGTTTTGAACAAAACTGAAGCCTGCCCCTTGGAGTATACACTTAAGCTGGTTGACTCCTTTTTTTTCCTTTTTTTCCTTTTCTTTCCCCAGAAGAATTAGAATTTATCCAATGGATAGTTATTGGCAATTCTGAATATTGTAAAGTAGATATTTAATTAGGTGCTGGAATTTTAAGTTGTGTTATTATTTGAGTCTTAAGATTTAAATTTTAAAACTGAACGTATTTGTTGGTAGAAGGAAACATTCTCATCAGGGACAGCATGATTTTATTTTCCTCTTGCATCCTCACAAGCATGTAAGTAAGAAGTACTTTTATCTTGGAAAGGCTGAAAGCATAATGGATAGAGATTATTTGTTTCTTTGCATCATTAGGTCCATTTCTGTACTGCTGTGAATCAGTGAGAAACTACAACATAGACATCCAAAGAATAGGTTATCCAGTTTAGACCATCAGTTGATACAATGCAAAGTCTATTAGTGTTTAGTTGCTTTTTTTTTTCTGTTAGTAGCATTGAGCCTAATTCTATAATTATTCCATAAAAGAAACACACTGAAGTCAATGGGTGTCTCAGAATAAATTTCATTACGACTTGGTCCATTGAGCAAATGAATGAAATTTGGCTTTTATTAATTTGGAATTTTCTCAATTAGTATCTCAACTTCCCAAGCAGTTTATAGATATGTTTCTAATGGTGCTTATTTGTATCCAAAATGACAAGAAAAAGAGATTTTTTTTTGTTTCTATAGAATGACTCTTACTTCCTGAGATTGAAAAAGTTTTCTGAAATGTTAATTGAGACTAAATTCTTAGACAAGAAAAAGGAATAAAATGACACTTTATTTTCATTTCACATTAGCAAAATATAAAACATGATATACCTGCAAAAATTCTTCTCTGTTTCTGATGAAGCTTGTGATTATATTTTTCAGGTTGGTTTGAAAAGCTAAGACATCTGTTTATCCAGTGCATACAGAATAACTCTCATGTCTCCTTATCTCTGAAGATTTCAAAGGCTTTCATTCTGGTTTAAATCCTTTGAAGAAGTAGTAATCAAAGACAAAAATTATCAGAGGTACATTTTTGTTTCGCAAACAATGAAAATAACAACACTCACTCATCCTCCTTGGATTTGAGGCACTAGCATAAAACTTCAAAATTGGAAATTTTCAATTTAAATAAAAAAGTGGTATAGGTAGTGACAAAAAAAAAAACTGAGAGCACTTCTTCTACTTCATATTATTGCACACATTTAAATTCAATATGTGAATACTTTAAAAACACTATGATGCACCACATCAAAGAAAATATACTACTGCAGCTTGACACAATGCAGTTGGCTGGTGTGTGTGAATTCAGATAAAAAATTAGTTTCAGCATAAAGGTTTTTTTTTTTTTTATTTTAGCGTATTTTGCTTGTGGAAATGTAAATAAAAGCAGTGAGAATTCTGTCCCACCAAAGTGAAAACACATAATAAAGCTGTGCTTAGGGAGCTAAAGTGACTGAGATAATAGCAGTCTTTATTGCCCTTCATTAGTTTCACAATATATAATTTGACCTTCAACACACGTAAATCCAAGTATTAAGGAGCTGCGTTATAATTCATTCTATCATCCTCTTTTCAAAGAGAATGATATAAAAATAATATCTATTGCCTTTTTGACCCTGTTTAGTTAAGAGTAAAGATTTTGAGCTCTGACCTCTTTCTGCATTAACAAAATTGAATGTAGTCTTCAGGATAGATGGCTGTTTTGCAGCTCCACCTGGGGAGTGAGGGGCAGTCATGTTGCATCAAAGAGAAAACAACAGGAATTCACTTCTGCCCAAAGGCTAATAAGATCAATTCGAGAACAACTTTGTGTCCTCCCAAAACAGTTCCCTTTCCAAATGGCCTTTGGATTGGAGTTCTGTTTTAGTCATTGACGCTGCAAATAGATATATTTCTGGAGTCTGGGAACAGATACAGCATCAAAAGAAGATAAAGGGATGAAGACTCAGTGCAATAGGAGTATATGAACCCAGGCCAGGGCCAGTGGGGTTGGAGACCAGTGATTTCAAACCTTGGTTCTAAACAGTTAATCACCCAGGGAGTGTTTATAAACCTCAGCCCCAGCCTGTACTTCAGACCAAATAGATGGGAATTGTTGAAGAAACACAAACATTTTTTTTAACTTTGTAAATTTGAGCAACTAGATAATAAGGAAAATTGAGAGACAAAAGAATAATTAAAGAAAGAGTCATCAATGGAGTGAAATGCCACAGAAAGGTCAAGGAAGGGAGGACTGAAAATTACCTTTGGATTTAGCTACATGAATGTCATTAGTGACTGTATTAGTTGGGGGTTCTCCAGAGAAACAGAAATAAGAAGAGTTTATCAATCTATCAGTCTTTCCATCTATCTATGTTGATTGTCCACCATCCAACCTGAAGTATAATTATATGAAGGAACAGACTCATGCAGGTGTGGAAACTGGTAAGCACAATATCTGCAGGGCAGGGTAGCAGACTGGAGGCCCAGGAATGAGCTCGAATCTGAAGGCAGTTTGGAAGCAGAATTCCCTTTTCCTGCACACAGGTCAGTCCCTTTTCTTCTACTTTGATTTTTAAGGGGTTAAATGAAGCCCCTCCATATTTTAGAGAGCAATCTGTTTTACTTGTAATCTCACCTAAAAATTACCCTCACAGAAAGGGGTAGGGAGGCCTCCCTAAAGACACAAGGGGTTAGGTCACAGCACTATGAAGCTATCCACAGCCACTGCAGCATGAGTTTGATCCCCAGCTAGGGAGGGGACCCACATGGCACAGCAGACCTCTCCTGTCTCACTACTCCTCTCAGCAGAGGCGGCTTCACCGGTCCTGCTCCCCACTCTGTCTCTGGTAAATCCTCTCAGTCCCGCCCCAATCTGTTTCTAGTGAATCCTCTCACCACCACCAACACCTCTGGCCTGCACCCCAGCTCTTGTATGCATAAATAAATAAATCTTTAAAAAAAAAAAAAAAAGAAAGAAAGAAAAGGGCAGGGCAGGTGTTGGTATAATTTCTTCCTCACATCATTTCATATCAATTTTGTTGCCCTAAATAATGCAGTGGTCACAGGTCCCGTGCTGCAACTTCAAGAGGTAGGAACAAAGAACTTTGCGCTTTAACCTTTATGTTAGAATTCCTTAAGACCTGAAGAGGCAGAATATCGCCCTTTATGCCATTCACCAAACTTAGTGCTAACAGTGAAAACAGCTATATATTCTGGTGGTAAAGAGAGCCTACTAGTTTTGTGAATGTGTTATTCCACCCTATTTGAATAGACGCAAACTGAGGGGGAGGCAGTGGACAGACAAGTTCAACAGGTTCACTTGGAGTGCCTAAATAAGCTAAACCCTGGCCTCCCTGGTGGCGCAGTGGGTTAAGCAACACACTATGAAGCGAACCGCAACCACTGCAGCACGAGTTCGATCCCTGCCACCGGCCAGGGAGGGGACCCACATGGCGTAGCAGACCTCTCCTGCCTCGCCCACTGCTGCCCTCAGCAGTGTGTTTCGGTCAGTCTGCCTGTTCTGCTCCCTGCTCTGTCTGGTGAATCCTCTCACCTCCCATGGCTCTGGCTTGTACCCCAGCTCTTGTATGTATAAATAAATAAATCTTAAAAATAAAAATAAGCTAAACCCAACTTTTTTCATAAAAAGAGCGTTATTATGTCAGATAATGCAGACAAAGAACATGAATTACTTCACAGACCGTCTCCCTGTGTCCCCTCTTGGAAGGTGCTTTTTCTGAAGGAAAAAAATGGCTGATGGAACAAAGGAGCAGTGGGTGTTTGGATGTTTGAGGTATTGGGTGTTGCTGACCATCTGACATCCCAATATGCTCAGATGAGGTCAAGGCACAGTAAGGAACTGTGGCTCCATGCATCCACTAGTGGAGATTTTAGTATATAAACAATGGTGTAAATTTGGGGACAAGAACTTCGACACTGGGTCTGTGCTGTCTTCTTGACACACTGCTGGGCTAATCAAATGATTAGGGGTGGTTCAAACCTAGCTATCTAGACAGACTGAAATATATGGTTCACTTCAACATGTTTGCCTCTGAGTAAATCAAGTGGGAGTTGCCTTTAAGTGACAATATCTTTCTTGAGCAAACCGGACAGGTGGTGGACCTGCTCTTAAGGATTTTAACATAGTCAGAGAATGTAGCTATCAGTAAACCCCAGTTGCTTAGCTGTTAACAGCCGAAGGCCCTAACGCTTTGTTTCCCAGGATTCTGAAGCCCTAGCATTACCTGTCCTAGATACTTATTTACCCTGTCTTCTGAGGCCTTGGTCTGACAACACTGCCTGCAATCTAGACCGTACAGTGAACAAACCTAATGTCCCTTCCAAAGGTGGAAAAGTTTCAGTATAAGAGGAACACGAAAAAAAAAAAAAACAGTTATAGGTAAAGTGATAAATAAAAAAGATGATGTAATGCAGGAAATCCATTATCACGTTGCAAACCAAGAGATGATACTGTCTCTTTGTTTGACTATATAGATGCTTGAAAGGGTGAAGTCATGTTTACTGAGTCCACTCCTGCCTTTGGAACCTGAGAATAGTAGAAGAAACCTGCAAATCTGTGGCTTCCAAGAGAAACCTTTTTACACTGATGATGGTCTGGATAGTCACTAATGACTGAGATTCTAATAATGTGTCAATAATTTTGGACTATAGTGATTCTTTCACTATTAGAAATTTGTGTCCCAAGACTAGGAGGTAAGCTCTGATAGTGTGATTTACAAGAAATATATATTTTGGTCAGTTTGCTAGCATGCACATTAAGGGACACCCCAGGTCCCCCAACATGCACATTCTATAGGGATTCTGCCACCTGCCACAAAAAGACAAAGGATAGTCAGTGTGTGCATCTTTAATAGAATGGTTGCACATAGAGAGGGAAGAGAAAGGATATAATTACCGTCCACCCAACTTGTAGGTAAATGTCCCAGCCGAACAGGGTCAGCCTGAAGTGAGGGCTGCTGAAGCCTGGAAAGTTGCCAAAATCTATGGCACCTTCTCTTGAGGAACCAACAGAAAGAAAGGGCAAAAGAAACCAGAAAAGTCTGGGACAGCAAAGTCAAAGTATAAATTAAGATAGCAGCTACAATTGTCAGCAACCCCTGCCACACACACATATTTCTTACCTGCATATCTCTTGCAAGTGTCTCTACATGTCTCTCCCCCACATGTCTCTGCCATGTCCAAAGTGAAGACGCAAACTAGCCTTTCTTACCTATGTGTCTCTCTTACTGTGTCTCTCCAGGTGTTCTCCTCCAAGTGTTCTGTAACTACATTCAACCCTCAGCTATGGCCCTCAATAGGTGGGGCAGAAAACATGGATCCTCCCTTTTTTGTAAAGATGTCTCTGTTACAAGATGACAAAAAAATATGGTCTTCCTC
This sequence comes from Galemys pyrenaicus, assembly GCA_019455555.1. Lineage (NCBI taxonomy): Eukaryota > Metazoa > Chordata > Mammalia > Eulipotyphla > Talpidae > Galemys > Galemys pyrenaicus. The sequence goes on along the minus strand of JAGFMF010011655.1, from coordinate 2,573,019 downwards.
CATAGGTCTTAGCTCTTAGCTCTCCCTTGAAATTTACTAAGTGTTGTGAGTGGTAAAGGTATCTGTTGTTATGTTAATGAGGGTAAATTTTGGAAAACACCTGAGGTTTTCAGGGAAACCAACTAGAATAGAGTGCCACCCTCCTGACCTTCAGGGAGGGGAGTCATGCTAGTGGTTGAGTTCTGTTGCCAATGGCCACTGAGTTAATCAATCATGTCCAAGTAAAAATTCAGAGTCTGTAATAAGGACTCTGTAAAAATTCAAGGTCTTCGGGGAACTTACGAAAACAAAGATTTGTGGGAGAAGGGTGTATCTGGAAAAGACATAGAATCTCCCACCCTTCCCCCCTACCTCCATCTGTGCATCTCTTCCTTCTGGCTATTGAGTCATATCCTTAGTATCTTTTGCAATAAATCAGTAATTCATTAAGAAAATCAAAAAGTAGCTTGGGACTCCCAAACTACTAAGGGCTGCATGCTCTAAAAGGGTGTCCAGCCATTTGGGGTTATGTTAAATACAATTTCTGATTCAGTGAGTCTAAGATGTAGCAAATGATTCACATTTTCTTATAAGTCCACAGTTTATGCTGGTGGTCAGTGAAATATATTTTGGGTATCAAGGGTCTTTCTGCTAATAGCCTGAACAAAAGAAAAAAAAATGATGAAAGATCAGGTAAGCCATCTTGTCAGGGCTTTGGCTTTTAAGAGACTAGTAACGTGACTGAAGATAACTAAGAAATTACAGTGAAGACTGCAGTTTTAAATCTGAAAATTGAAGATACATGTGGTGTTGAATATCAATATTTGCATGAATGTCTAGGAGCAGAATGTCCAGATGTCCAAATGGCTGAAATATTATCCTAGTTTGTTTGATTGGTTTTCAAACACCAAACATCCCTTTCTCTGCATATTTGGAGAGCCTAATTATTCAAGTTTCTACTTGATATACTTCCAATAAATTGCTTTTCTCTTTAAATTAGCCAGCATTAATTCTGCTGCTTGGGAATTGGTTAAGTAGAGATCAATTAACAAAATTCCTACCAAAGGATTTAAAATAACACAGTATTTCCTATAATGAATATATTTAATTTGCTAAAATGTATGTGATCTAAATTACATGCACATAATTCAATAATAATTCTATTTTTCTATGATTTAAAAGGAATACATGACTACTTCAGAGCCTGTTATGCATATATTTTTTAACAGATTCTTATGTATGGATTTCAACAAATTAAAATTGAGTTAGAAGATACATAATCAATCATTGAAATAATTTTCTCAGTGATGTGGCTTATTAACAATTGAAAGTATAGATTCAAGAGAAGCTATTAAGATACATTAAGTTCCATTTCTTTGAATTTATTGCAAAACTCTGCTTTACATGTCATTGTTTTAAATTCAACCTTTGGGATTTGAAGATTAGCTGATCCTATTGCTGAAGAAAAGTGACTAGATCAGCTTGATACAAAAGGCTTGTGATACAAAATATAAGTAAATACAGCAAGAGTTACTATATTAAGGACTGGAAAAATTAGGGCTTATTTAGTAGAAAAGTCATGTGTTCACTATGAATAGCATTATCCAGGTATTTTTCATTGAAACAACTGAGATGACACAAAATGATCCAAGAAAAGGGGATCTGTGAGTTGGTTATTTTCATGGAAATTTAGAACAGTTGATATTTAGAGCTTGGTCTATATTTGGGAGATGTCTATCAACAGTATGGAAGGGGACTCTGTAGTAAAGGAAAGGTTACCTTGTAGCATAGAAATGAGCTAAGACCAGAAAGAAAAGAGTAGGTCCATAATCTTAGGAATCTAATAAAATTTAGCTCTCTTTACCTTTTCCCATTCCCAGGAAGGGTCTGGGCAGATTCATGGAAGCAGTTTTTGAAGCAAAAAGAAAAAGGAAAAAAATATATAAATTTCAAGTATGTGATTTGCAACATATGGAAGAAAAAAGGGGCATAAGGTGAGGCTCCTGAGTGTCAACACACACCACTAGAATTAAGTATTATCTTATCCTGTCATCCAGGGGACACAGGAGATGTGGTCAGCCCTGTCTAACTCCCAGGCACTTTTCCAAGAGCTTTTTAATCTATGAGAATCTCTGTCCTTGAGGCAAGGATCACAATTGAAGGTCCCTTCATCTCAGATTTTGATCTCTTTTTATTGGGTTTTTTATGTGTGTAAGAGAGATAGTAGGGAAGAAGAAAACAATCTTTGAAAAAAGTGCTTACCTGTGCCTTTTTTTTGGTGTCTATGAAGTCTTGGATCCAAATTAATTGAAAGAAAGAAACTTAATAAATCATCATTGGTAGTTTAACTTCAATCCAATCATACTAGGTAATATAGCAGGTACATTCCAAGCACTCAGTGAGTGATAACTATTTTTATTGGGCAAGTTGCTAAAGACTTTCTCCTCCTACATCCCAAGTTAAGTCATGCCCATTAGCCTGTACATACGTAACTCTCTAACCATCTCAGAGTGATAAGACTGACAAGCTTAGATGAGCTTTATCTACATAAATTCCTGAAACAACAGAAATTAATGCAGAACCCATTATCAGAAATCATACTATAGCTGGTACACAGCTCTGATCATTGCAAATGAGGTTTCAACTAGACCTGAGAGCACTTTTAGTTCTTTTGAAGTGTTTTCCAAATCGGAAAATCTTTCTCTTAAAAGCTTCTCTGAAAATTAGCATGGATCTTGACCAAGGATGATTGTTCTCTTCCCAAGGAAACATTATCCTCATTAAGTTATGCTGAATAGCCTGGTCAGTGCTATCTATACTCCTTTAGCGTATTTTCAGTATTAAAATTAATTTAGAGTTATCAAACATTGATTTTAACCAATGTCTGCATGTGAAAGTATGAACTGAATAAAACATGGGTGAAAGGACATAATTACTTTGCTGAAAAATAACAGTGTGATTTTCCCACAAAGAACTCTATTTTTCTAGAAAGAAAAGTGATTTTGACAGATTAAGGATGGCATCAGTTCTGTTTCTCTGATTAAAAACCTCTTGCCTCCAAACAAAGTTATGAACCCCTATATAATTTTCTGCAGTTAAAATATTGAGTTAGTATAACTCTTATTTTAGAAGGTTTTTTTCATTATAAAACATCTTATTTTTTTAAATAAACTGGTGGAAAAAAGCAAATTGTACTATACCATTCAATAATTGTAAAATCATTCTAAAACTTTAAATGTTTTCTCTTGTTTTGTAAAACAAACTTATGATCGATCACACAACATAGACAATTTTGTGCCCTCCTTAATGTGTGCCAGGAACTGTTTTAATAATTTTACATATAATAAGACATCATATACATAATATAGCATTCATTGATTGCTTTTGTTTGTAGAAGAGAGATAACAACAATGCATCTTCCATTTAATAAACAAACAATGAGTCACAGATTGGTCAGATAACTTGCCTAAGGTGTCTCAAGAATGTGATACAGTTAGAATGTGAACCACAGCTATTCTCTGAATTTCTGTGGCAGTGCAGGAACATTTTGAGTGACTGCAATATTCCATTGAATAATTCTAGCTCTCCTCCTTAATGCTGAATATTTATATTGTTTGCAAACTCTGCCTAATTGGAAATACGACCTAAGACTAGATTTCCAAGAGAAGAATTACAAAAATTATTTAAATATTTGTTTCTTTGATATTTAGAATTAAAACATTGTTATGTAGTAACTTTTGCTGATCTTTTCATCACAATCAGTTTTATTGTTTCTGTGCTTACAGAAAGCAGACAATATAATTTGTGATATTACTGGATAGCACAGGATTTTCAAAAACATAGGAGCACTGTACCATGTTAGTAAATCCTCATTGCATTAATGTTTATATAATTAATAATGCAGCATTATATACAGAGAAGGAGTTCCTAAAAAGCTTCGTTATCTATGCATAAATTATATGGACAAAGTATAGAAGTTATCTTGAAGCTTCTTAATTCCTACAGCTTTCTTTGTGAATAAACATTTGGGTCTGTTTTGTGGCAATATTCCTCAATGCTCACTGGCTTTTGGAGATGTTGGATTCTGATATACAAAGGAAAATATGTCTATAAAAGCAAATGAAAAATTTTTGTTGCAGTTAGAATTCTTTGGCTTGCAAGAAACAGAAAGAAAAACAAAAAGTGTCTTAGATCAGAGGCTATCAGGTAGTTCATATACTCAACGTAAAGGTTTAACAACTAAAAATGAGTAGTAAGAATTTGACAAACAGGTTTGAGGATCCCAGTTAGGAACTCATGGATAGTAATGGAATAAATTTCATCATTTTTAACTTTAACAGAAATTCAGATTCCTGAGAGTGTTTCATTGGCATCAATCACTTAAGGAAGGCTGGGACAAGGAGTGGGGCAAGACTGGACTTGACAGTTCCAGTCCTACAACAAATATTTGAAAAAAATGAGCGGGCATGAGGAACAGATGCCAAATTCAATATCATCTTAATGTGGTAACAAAAGCTGAAAAGTTGCGTTGGTGGTATAGTGGTTAGCATAGCTGCCTTCCAAAAGCTGAAAAGTCAATAACTTCCTAAATATCCAGAAAGCATCTTCATGTTGGAAAATCCATGCCATGGAATGGCTTAATTTGCAGGCAATAGCAAATGGGTGAACTTCACAAAGACATTGCCTTGGCATGCTATAGATTTTCAAATATAAGCAAATAAAGAAGATCGTTGCTATAAACTCTTACCCTAAAATAGAAGCAGAAGACCCAAAACCAAGGTTAGGTTGGCATAGAAGGTGTGAAATAAAACTTAGCACTTGAAAAATCAAGTGCTGGGAACTGCCAAGATTAAAACACTAGGGAGCAGAATTAGAAACACCAGGTATGTATGGTATTTATGAAAGAATACACCTCCAAAATTGGTAAATTCAAGGTCAAGCTGGTAAAGGGTGAAGAGAGTACCGTGCCTGGGGATAAGTGGTATATGAAAAAATATGTTTTAGAAAATAGTTCTTAAGACTAGGGTTTATTTTGGAAGTCTCAGAGCCAACAGGCAAAATAAGCATAAGCACATAGAAATATCCAAGGGGGAGAAAAATCCAAGAATAACTCATTAAGCAAAAGCTTAATATGTTTTTATTTATTTATTTATTTATTTGCCCTTTAAATGCCTTGGAACTCTTGAATGACTTAGAATTATTTTTATTTGAAGTGCCGTGAGAATTTTTTCATTATTTACATCTCTAAATGTTTTGATCATATCCTGTTCATTCATGTCTATACTTTCCAAAATTACACAGTCATAGAAACTTGTCATATAACTTCCATTGTGATACAAATCAATACGCAATTTTTATCAACCAATATTTGTGAACTTCTTACTATCAGCTATGCCCTATAGACATTAAAATAAAAACTTAATATATATATATAAATTAGAAAATATTTGATTTCGCCAACAGTACTTTAAATTACTAATGCATCATATAATTTGATTGGCTAAACTTCTCCCTTTGGGATGCTACCAACCCACCTACCTGGTGGGCTGGGTAGCAAACTTTAAAAACTTTAATGATTAATGGGATCACAGGACATTACCAGACCAAAATTAATTGAAAACAGGAATTCAGACAGGTAGAAAGACTCTGTCTCCTTTCTCTCCTTCCCCATCATCATTAACAGCATCATTTACCATTTTCCCCCCAATGGCATCCTTATAGGCAGATACTTATTTTTATAGTCTCCTGCATATGGGGTCAAAAATCAAAGCCTAAGCAACCCCCCACCTCCAAGATGGTGCTTAATAGATGACCTTCACCTGAAAAAATTGGAACACGAACAAACTATATCCTCAGAAGGTAAGTTAAACCAAAACTGACCTCCCTCTCCCCAAATGAAATTAAGGAAAGTTATTTTGGATATAAATAGAGGGGGCCAAGAGAGGAGAATCAGAATTTATTCTTCAGCTGTTATAATCACAAGTCAGCTATCAAAGGGAGTTGAAATGTAAAGCTACCACATACCTAATGATCTAAACAAAAACAACAAAAAAGCCTCTCAGGCTATGAATTTTGCTTAAGTGGACCTGACTGGTAACACTCATCAGTACTCAGAAAAGAAAAAAAAAAGGTCTGTGACAGAATAGTGCTTCATCCATGGTTTCAAACACTCACAATGATTTTCCAAGAGAAAAACTCCCTATAAAAAATAACCTAAGACAAGAAGTATGCCACTGAATTAAGAATCAACAAGGAAAAGTAAAGACAACAAAATGAAGCCCATGTATACTTTCTACATTCTAACAATTATTATATTTGAAAGATATTGGATTAAAATTTCTCCAAGAAAGTAGTAAACTAAAGACAAAACCCTAAACTAGTAAATATCAAAAAGAAACAGAACATGTAGAACTAAAAAAAAAAAAAAATGAAAGTAAACACGCAATGATTATGTTTAATATCAGTTTAGATGCAGATAGAGAGAAATTTGGTGAAATGGAAGTCAAAAAATGTTTTTCTGTAAGTGATGAAACTTCAGGAATCGGGAAGTTCAGTAATTTGGGAGTGAAAAGAAATACACATTCAGATCCAACATGGGGATGCTGCAAAATATCCAAAACGAAAAGACAACTTAAACAAGAAAAAAATACAGGCTTTCAAAGCATCAAGTGAGAAGAATGAAATAATATTTCAATAGGATAAGAGAAAAAATGTACCAAGTTAGAAATCTGTTCCAAGAGACGTTATCTTCCCCCTACCCCCAGACTTAGTCAAGATTTATTTTAAGGCCTGAAAACATTCAGACTGATAAGAAGTGGCACTACTTAAAAATCATAAATGCTTAATTTGAAACTTTAAAAAAATAAGACACTCTTTATTAACTGTTAATACAGGACAGAATAAAGATAATTTCAGTTAAACCAAAAGTGAAAGCATATAGCGTTATCAAGGTCTCACTAAGGAAAATTTTTATTTAAAAAATGTTAAGGTAGAAAGGAATCATAGAAGCTTTGAGATGTAAGGCACACAAATAAAAAGGTAAATATAAACATGAAGAGTTTATAAATACTATTTCTTAAATATCAGGCAATGCTTTAAGTAATTTCATCATCTTCACAATCCTGTGCACTAGGTACTATTATTTTTGTCACCCCCATATTTGCCAAAAGAGTACAGGTGAAAAGAAATAGCTTGTTTACGGTCACCTAGGTGGTAATTTAATGCTTTGACTACAAATTGGGGGTTCCCAGGATCCTGTCCCCGGGTTTGATAATTTGCTAGAATGACTCATGGAACTCAGGAAGTTTCTTTGCTTACTTTTACATTTTATTATAAAGGATAAAACTAAGGAAAAGCCAAATAGAAGAGATGTATAGGTCAAGAAATGGGGGGAAGGGCGGGGTGCATCCATGTTCTCTTTTCCATGTCTTCACTGATGTTGCTGTCTCCAAACTCCAATTGTTCAGGAGGTAATATAGTGGTTTCACTATGAAGGCATGATTAATTTTATCAGTGACCATAGGTAATTAACTCAAACTCCAAGTCTTTTCCCCTCCCTGGTGTTAGAGGTAGACCTGAAAGTTCCAATCCTCTAATTATGCCTTGTTATCACTGGTTAATAGCCCCCATTTTAACACTATCTAGAGGTCCTCAGATAGTCACTAGTATTTTCATATCAAAAGACATCACTATGGAGGGTCTAAAAATTTTAGGAGCCTTGTGCCATGAACCAGAGAAACAGACCAAATATTTATTTCTCACTGTACCACACAGAGCCTGTATTCATAATTAGTATGCAATGCTGCCTCTTTTTAAATAAGAGATAACAGCATGGGGCCTCCCTGGTGGCGCAGTGGGTTAAGCAACACACTATGAAGCAAATCACAGCCACTACAGCATGAGTTCGATTCCTGTCGCTGGCCAGGGAGGGGACCCACATGGCATAGCAGACCTCTTCTGCCCCGCCTGCTGCTCCCCTCAGCAGTGTGTTTCAGTCAGTCTGTCTGTTCTGTTCCTGGCTCTGTCTCTAGCGAATCCTCTCACCTCCCTGGACTGTGGCCTGTACCCCAGTGCTTGTATGCATAAATAAATAAATAAAATCTTTAAAAAGAAAAAAGAGATAACAGCATAGTCAAGTTTAATAGATACTAAAGTTTTATTCTTATATTTGAAGTGCTTCCTTCCATTTCATAGTCAGTAAAAACAAAAAGGAATGTATCAATGTAGTAGACTTTTCCCCCTGAAATTAGATTTGGAAGATACTGGATTACAGGAAGGAATGCATCTTGGAGCTTGACTAAAATGGCTGGGAAGATTGACACAGGGTTCGACTTACAAACAGGGAACTATCAAGGGAAGCTGTCAGGCAACAGGGGAAAAAGTCCATGTAAATAAACTTAAAAACCCATGTTAAACAAGTAGGGTCAAGAAGCAAATGAAGGTGAAAAAATAAAAAAACTAAGTCGTAAGAAAGTGCTTTGATATAGAGCTATACAAATGGTGAAGATGAAAGGAAATGAGTTGGAAAAGCCTGAAATATAAGCTGCTTTCAAATGTGTATAACTCATTGTTCTCAAATTGGAGACTGAGGATACAGCGCAAGCACAGATTAGTAAGGATAAGAGATGCAGATGTGGGGTGAATCAGCCGTTTCTTGAATTTGAGAATTCTTATTTTTCATAATAAATGTATTGGTACAGCTGATTTCTAAGTTTGTTTTAACTTAACATATACTTTGTTGTGGGAATGACTTCATGGAAATGATCTAATTGTAGGTACTAGGGGTGTTTGTGAAGATACTGTATCAGTCTGACTTTCTTGGCTTAATTAGTTTCAGTGACGAATACCATGATAAGACTGTGTTATATTCAGATTTCTCTGAGGTAACTGAAGAAGTTTCACACAGTGTAAGGGGACAGAACCTTCATTGAAGTGGGGATTCAGGATCCTCTGAAGCTGGTTGGAGCAGCATCATTTGGGGGATCGGTCATTGGAATACTGCAAATTATCTTTGGAAGAATCAGATACTAGATCATGAATTGGAAGGAAATGGACACCCAGTATAGAATTTGTATTTTGTCTTCAGTCAGGAAAAAAAAAAAAAAAAGATTCAGATTCAATTTGTCTGGAATACTGATGGTAGGCAAGTGAAAGATAAGATTTTATCTCCCTAAAGAAGACAACCTTTGGTTGGGAGAGAAGGCAAGCTATACTGGTATTTTGAGTCCTAAGTTTAATAATTGTGGCGTCAAAACCCTATAATTTGGGAAAGTAATTGTAATGATGATGTTTGCATTTTCTCTAATCATTTTCCTTTTGTTCTTCTTTAGCATATGGTACGTTCCTCATGAAATTACAGTGTACCAGCAGTGAACAAGAGAACGAAGATTTTATTTTTTCTTTTGCCATACTTGGCCCAACAATTAAAGGAGGTAGAATAATTCTAGGGATGAGATATCATGGTGTTTATTATACTGAGGAAAAGATTACAAGAAAATGAAACTAAGAGTCTCAAAGTCTGGACCTCTTTCAAAAATATCCAATTATTTGTCAACACTTCTGTTTCTCTCCCTCTATCAGAACACACAGGGTTGGTGTTCAGTTACCTGATGTTTCCTCTGGGTGCAACAACTTAGACTCATCTAGCCTCTACTGAGGAATCACACGTTCAATCATTGTCTACTAAATCACACAGTATCTACATGGCTCTGCCTGACTTTCTTTCTTTCTTTTTTTTTATCTCCAAATTGATACTTTATTTTTAATTGATTAATATATATTAATATATATTAATATATATTTGTAGTCCCCATGGAATTCGTACCACCAGTTCACCAGTTCGGTCACATCAGTCCCTTGTGTTCTTTCTGCCTTCATCCCAATCCCTCTCCCTCCCCTAACTTTCTGCCACTCCCTTTAGCTCCTCTGCCTTCCTCCCCTTTGTTTTCATCAGCACTGTGTCATTGCCTCTGAATTTCTCCTCAGCAATATTTCTTTTCCCTTTGCTTAGGACAACAATGATAACGATAGCTAAATGTGTAAAAATTCAATATTTCGTAGATGCCATTGGTTGTATGTGTAGGATGACAGAGAGGAAAGGATTCAATGTAACCCCCAGGTTTTTGGTGTGGGCAACTGGATGAAAGGCTGGTAAGTTGTCTGAGATGGGGGATTATAAGCAAAACAGAACTGGTAGAAATGGGGTGACAAGCTTTGTTATAGAGACAATAAAAGTAAACACTTCCTTTAATTGAACATCTACTTCATTCAGTGTTCTGAATTCGTTAAGTGGATTAGTCCTGAGTCTCCAGTTAGTTTTTGAGGTAAGTGCTGCTCAATTTGATTTGATTTGGGGCATCCTAAAGACTATAGTCAAATGGGAGTTGGATTTCAGGTTTAAGATTTAGGAAAGGGGATCAGCATAGTTTAAACTTTGATACAATTATTAAAATGTGCATATCGGGCCTCCCTGGTGGCACAGTGGGTTAGGCAATACACTATGAAGCAAATCGCAGCCACTACAGCATGAGTTCGATCCCTGCCGCCGGCCAGGGACGGGACCCAGATGGCATAGCAGACCTCTTCTGCCTCGCCTGCTGCTCCCCTCAGCAGTATGTTTCAGTCGATCTGCCTGTGCTGTTCCCCACTCTGTCTGGTGAATCCTCTCACTGCCCTGGACTCTGGCCTGTACCCTAGCTCTTCTATGCATAAATAAATAAGTCTTTAAAAATAAAATAAAATGTGCATGTCAAATAAAGAAAATAGCCAAGAACAAACATAATAATATAATGAGGGAACGGAGGATTTGTGCTAAACGATACTTTGAACCACAACGAAAGTCTTTGTTTCTCTACCTATTTAGTTTAAGAAGAGATTCTGATTCAAAATACAATCTCTATTTTCTAGTTGTAATCAAATGATTTTGCTTCATCCTTTCCCTAGCAGAGTTGACTAAACCAGGAAGGAGTTGGTGTCTACAGTTTCCTTGGGTCTTGGGTATAAAGAGAAAGGCTGCCCAATGTGACACAACTTACTTGTTCCATTAGCTAGGGACATGTAAAATATTATTGCTTTGTAATAGTCTCAAGCATCCTACCAAGTTTCTAGGTCAATCTGCTTTCCTTATCAGCCATAAACGTTGTTTCTTAAATTAGAAATCTTACAAAAATAATTTAATAAGTGATACTTATTTTTTCAAAAGATGATCAAAATTTAAATTTTTGTTTTATCCATTTATTTTTACCATACTATATTTGCATCCCAGAAAACTTGTTCTTGGCAGAAGGCAGGCAATTTTGTTCTATGATTTTATATTCAAGTCTACCCTTAATTTACAATAAAAACACTTTTACCCATTTAGCAAAAATTTGTTACTTGCATATTATAGACTACATTTTTTTAAGTGTCTGCTTCATAATTTTCAGTCTTTTCTTTTACACATAAGTGATAAGAGATATAATTGTTGTTAAGAAGTGTTAGAGGACTTCAACATAAATGCTCCGTGCAAACCAATCTTAAAATGTGTCACCTAAGAAATTCTCAAAATTGGAATAGTAAGACAGATAGCATATAGCTCTTCAGGGTGAGTGCTTATGGCTTCACAAGGTTTTGTTATTCCATTTGTGAGATTGGACAATGACTGATGGAGCTGGTGAGAAGAAAAGCTCTTAATAACCCTGGAAGTTCAGCTTTTTTTTTTTTAATTCTAACTAATGTGCATGCAGTAAAAATACCTTATCCTAACACTGTATGTGTGTACACATGTGTCCCATAAAGGGCAAGGAAATCTGCACCCACTGGACCCACTGGCAAGTCTTTGTTATTTGGGTTTGCTTGTGTGATTGTCGCTTCAAAATGAGCTGATATCCACTTAGCACATGACTATTGAAAACAGGCTGATTCAGTGACTATTGCCAGCATCCTCAAAAGAAATATTTGAAGTAGAGGATGTTTGGCTCCAGGGCAGAGTCTTTGTGCACAAGTCTAGATCGTCACTGTTTTGAGCTTTCATTTATCATATTTCTTATATTTTACCCAGAAGATGATGTTCTGGAATTTGAGATATTTGTGTCTGCTTGGCAAAAAATTAAAATTATCAACTAAGAGCTCTATGTGCAAAAGATTAGGATCAGACAAGGTCAAATATCTACGGAGTCTAAAGAAGGGAACAATTTCAGAAACTCCTTTGCCTGTGTATAGGTCCTGTGTTTTCTACAGGATGTGAAATTACAGCAAGATATTTATTGTTTTGAACTTTATTTTATAGACAAAATGCAAATTTTGTTTAAGAGGTTTATTCTTCCACATGTATTTTAGCTTAAGTAACCCTGAGTTACTATTTTAAGAGTAGATGTTGACAGGTATTTTAATCTACTACATCAGTGGATTACTATGGTGCTCACTAAGAGACAGGGAATTGTTGCGACAGTGCCAAGACTTTATGTACTAGGATATGGGTAAGGCATGGATGACTTGCTTTGATCCACTCATTCTACAAATATTTCTTTTTTTTTTTTTAAAGATTTATTTATTTATGCATACAAGGCCAGAAGTGTGGGGGGTGAGAGGATTCACCACAGAGAGCAGGAGCAGAACAGGCAGATCAACGGAAGTACACTGCTGAGGGGAGCAGCGGGCACAGCAGGAGAGGTCTGCTATGCCATGTGGGCCCCTTCCCTGGCCGGCAGCAGGGATCGAACTTGTGCTGCAGTGGCTGCGGTTTGCTTCATAGTGTGTTGCTTAACCCACTGCGCCACCGGGGAGGCCCTCTACAAATATTTCTTGAAAGTTTAGTGTGTGGCAGGCAGGGTTCTAAGTTCTTGGAACACAGAGATAAACAACAACAACGAAATTTATCCTTTCCTTACAGAGCAAATTGTCAAACGTATTAGTGCCCCGACACTACCCTAACAAATTACTCCAATCAGGAGGACTCAGAAATATAGTCTCTCAAAGTTCTGGAGGTACTGTGAGGTGTCAGTGGGGCACACTCCTCCAGAAGCACTGGGGGAGTATCTTTCCAGCATCTGGTAGCCCCAAGCATGCCTTGATTTGTAGAAGCAGGAGTCTAATCTCTGCCTTGATCTTCATATGGTGTTGGCATTCCATTTGCCTTTGTCCTTGCCTCTTCTTATAACACCAGTCATTGGCTACCAGCTTTACCTAAATCCAAACTGAGTTCCTCCCCAGATCATTAACTAATCATATTTATAAAGATTGTAATTTCCCAACAAAATCACATTCTGAGGTTCTGAGTTGGAGATGAGTTTTTGGAGAAAATTATTTAATCCATGACATCAAAGACGTAATACAAATCAGTATACCAGCAGTTTTCTTATAGGGTGAAGCTGGGAGAGGTGATATGTGACACATGAGAATGGTGAAGAGGAGAGTAAAGATTATTCCCGGCAGAGTACTTTGAAAAACCCAAAGGAATGAATATGGAGAAGTTTGTAAGAATTTCAGTGTAGTAAAATTTCATGAAAATATAAGGGGAGGGAGAAATTAGAAAGGCAAAATTGTAGGAGCTTCATTTGTCTGAAACGTCTGAGACTGACAGGCAGCATTTTGGTGTTTTAAGTGGGATATCCTTGTTGTGTTTGTATTTGTATTTCAGGAAGGTCACTCTGTGTGCAGTGGGAGAGAAAGAAGTAAAATTGGAAGCAAAAGATTTAGGAAAAAGGATATCACATCTTACTGTGGCTCCATGCTCATTATCCAATCCCCCCTCAAAAAGTTGCACCCGGACTTGGCCATGGCTTGGACACATGTCTCAAGTAGGTCACACGCTCACTCATTTTGTGGAAATTTACTCTCAAGAGAAATTACATAAGATTTGAAAATTTTGGTCTTCACACAAATCACCAGTGGAGCCATTTATAATTGTAGCCTCGGGCCTCTCTGGTGGCGCAGTGGGTTAAGCAACACACTATGAAGCAAATCGCAGCCACTGCAGCACAAGTTCGATCCCCGCTGCCGGCCAAGGAGGGGACCCATATGGCGCAGCAGACCTCTCCTGCTGTGCCCGCTGCTCCCCTCAGCAGTGTACTTCAGTTGATCTGCCTGTTCTGCTCCCTGCTCTCTGTGGTGAATCCTCTCACCCCCCCCACCTCACACACACCTCTGGCCTGTACCCCAGTGCTTGTATGCATAAATAAATAAATCTTTATAATTGTAGCCTCAATTTTATCTTCCTATACTTTCTCAAGCCAGTTTTTTGAAACTTTTCTGTGATTCTGAGAACCGCCTTAGATCCTTTCCTTAAACTCATGATCTCAAGAAAGTCGAAGTCATTTTTACTGGTCTCAGTAAAGATATCCAAGTGAAACACCCTCATTTAGTCAAAGGATGACAGTGATATAAATTAGAATCTGGACTGAGGTCATGTGAATGAATTCAAGCAATACTTAGGAAGCAGCATCAATGTGATTTGCTGTGGATCAGATGTATAGTTAGGGAGTGGAGTCAAAATGAAAGTTCAAGTTTCTAATACAACACTGTAGGTGAATAGCAGAACCATTTACCGAGATAAGACACAGCAGGAGAAAGCCAGAGAGGGAATTTATTGCCTTCAGTTTCAGACAAATTGTTAGCGCATGACTGAGGGGCACCTAGAAACCCCTGAATTTACATGCTCTAATGAGATCTATCTGTGTGCACTAAGAAAAAGCATACACTTCAAGTGAAGAACTTTAATAATAGAGTTGGTGTGCTTAGAGCAAGAGAAGATAGTTGCTAATAAGAGTTTCTCAGTAAACACCCCCAATTTGCCATACCCTCATGGGTAAATGCCCAGCCAAATAGGGTTGGGCCAAATTGCAGCTGCTGAAGCCTGAAAACTTGCTACCATCTAAGATACCTTCTGGCACAGAACCATGGGTAATGGATTCTGAAGTTGGTCTCAGAAATCTGGGACAAAAGAAGATACAACGCCAAGATAACAGCTGCCTCTGTCAGCCTCCCTATGTGTCTCTCATCTACATTTCTCTCCCAAGTGTCTCTACATGTCTCTCTTCCATGTGCCTCCTTCCTTGTCTCCTTCCTAGAAGTACCAGCGTGCAAGTCAGGCCACAAGAACAAGATCTTTTTTTTTTTCCAGCCCACACGCTTTCCACAATATATAGTTTCAACAGGCTACTCAGCTCCACCCCTCATTTCCAGTAGCTAGTGGAAGGCTGCATGTAGGTAGAGGCAGAGAACATGGCATCTTCCCTTAACGAAGGTGTATCTGTAACAAAATCAATTACAAATTCCTTCAGAACATCTAGTTGAAGGTGATCCATAAGTGTTTGAATATAGGTCTGACAGGACCTTGGAGGTAGAATACACACACACACACACACACACACATTCATATATATGAGACATACATATACAGTACACATATATAAGACATACACAAGTGTGTGTGTATGTGAGTGTGTGTGTGTGTACTCACACATATGTATATGAGTTATTATTCCATGAAGCTGATACTTTAAGATCTGGCTGTTAGTATCACAACCACTGCAGGCAAATCCTACTGAGTGATCAGACACTTTCAGTTCTTAATAGTCCTCTTGTAATCTAATGTATTTTCCATTACTTTTACCCTTAGTGGTTTCTTTTTCACAGATACTTTTAAAAACAACTCTCAACTCTTACAGTAAAATAACATCCATAGAATAATTTCCATAAACAGATTAGAAAAATTCATTGTCTTATCCTCTCTCCTGGCCATTTTTCTCTGATATGTCCAATTACTTTCAATATTTGGCAACTTTGGAATTCTTTTGCTATAGTTATGCTGTCTCAATAAAACTTGAAGCCCATGAAGTTTGGGGACACTGATTTACTTCTTTTTTAATTTTTAAGTTCAAATCATGGTTTAAATTTAAGTTTAAATCAATGGTTATTCAAATATTCATCAATAACAATTTTAATATAGATTTGTTTCCAACTTGAAATAGACACCAGAAGAAACACAATGACTTAACATTTCTGAGATCATAATTATGATTATATAACACAAAAAGGTAGTGGGAAAAAAAGACACCAAGCACAAATATGATTAGTGGATCATTTTGCTTTCTTTGTAAATAATTTTTCATGCACAATTACACTTACACCTGCAGGTACTAAATTAATTTTTCTCTTTTGATGAATAAATCATGATGAATACTATCTCAGAAACACTCTTCCATTTCAAGCCCAGATTACACTATCTAGAAATATATGCTCAGATATAAAATAGAGCAGAATAAAAAGTTTTCTCTTTATAATTTTTCTTTGAATCTCTAAATTTGTGGATTTGTGTTAGTGTCAGGGATATAACACTACATGCATCAAGTATGAGCTTTCTCTTCACTCACAGTTAGCTTTCATTTTTCTGATATTTCTGCTTAAGCTTAGGTTGGTGATTATAACACTTTGCACATGAATCGTTTTCTTCATCTTCAAAGAATATTATGAACATTAAATAATTATTCCTCACAATGCTTCTGCAAGGTAGGTATTTTTATTCCCATCCCATTTTACAGACCTGAAAACTGAGGGACAGAAGCCAAATAGGTTTCCTGTGATCCTCAAAGATTTAAAAGTATTAATGACCTTTTGAATCTCCACCACCTTTTCTCTTTCTCTTTTGGCTCTTTCTTTGGATTTCAAGATATAAGAAAGAGATTGGAGAAAAAAAAATGTAAACTCTGTGATGTTTTCAAAGGAAAGAGAAAATTTCACACCTTTTTAACTGCCGTTCAGCTGCAGGTAAAGAATTTAACAGCTTGTGGAGTGCTAATTAGAGCCCATTATAACTTGATTGACCTCCATTGGCAGCACTCTCATGGTGTCCTTGCAAGATGGAGATTTTGCTTCTTTGCACAGTTCTGATTTGTGTAACTCAGTTTCCTGCCTATGGAAGCAGTGATAATTCAGAGGCAGTAATCAGAACTAGACTGTGTAAATCAATATTTAAAATGGAATTTTCCCTTTGCATGCTCTGGGAATAATAAGCAACAGATCCTATTCAATACTTCCAGTGGCCCAAATGTTATCACATTTACTTGCATAAGGATATAGAAAATTGAAGTTCATTATCTGTCTTAACTTCTTAATTAACAAAGCTAAAGACTATCTAAGAAACAAAACATCTGTATTTGGCCTTTGTGGCATTTGATATTTACTATTTGCAAAAGAAATCAAGTATGTATATTTGCAAGGTAAATGCTTTGTACTCCAGTGGCAAAATTAACTTTTCTGAATAAATACATATATAGGTGAAAAGTGTTTTCTTTTTACTTCATTCGAGAATTTTCTTGATGATCTAAGGGGATTTTCTTCTGTCTCTGATAATTAAATTTAATATTGTTCTATATACTTGTTCTCTAACCTTTCTCCTACTCCCACCTTTCTACTTGCTTGTCTCACAGAAATCTGTTGTGTGGAAAAGCATTTGTATCTCATTCAACTGCTTCCTTCCCACAAATAACTCTCCTGTTTTCTCTATGTCTTTCTTTTCTTTCTTTTTTACTTTGTTAAAAGATTTTCCTTGTTTATATTAGCCTCAGGTATACACCATATTGACTTGATATTTCTATATGTTGTGAAATGATTACCACAATACGTCTTGTTAACACCCATTACATCCTTGAGATGTAATTTACTTCTTAATGCTCAGTCTTCAGGACTAATATTTGAATGAATATTATAAATTAACAATATAAAACCTAAGGTCTTTTCTGTTTTATTTTTCTTTTATAACTTTATCCCCAGACTTACCTGTAGGAACAGATCTACCAGTCTAATCTACATTCTGCTTTTACATAATTTTCCTGAAAGACAGTTTTCCTAAACAACAAGTTTTTTTGAGAACTTGCCTGGTGTTGTCCCACCAGAAAGTGGCCTCAGGATGTCAGAATGCCTGATTTTCTCATCGCCTCTCTCTCCACACTTCAGGAAAGAGTCTGGTACATGGTAAGAATGCAATGAGTAATTGCTGTACAACGAACAAGAAAACTGTTTCTTGCTATCACCTTTGACTTTCTTCACCTCAGTCACTCTACTTGCCACCCTTTACAAACATGATTTTAGTTCCATCTACTATGGCATTTATATCAGTCAGTTCTGTCAATTAGTATTGGGTATTTGTGAACTCAAAACAGAAGTTAAGCGCTCACTGAAGAGAAAGGAAGAAAGAACCTCAAATACATGCAGTCAGCTATATAATACCTTAAGGTATTTTACATCATTTTCAGTCAAAATATCATAAGTATAATGTTTTCCTTACTCCATATATTTCAGCTTGATAATATACCCCTTTTACACTATTCACGCTGTGAAACCAAGGAAGGTATAACTTATTTTACATTTATTTGTTTTAAGATGAATTTGTAGTGGACTATAAATGTATAATGATATCAAATTATATTTAATTACTAAGAAAAATTAGGCAAAAATGTGTCAACAATTAAAGCAGTATCAGTCATAAAATTACCATATGGAATGCTTGCTGTAATAATGTTATTTCTTTTTAATTGAGTTAACATTAGTTTCTAACACTGCATATGATTCAGAGGTCTAGGATTGCACCTCAATAATATCCTTTACATCTGTAAGAAATGAGCCACAAAATTGAGTTTTCTAGCAGTAAATGTACAGAGTGACACCCTGTTCTCTTATCTCAACTTTTGATCTTTATTTCATACTATATCATTGTGTTTCTGAGCTGGTCTACTATCTTAATGTAATTTCTTGCATTTTTTTCTTGGGGGATTTGTTTTGAGGGGTTCAAATCTCACCAACACATTTTGGTTCAGAGTTCTAAAACATAATTGTCTTGACTGCAAAGCACAAGGATACATTTAGACAATTTCTTCACTGAGTGAGTTCTATACTTTCTCCTCTTTCCAAAACAATCTCAAACTAAACTCCAGTTACTTTTTTTGTTTGTTTCTGAGAATGCTAAAATATATATAATATATATATATATTATATACACACACACACACACACACAAATCAATGGTAATAATATTTCCAGACTCAAAAAAATAACCTACAAATTATACCATTAACTTTATATATATATAACTAATACATAACTAATTATATACCAACTTTTGGTTAGTGAGGGAAACTTGTATACCATTTCCCCTAAAGGATAAAAAATAAATTTTAGGAAAACTCATACACTAGAGTGTAAACCTGCACCACTGAATAAACTAAAGTTGTATTTGCTTTGGTATGTAAAGGAAAAATATATGCTTTGATGTTAAGAAAGTTGCCCTAATGACTGGCAATTACAGCTAACTATCATTTGACAGTAAATCTTCCACATGGTATTTTTATATTCTTGGGGCCAAGTTCTTCCTTCTTCACTCCCACATTTTTGTGAAAGTCAGACTGTAGCCAGTTAGAGTTCCAGGGTTTTAGGACATGAGGTTTTCTATTATCCTTCTTCTTAATAACAATCATACAAAGGGAATGAAATGTATATTATTTTATAGTTCACAAGTTTAAAATAATATAGTCCAAAACAGCAAGTGAAATAGAAAGCAGGGATAAAAAAAAAACAAAACAGGTAACAAAATTGCATCGTCAGGTAACAGGGAATTTTCTCCCCAACCTTTCTTAATATTATAATTCTTTATAATAAAATAATATAATGGAAAGAAGCTATAAGTATCTAACTCCTCTCCCTTCTTTAATCAGGCTCTTGTCTTTAATTGCTATTTTCCAAAGCAAGCTAGTCTAGAATTTTACATTGAATTTCTTTTCTCCTTTCTTTTCCCATATATTCATCAATGAACTCTTTTTTCATCTTGTCTAAGTTACACTTTAAAAATGCATCATTCTCTCTTCCTCCTGAAATATCTGTCAAGCAAATTTCACACAAACTACCTAACAAGAGAAAGGTGACCATATCTATGTTTTGTTCACTTATTTTATGTACACCAAAGTTCTTTCAATGGTCACAGGGGTAAAACTAAGGCTGTAAAATACTAAATTCTACTAACCTGTACTGAAAGAGTTAATTTAACTTTTGAAGTGTTCACCTTGTTTTCAAGTAGTAATTTGTATTATGATTAAATTTTACAAAAAGAGAGAAACTGTAGAGAGCAGTAAAATGACACCTGTCTGGCTGCATTTTATTTAATTGGTTTTCTCATTCAATATTTAATGTGCAAGTATAATATAGTATTAATTCATCTCCTACTAGTGTTTTCCATATTATATGTACCGCTAGTCATTTTTGCCCTACCTCTTTTTAGCTATAATTTTAAATAAACTACCACGACCTTTATCCTTTTACTTTCTTTGCTTCTGAATTAAATTATATTCTAACCAAGTTTGAGTCTTCTTAAAAGCTTCCCATCTCTTCCTTATGTCTTACTCTCATAATTTTTGACACAGTATTCTACAACCTGTTTCAGCTTTTGATTTTCTTTCATTTATCATACCTCTCAATGCTTCATCACTGTATTCCCTACTGTTAAAATAATGAACTATTGCTATTAGTATATTTTAAGTCACATCTGATATGGCAACAGAATTATCTTCCTTTAATATAATTATTTTAATACGGATTTATGATTGTTTCAGTTGTCTTAAAGACTAGATTCGAATTTTAAGGTTGCTTAAATATATAGTGTACTTTGCCAAAATTCTATTCTTGTAAGCCTATATAAGTGGGGCTTCAACCAGAGAAGCAGAACTAATATAGTAAAAAATTGAATCAGAGGTAGGTAGGTAGATAATGAGGAATACTCTTACAAAAATGTGAAATCTAAGTAAGCCTCAAGTCCATAGGGAAGGCAGACAGAACAGTAAGTTCATGAGCTGATTTCACTCCCACCAGCTGAAATTTGGAGCCTACAAATGCAGTCAAGAAGGAAGGATAACCTATAGGATGGAATCCCAGGAATGTGAGCTGAAGCAGGGATTTCAAGCTCAGAGAAATTTTAAGTGCTTTCAAAATATTTCACTTTATTTCAACCCTGTGGACTGGTAGTGAGGAAACAATGAGAGATGGGATAAATGTGGGAAAATACGCTAGAAAATAAATGATGGGCTTTTGTGTCCAAAATTATAGCCAGAGAAGTTAGGCAGACCCTTTTATTAGAGATTTTAATTGCTTCCCAAAAACCCCTTCATAGCAATACCTACCTTAATAGGTCACTGAACAGCAATTGAATACAAAATGGCTGCTTCTGTCCTCCAGCAATTCTGAGCCCTCTGAGCCTATCCTAATTGAAAATGTACCAGAAGGGGAATTTTGGTGACTATACTTCAGTCAAACCAAGTGGGCACACCGCAAAGTCATTGGTCTGTGGGAATAAGGCCTAACCAGAGGCTGCTCTGTTGCTCACGCGGAGTATTTGGTGTGCTATGACCTATCCCTAATGAGCAAGTGCTCATTTAAAGCAGGATGGAAAAAAAAAAAATGACTGCTGATTGTAACTAATATTCATTGAATAAGTGTTTATTCTGTCAGGTATTATTGTAAACACTTTAGGTGTATTAACTCAATCTTCATAACAAGTTTTGAGGTAAGATACCATTGTCTTCATTTTCACATGAGACTACAGAGACACAGAAAGGTTAAGTAACTTGCTCAATGTCACAATTGCTCTTGCAAGTGAAAGATCTAATTTTTAACACACAGAGAATCAATCTCCAGTCTATAGACTCTGAAACTATACTATGCTAAATTATCAAAAATCCCTGACTTTAAATTTTTGGCACAAAATATTATGACATTTTCAGGAGGAAAAAGAAAAATATCAAATGGTTTCACTTATAGGAGGAATATAGGGAAACTGAACAAAGGGACAGAGGGGAAAAAAAGACAAAACTAGCAGGCAAATTATTGATCTAAGACATACAAAGGGGAGGGTGATAGACGAGGTCAAAACCAGGTAGGGAAGAGCACAAGGGACTGTGGTGACAGTTCATGAGTGAGATGGTGGTGGGAGATTTATGGGGATTATACCTGAGGGGAGAAATCAAATATCATACAAAAATAAACAATGATGTAAGATTTTTTTAATGTGACATTTAACATATATCTAATTTGTGTGACTGTGATGCTTAGCTTAGCTTATTTTTTTATATCAAAAATGCCCAGTTAGAATAAGTGCTCATCTTTTCTTTCTCAAACTATGAACTATTATAAAATGTCACCCATCTGGGCACAGTGAGCACATTTAGTTAGGGAAATGCTTTCTAAAATGCTAGGAGTAAGCTCTTCTGTCTCCGGTCTCCAAGGACAGGCACGGCTCACACTCATCTGACTCAGACCTGGTTCCCTGCAGGGTGTAGAGCAGTTTTTATTACATACAACCCATCCCAACAGAGCCAGATGCAAACATTCAATGAAGGATGAAGGAGGCATCAATAAACTGGATTTTAGTGAAACCACTTACTGTAAGTGCGACAGACTTGGATGGGGTGGGTGACAGTGTAAAGTACTCTGAAAAATCGCTGGCTCCTACTGTTTTATCTCACTCACACTAGAGTCATTCCTAAAAATGAAAGTACTTGGTAAGGCCAAGGATTTCCTTCTACAGGACTTGAGGTTATTAAGAAATTGAAAAATGGGGGTGTCATTAGGCAGAGACTTAAAGGGGGGGATCATTCCAATCACTGTATATCATATTACCAGGATTTACAAAGATTACTCTAATCCTTCGCACATCAATTAACAACCAACCTGTCTTTCTTTTTTTTTGTATTTTTTTTCCATGGAAGCAATATTCACAGTTGATGTCTGAGTTCTTAGACAGTAAAAAGCTTGCCATAAAATAGGAGATGTTAGGGGCTTCTTATGGAATAATGGAAAAATGGAAATTAGTGTCAAAATGATGTCATGGCTTCAAAACATTGTTGGTACAAGCACCTGACAGGCATCCTTGACACACTCTATAATGACATAGTAAGAAAGCAAAAATAATGTGACAATGACTTTCTATAGGACTTATGAAGAATGACTGGATGGGTGCTGTACTCCATATGCTGATCTCGAGTAGAAGATGCATTTCCTCTGTAAGACATCAATATTTATGAGATTTATTGATTATCTTGTCACGTTTAAAATATGTGCTTAACAGTATATTTAAGGGTCAATTGGAGTCACAGGGACACATACAAAAGAGCAGTAGCATCTATAAGCAGGACAGGAGAGGCAGTGTGATGATGATCTTTGTCAGTTCTTACTAATTCAAACACATTTTTTTTAAAGATTTGTTTATTTATGCATACAAGGACTGGGGTGTAGGCCAGAGGTGAGGGGGGTGAGAGGAGTCACCAGAGACAGAGCGGGGAGCAGACCAGGCAAATCTACTGAAATACACTGCTGAGGGGAGCAGCAGGAGAGATAGGAGAGGTCTGCTGTGCCATGTGGATCACCTCCCTGGCTGGAGATAGAACTCATACTGCAGTGGCTGTGGATAGCTTCATAGTGTTGTGCCTTAACCTGTTGTGCCACCAGGGAGGCCCTAGTTCAAGCAAATTATTCTTCCATTAAGAAAATCATTCCCTGCAAATTTAAAATAATTTTCATAAAGAAAAAAAAATCAGGTCTCTAGGGTCTTACTTGCAAAGAGTAACTAAAAATGTACATAAAAATAATATTAACCTCATATAAACTCTCTGGTAACCTTTTTTGAGGAGCATTAGTATTGTTTTATTTGGGGATGTCTGACTTGTCAATCTATTTACTGTGTGAACCATCAAATCATATATAATTTAGAGCTGGACAAAACTTTAGAAGTCATCTAGCTCAAATTGTTAGAGTACAGGGTGAACTCATCAGCATAGAACTAGTTACTTGTTGAACAGGTGAGGGTTCATCTAACAACTAAGCTAGTTGTTTCTTTAATGCCAAGTTAAATCACGTAGGATTGCATTTGTCTGCAAGTATTGTGTCTCCCAAGAAGCCAGGGCATAGGGGGTTCTACCCTGGTGTGCAGAGCATCCGTGCCCTTGAGGATCAAGGGCTTCTATCTCTCCCATAATTTGTGTGTGGCTTTGGCCTTATGATAGAAAGAAGGCTATTGAACCCTCAAATCATCTCATAAATGTGTTCTAGGCAGGAAGAAGGAAGGGAAATAGACTGAACTAACATGTCCACTTCTTGTCAGACCTCAAGTATCACAACTCCAGTTTCTACTGGAAAGTTTAAGTTTTATAGCTCCATAACAGAGACAATAGGCGGAAGGGCATTAAAAATGGAGGTTAGGACAGTCCATCAATAATGTCTGCCATACTACCTGCTATGGACTGAATTGTGTCCTCCAAAATTCCTATCTTGATATCCCAGCCTACACTTATTGGAGTAAGTGCCTTTAGATAAAGGACTAGTATTAAATGAGATAAGGGTACAGTCCTGATCTGATAGAACTGATGATAAGAGGAAGAAACATTAGAATTCTCTTCACATGGTAAGGACCACATCCAAAAGGCAACTGTCTGTAATTGAGGAAGAGAGCTTTCACCAAAAACTAAAACCTATTGTAACCTTGATATTGGAATTATAGTTTCAAAATTATAAAATTAAAAATTTCTGTTATCTAAGCCCCCTGCCTACGGTAGTTGGTTATGGTTGTTCAAGTAGACAAAAATGCCAACATATACAGAGCCAGGCATTCACATTCACTTAACAAGAATTTAGAACACCTCAATGCTGCAGTCACTGAGATACCTGCAGGAATAAGGTGAACATTACACAGGTTTGTGTAGTAGGCAGAGAGCAGGATGAATAATCAACAATAACAACTGTGCGATAATTGTTCACAAGGGTAATTACAGATTGCTTTTGGAATACAAAGGGGAGTAAACAGAATTTTTACCTAACAGCCCAGCAACATGGCCCCAAGGAGGGATTCTTGGAGTGGTTGACCTCTGAACAGTCTAGTTACTTAACCTCCAAATTTCACTGTGAAAATGGAGATAAAAATCAAGTCAACCCTGTATATATGGTATATTTGTTGTGTCAATTTAATGAGATGAATGAGATAATTAGCTATACCACAATACCTAACTTTTAATAAACATTCAAAAAAACCGTAATCATGTTAACTAAGTTAGAGGTCACCAGAGATTTTCTACAGAGGGCCTGATGGTAATTACCATGGCTTGGCAGGCTACGTTTTCTTTGCAACTATCACCCTCTGCCAATGTAATGTGAACTCAGCCATAGACAACAGAATGTTGTAGTCCAACAAAATTTTATTTACAAAAACAGGTGATGAGTCAGATTTGACAAATCACACATACAGAACTGTAAGTAATTTTAAGCACTGTTTTGATAGTTTTCTTTGTATTCCTTAGAAATGTGCCTTTAGGGCCTCCCTGGTGGTGCAGCAGGTTGAGCACCGCACTGTGAAGCATCCACGGCACAGCAGCACGAGTTCAATCCCTGCCAGGGATGGGGCCCACATGGCGCAGCAGACCTCTCCTGCCTCGCCTGCTGCTCCCCTCAGAAGTGTGTTTCGGTCCATCTGGCTGTTCTGCTCCTGCTCTGTCTCTGGTGGATCCTCTCACCTCCCTCTACTCTGGCCTATACCCTGGTTCTTGTATGCATAATAAATAAATCTTTAAAAAAATGTACCTTTATTTTAGAGTGACAACTGTATGGTCACTTGGGTATTTGGGGCATACCCATGGACCTTTTGCATGGATGCCTGATTCTTCAAATGTTTTCTCTTGTAGATTTCTACCCCACGACAACTAGGGCTTCTCAGCAAACTACGATGTTAAATGAGCATGACTTTCTACCTTGAAGTTAAGTTTTTGTGTTTTCACTCATAAAACGAAACCTAGCACCTGGCTCAAAAACTCCAGAATTAGAAGGGTGGTGGTAAGTTGGGGATTTTTTTTCAAAGTGTAAAATTTTTTTTTTTAACTGAGTGCAGTTATGTACTGATAAAACTAAAAGTAGGCTATAACCCTAGCCCACCAGAAGCTTCCAACTTTTTGTGGCTTCAGAGGGAGGTAGCAGTAGTTCTCTAGTAATAGAGCAATTGTTTTGTCTTATTTCTTGAGAAATCATGAAGCTTTTCTCAAGAGTATCAGGATAAAAGCAGCAAGGATTT
The DNA here is from genome assembly GCA_019455555.1 of Galemys pyrenaicus. NCBI lineage: Eukaryota > Metazoa > Chordata > Mammalia > Eulipotyphla > Talpidae > Galemys > Galemys pyrenaicus. The sequence goes on along the minus strand of JAGFMF010011655.1, from coordinate 2,546,972 downwards.
CACTACCCTCTTTAATGATAAAGGTTGAAGGAAGCTTTTAGTGGCGGGCTATAATTTCATCATAATTCAAATTTGCCTGTTCAATTTTCAATCTCATACCTCCATAGTCCTTTTCCTTCAATTAGCAAAATAAATCACTGGAGAGCCGAGCTGACACCTGGAAATTTCCAACTTATATAATCCATCTCTTTTTTCTAGAAGGAACCTTGACATACTCTTCTCGCAAATTTTAAGCTGCTCTCCTTGCCAAAGTTGTTTTTTGAAAGACTAAAGAGTTGTGGACAAAGTAAAATTGTGGGAGAGACCTTGAGGTAGAATATGATTATCGTGGGAGACAAGTTGCCTAGAGATTCGTCTTGCTTTCTTTCATATAGAAATAAAACACCAGGACTAAGCTCTTGTTCACAAACAGCCCAGATGCTCTGGCTCTTTTTCCTTTTGATGTATATTTGTGTATGAAAGCTTCGTTTTCTTTGTTCTAGTGATTGAGGGAGTTTGGTCCTTTCATTATAAAACACCTACTTTCATTTCCTTCATCGAAACAGATACTTATCCCATAGAGAATTATCCATATTTGTCTGCGGGCCCTCCTTTCTCTAGTCACATATCTCCTGGTTCAATCTATTTTTTTTTTCCTTTCCTTTACCAGACGTCCGCATGGCACGCTTCCAATTGTGTTTATCCACTCCAGCTAATTGACAGTCACATAAGTGCAAGTAATGTGAGGTATTATTGTGAGAGATTTCTGTTTGCCTCTTTAATTAAGCAGTTGTTCACAGGTGCATACAGTTACAACAAAATTAATTGATAGCTTTATATCACACTTCTTGAGCCCACTGCTATTTGATGTTTGCAAACACAACTATTAGATTTGTCTTATCTTGTATATAGGAGTATTTCTCATTTTCTTCTAACAGAGGTGAGGACAGGTTGCCCTAAATACAAGAAAATCTATCAAAGCAGCAAAGGTAATTTTACTGAGAAAGAAACAAAGTGAAATATTTACTTTTGGAACATTTTATCACCATTGAGGCATACAATGGATGCACCTTATGTTTCTGTATGCATTGCAAGTTTCCTGAATATCAAAAATCACTGCTACCCAAAAGAAATAGCTTCCTGTAAAGGATATGTGTTTATCTTTCAATGATACTGAGGACCGACACACAGCTCAGGCAGCAACTGGCATTTCCTGGGATTAAATTTTATTAGTAGTCATTTTTCACCCTTTTCTGCATTTTGTCTGAATACCAACAAGGCACTTTTTGCTTTGCACTTCCGAGTGGGACTTTCCCCCCAAAAGGAATATAGCAGATGTTCTGCTATTGTGCCTCCAGTTTGTTAGAAGGAATAGGGGTTTGGAGTTAGGAAGTATCTCATTCTCATTTTCTTATAGAGGCAACTTGGTGGAACGATTAAAATGCAACCTTTTAATAAAACTTCATGAATTCAACCTTGGTCTATTATTTATTACCTATACATTGTGGGCATGTTCCTCCATATACTTATGGTTGAATGGGATAATTAAGTAAGTACCGTATAGAAATGGGACAATTAAATGAGTTAATACAGTTAAGTTTAGAATGGGTAAATATGAAATAATTTATAGCTACTATTATTATATTATGTGACTTAAGTGGTTTATTTGAATTTTTTTCTATCACATGTTTTTCATGGTAACTTTTGGATTTGAATTCTAACTTGTTCGTTGTGGAAAATGTTATGGGTATATTAACAATTTAACTATTATGACTCTAAAATTTACCCAGTTTTCAATTGATATATTTGATGTTTGCAAGACTACAGCACCTATATTAACAATATTGTTGATTTCTATCCTTGTGTCTTATTTCATTATTTTTGCTCCCCATCTGCTTTCCAATCTGTGGATTACTTCAGTCCTCTAATATGGCAGGTGGTGAAACAGGTAAACAAAGGACTTACCAGGTATGTGGAGTGGGTGGTTTTCCATCCTGAAAGGTTTAATAACCCCAAAGGCCCTGTTTCCTAGCAAATCCCTAGCGCCACTAAATAAAATTGTAACACTTCCATGACAACATCCAGAGAACACCAAATTAGAATATATGTTTAAACATTGGGGGAAATTCCACTAGCACACTTGAACTAGTGACGCATTGGGATAGGTCACATTATCAGATTAGCAGATCTCACTTCGAGAAGAGCAGAGTGCTGAGGGAATATGATGTTGAATACAAATGATTAGATTAGAGATTAATCTTAATTATTAAGCCTTTAGGTTGGTGAAGTGTTTAACTCTGATCACTGTGATTGGGTGAGTGCCCAGTAGCAGATTTGATCTGGAAGATAGCTGTCTGCCGTGTGTGTGTATACACACGCATGTGTGTGCATATGGAACATATGTAGACAGAAATTAACACAAAATCATATCTGAGACACAAAATTCAAGCTCTCCAAAGATATTAAATTTGTCATGAGCTCTAAGGAATAAGTTAGAGTCTGGAGAAGAAGAAAAATTCCAAAAAGTCAGAAGTTAAACAAACTCAGGAGTACAGTTAGAGCTAATAAATAGGACAAGAAAGAAGCAAAACATAAAACCTTGGCTGAGAACAAGCCTGGATGATGCACAGAGAATATTCCTTCTTACTGGTTCTGCTGTAGGATGCATGAATCTAACAAAAGGCACAGTAGTAAGTATATGAAAATGAGATCATAAATAATTTGCTTTTTTCTGGTATATCATTTATATGTCCAGAACACACAAATATTTAGAGACAGAAAGTAGAGTAGTGTTTGATTGGGGGTGGGAGTTGGGTCTGTGGATAGGGGATAGAGCTTAAGAGTATGGGGTTTGAGGTCATAAAAATGTTCAAAATTATTGTAGTAATAGTTGTACAACTTTGAATAATGTATATGTTTTTAATGTTCCTTTTTGATTTTGACTTTAGATGTGAATTTATGGAGTTGACAGACTTAAGTGAGTTGATGAAGGGAATACATAAATTGCATTTGCAAGCGCAGATTAAGTTAGAAGCAGAACTTTGGATGTGTCAAATTTGATTCTGGTCAAGCTTCAGGATAATGGCCTATAGAAACCAGGACTTGGTACCATTTGATATTGCAACCAGAAATAAATCTATCTAGATCTATTATCTTTACTACATAGATAAGGGCTAATCTTCTTTCCAACTCTCATTCCTATTCTGATATGGTCTTCCTTACCTGTACTTCTCACCTATACCAGTTACCTTTGAAAAGTGTCTATATCCTAAATGTCTTTTCTTAAACTACCTTTTCATCTTCTTACACATGAAATTTGCCCATGTCATGGAATACTCTGTTTACAAGTTTCTCATTTCCAGGAACTCGTTGATTAGCAGTGGTATTCAAATACATTTGTACTGTTCCTTCCCACTCTACCTGCTTTTATCCCTCTGAGCAATTTCACTTTAATAGATAACAAAGTTAAGGCCATAACCTCAGTGTTTCTTGAACCCCTAAAGGCCATCCTGTTCACTCACTGTCGATAACCCATTCCTATGACTACATTTAAGAATTTGACCACAGAAAGAAAGGCTCCATCCCTGGAACTTTTATCTTTTATTTCATATGCAGTTATGAAAATATTTTACCTAACATTTATATTACTTAAATATTATCAAATTATGACAACATTTGTACAGAATAGGATAAAAGAGAGATGATGGAATGGAATAAAATGGTAAATGAGCATAAAATAAAGTCAGTTGCAAAGTTAGGATCCAAGAAAATAAATCATATATTCTAATTGCCAGAGCAGAGCTGATTCACAAAACAAAGAAGGAAACTTGTCATAGTTCCTATAAGGGAAACACAATTCTTACAAGGGAAACACAGTGTTATGTGATCTCCTTTATGTGTGATAAAAGTGAAAATGTCCTCAATATCCCTAGGGTTAGCCCTGCTAATGATTGCTGATTCTTATTATGTTTTTTATTATGTCCCCTAATGATGTCAGTGCCACTCTCTTGAGAAAATGCAGTAAAAGCAATCATTACTATCCTCAAAACAATGTGTTATAAATATGCAACTGGATTGACCCCAGAATAAAATTCAGAATACCTAGAATAATATGTGATCATATATCTTTCATGAGAATTATTTCATGAAGTGAATCTTTGAGATGATTTGGACACTAGAGAGTTCACATTTAATACTGTTTGACCAAAAAAATAAAAAAAGGAATATATAAGAATTCTATGTTGCAGTTATAAAAGTGGAGTTATATGTATATGTGTTGACACTTAGCTAATAGAGATTAGGTTTGAATATACTTTTGAAAATACTTATACCATCTTAGTTTGTATGTGGACCAAAGAAATGACTGAGAAAAACAGATTTTTCTATAAAAATATTTCTTCCTCTGTTTGAACAAATAGACATATAGCCCAGATGATTTCTAAGTTGGTAGTTAGAAATCTTCCCCCAACCCCTCCTATCATGGCCATAAAACATCTCACAGAGGTATCTATAAAGCATTCTCATTTTCAACATTGTAACTCCTAGTGAACCCTCAAGATAGATTAATTGGCAAAATGTATCCATAGATAACTGAATGATTTGACCTGTTACATAGAAGTGTTGGATATAGGCCAATTTCTGCTGGAGGACATCTGCCAAAACTTATGATTTGAATAGTTGATCCTATGCCACTATTTCTGACAATAATTAAAAGGCAGGATCAATTATATGTTGAGGTCATTTCTATTCTAGTACATGACAGTCAAATCATTCTATCAACGTAGAAAATTATACTTTCTCCCCATGCTTATTATAGTGGTATGTAGATATCTCATCTAAAAATATTCAAGTCATGAATATATAAAGACTAGAACCTAAAGAACATTGTTGTATGTTTTTAAAATCTCATTTGAAATCATTTTCTTCTCTCTTAAGAGACAAATCTGCAGACTTCACCACTAGTGGGATAGAGAAGTGAAAGAAAAATGGAAATTCCATATAAGCAACAATAAATAATTCCTCTACCATGAACTTCTGCAACTTAATTTGTTTGTGACTCAAGATCAAAGAATGTGCTATAAAAGTTGCAAACATTCTTCTGTCATTCTAATTCTCTATATTCCAGTAACAAAAATTTTCAGTATTATTACTACTATATGGCAATCCCAGTGATTTGCAAAGGCATCTGGCACAAAATAATAAGCTCAATCTCATTTGTGAGAAGTAAGTTCTGTGATAAATTGTAGATTATTGAATCTGAAGCTTATTTAAATAGAATATTGTCTTGAGAACCTTAGATTTATAAGTTATCAAGAGGATACTAGAACTGAATTTAGAATTTGATATAAGCTTTTTTTTTTTAATTTTAGAAGAATATTTAATGGCAGTCCTCAAAAGTACAGAATAGATTTCACATGGGACCTATCTATATCATCTTAGTCATAGGGTTAAAGAAAAAAAAGGCAGAGGAAGGTTTAGGATGAGTGTCTATTAGTGAATTTTTAATAAATCTAAAGGCAAGGCAGTTTTACCAAGAAAATTTTTAGCTTATTTTTTAATTAGATGTTCTATATAATGTACTTAGTTAATCAACAATTTATATTTTTCAAAAAAGGAATAACATTGATATTATCAAACCACATCTGAATGAATAAATCCACCTCCTTTCGTAAGGATTTATTGTACTTAAGCTTTCTTGATAAAATCAGGAGTTTTTGTGCAACTTCAATTGTGTTAAAATGTTATGACCTTTTATGAGTTATGAATTTATTTTTGCTTACCTAACGAAGCTTCTAACTGAGGAACTGCATTACACTGAGATCACATAAGGACTTTATAAGCATGAAGGAGCAGTTAGTTTTAAGGGAATCAATATCTAGTTGCCTTGCATGTCAATGCAATTTCCATGCATAGTCTTTTTAACTTCAAAAATATTTTTTATTTGTTTCATTTAGGTAATACTGGTTTAAAATATTATTTGTGATTCAGAGTTAGGTTCACAAATTAGAAGGCTCTTCTCTTCCATTTCCAATTTTACCACTTCCTCAGCTTCACAAATAGAGGCACATCTCTTGCTGGTCTTGATTCTCATTCATTGCCCCCAGGTTTAAAACTCTCACAGAGCTAAACAAATAAATAACAAGAAGTATTCTATTTAAGGATGTGCCAAAGGAAGTAGCTTTAATGACTGTTGTGGTAAAGACTTTGAAGCCAGGTAGATTCCGATTCTTGGCTTTGAACAAAATGGAAAGAAGATTTTCTGGTACAGTCAATTGAAAAATTACTTTAGACATATATTGATGAGAAGCATAGTGTCATTTTTTTTTTTGAAATACAGGTTTTTTCACTCTCTGAAAATAGAATGCTCCTGTGAAAACTTTCCTAAGTAGAAATGGTTAAAAAAAAAAAAAAAGCAAAGAATCAATTGCCATTATTCATGTAGAAATTTTTTTGAACATTCCTAGAGTATAAGACTAAACTACCAAATCATAGCTTAATAAGGCACAGAACCTCAAATAACACATACAGTAAAAGCAGGAATGATGTGCTATGTGTCCAGTCTCACAAAGTTTAAAGCAGAGGCCTGGAAGGACTTGGCGGGGTGCTCACTCTGCTCAGGGTGCACAGCTCTGAGAGGGCTGTAGCAAAATAACTCCATTGGCTTCTCACCTCTTAAAGTTGGAAATTCTATTCATTTTTCTAGTGGTTAATTAAAGCAGGCACTAATATAGGTGTTTTGTAAAACCAGAGGCCTAACTTGAACATTTGAAAAGCTGGGTTACCTCAGGAGGATTTCAAATAATTGAGTCATTATCACCAAGGACTTTCATAGGTGTAAAACCTCTGTCATATAACCCCTGTTACAGGAGGCCTTGAGCTCATTGTGGCTGGGCTTGGCTTAACGTCTCTGCTATTTGTAAATGAAGTTTGAAGAGAAAATAAAGCATTTCAATGAGCAGAAGAAATGCATACGTAATGTGCGTGTCCACCGTTCCTTGTGGTGTTTTTCCTGTGGTGTTTGCAGGCCCCAGAAGTGCAGAATTCTGGTAGACCCATGATGCCAGGTTGTTCAGCAAGACTTGGGGCCTCCAAAGGTAAGTGTATTACATAGACAATTGAGTAAATGGAGGAACTGACTGTTTCAAGGGGTCCCCTTCCCATTTGAGTCACAGCTTACTTCACATACAGGAAGAAAATGATGAAGGGCCCCTCTAATTAATGAAATAGTGAAGGGACCCATTAGATATTTTCTTGTTTGCCCCACTTTCATGCACCGACCAACCACTTATGCTGAAAATTATGAGACTGAAAGAAAGGGAAGGGTAAAGCAACACATAAAATCTTTTCAAATTTCCTACCCAACAAAAGTAGAAAATGTGTGCATATCAAAACAAAACACCAGTAATAGTTGAATTAGTTCTGTGCAGCTTTTCCAACTGGTTAAAAGGAAAATGTATATATATTTATAAACTACAAAATAAAAAAATTATCATTTCAGTGATTCAGCATGTAACTTAAATACTTTTATAATTGTATATAAAATTCTCAATGTGCAATATAAAGGTGAATGGTAAAATTCATGACAATAATTTAAAAACTTCATTTGTCCTTACTTAAAATAACATCATATAGCAAATGAAGGACTTCATAAGTCAAAAGAAAAGTTGTTATAAAATAAAACAAAACAAACCCCTTTTGATTTCAATGCCTGTAACATGACTTTCTTCTTCCTTTCTGAGCCAAGAATACAGTTTTTATTTCACACTGGGCCCAACAGATTATTATCTGGTCCTGAGCATTTGTACCACAAAATAACCAGTTCTGTCTACTTCCATATGCAGATAACTAAGCAAGCTTAACATGTTTTATTTACAAAAATGAAAGACTGGAATGAAATAAATTCTGAACATGTCATCCTGGAAATGAGAAACAGTAGCACCCTTCTCTGTAAGCGTACATTTTCAATAAAACTTGTTTTACTGCATTTAACAACTACCTACAAAAATATATAATTTGTTCATAGTCTTTTGAGGATTATATAAATGACAGTGGCAATTCAATCCAGAAGACTTTTAAACATTGAGAGTTATGATCATAGGAACTCAGTCATATGAATTTCAACTTCTAAATACTTGTTTTGCAGAGAAGTACAATAAAATAATAAATATCTAACTTTTAAGATTAAAATACTTAAAATACTTCACATTACAGGAAAGTTTACATTATGGAAAACCAAGCTTAAAAGCCAAGCATTTGTCATTTCACAGCTTCCATAGGTCATGCACAGAGTGAGCTTTATGAAGGTGCTTGGTGCTCAGTATTTGTTCTGAGTCTACAATCACCATGTCTGCATGTTCACTTCAGTTCTTACACAGTTACTCATTTGATATTGGAAGGGGGTGTCCCCCATTTTCTTCTTAAATGGCTCTCTCTGAAGCACAGCTACCTTCATTAAAAAGGAACAAATGAGAGGTGGTGGAAAATGACAAGACAGAAGCCACAGACTTTATGGAAACTAATCTCAGACGTGACATCACTTCATCAGGAGACAGGGGTTACTGGGGGTCCTCTCAGGTTGGGGGCCCTCTCAGAGGCCACCTTCTACAACTGGATAGGTAAAGAATTTTGATGCCTCTATCAAATAAGACAAACAAAGTCAGAAGTTTCTATTTCCATTTTATTTTTCTCTATTTCCTAACTTCCCAAATAAGATTATTTGGATGGTGTGAGACACAGTAAAGCAAACAAAAACTATTAAACCCTTCAAGGAATGAACACTTGATAAAGCAGCTCTGTAATATGTATATGGTGGTACAATATATGTACATCAAGGTCAGTTTCCTCAATTCCATATATTGCATATATAATATATATTACATGTTGTAATATACATATTTTACATGTGGTCATGCATATATTATATGTGATATAATGTAAGGCCTAACAAACTACTTTGAGAAGAAGAGAACTATTGATAGGCATTTGGAGATTGTTTTTCAGGTACCTCCCTGGTGGCCCAAGGGTTAAATCCCAGCACTATAAAGCTATCCACAGCCAATGCAACACAAGTTCATCCCCAGGCAAGGAGGGGACCCACATTGTACAGCAGACTTCTGCTGCCTCACCTGCTGCTCTCCTCAGCAGTGTATTTCAGTCAGTCTGCCTGTTCTGTCCCACTCTGTCTCTGGTGAATCCTCTCACCCTCAACATCTCTGGTCTGGCCTATATCCCAGTTCTTGTATGCATAAATAAATAAATCTTTAAAAATAAATAAATAAATAGATTGTTTTTGCTCTCCAAGTATAGATGCTCCATCATAAAACTAAGAAATGGAAAGTCATATCGTGACCTGTAGCTGAATTCAAGGTCTATTTTTCCCAATTTCATCACCTCTTGTTCTTGCCTCCCTTCTCTAGCTCTCTTCATGACATCTTCCCATGGTCTTGCGCTCCAGTGTGCACACAGCCTCACCCCATCAATTCCAAACTGCTATGGTTGGCATCTTAATTCCGAATTTCTACAGTGAAAGATGTAGAGATCTGTAAGTCTACAGCCCTGAATTTCCAATGCTGTGCACTTTGGGATTTGCTTTTCCCCCTTTCTTAACTGACTTTTACCATATCTGCCATCAAGTGGTAGGATCTGAAACTACAACATGGCATGGAGAAGTCACACTGGTGATGTGGATGACACGCGTACCAAGAACCTGTGCCTTCAGTGATCAATAGAATGTGGTCTGGATTACTGAAATAATGGTGAGAAAATACAAAATTTGGACTGTTACTAAAAACATATACTAAGTTTATATTAATACTTCTATAAAGAGTGTTTTATAGAATTATTTCTGTGATTTTATTTCATGAAATTGAAATACTTTATTTGCTGCATCACTCAGAATCTTAGTTTTCAAAATGCTGCGATTCCAGTAGAAAACATTAACAGAGATATACCTTTGTGAGTAGAAGTGTAAGCATAAATCCAATTCATATATTTTTTTTCTTTTCGATACTAGGTAGTTTTTATCTTTATACCCTTAGATAACATAAAAAAGAAAAACATTTTCTAAAAGAACCCAAAGAGGAATTAGTAAAAGACTATACTGTACTTTCATCCAAAAAGTAGATATCCCTATATTTGTGACATTAAAATAGGGGCAATTTTATTAATTGAAGTGTTAAAATTTAGATTATGTTAATGTATAATAAGACATTCTCAAGGTATGATGCAGCTGCCTTTGATTTCTAAAGTTAATAAATGATCTAATCTTTTATCAGTACACACATACTTATGTTCGCTAGTGAAACGTCTACTTACATTTCAAGAAGTAGAGCAAGGACTGCAGTCATTTAATGTCTAGTATGATAGCACAACTTATCATATAACCTTATTTCTAAATATAATTTAAGCCACACATATCTACTTCACATGGCTGCTTTCTTACAGAATTTCCTTTTTTCTTCAGGGAGGGCTTAGACTGATACTAAGCCTTAGCATATGTGAAATAACACTGGGTTAAGAATCACAAGGCAGAACACTGATAAGTCTCTCAACTCTCCCAACTACTTTCATGAAGGATTCAACCAATTGGACATGTGGTTACTGTGCTGTAGTGAGAATGGAATGAGATCCTGGCTATGACTACATTATACAACCTGTGGAGCATTACACTAATGAGGGTGCTCAGTATTTGGGGATTGTTTATAGAAAAATTGGATTCAAGGAGGGGGATTAGTGACCACTAGAGGGGGTGATGCCACACCATCCTGAATTAAATTTACTGAAGTATTTCCTGTCCAATTATTGGGGAGGATTATGTTAGCAATGTCCATAGAGTATTATGGCTATATCTCTCTTTTAAGTAAGATCTATAATGGAACCCAAAAAATGAAGAAAATTTGCAAAATGGTTTGTTTTACCATGCTGCCATAATTCAAAGGAGAGTCAGAAGAAACATGAATCACTGTGATATTTTCTTAGGCTTTACTTACTCATTACTCCTTTGTCAGCCACATCTTAGTTCTCAGGACCCAAGTTCAAGTGATGAGTGTGTTTCTTAGGGCAACCTTTAGAATGTTTGCCCATAGTCATTTTTTAACTGAAACATCTAGCAGAGTGTATCAGACTGAATTAGGCAAGGAAATCACTCTCAGTAAAAAAAAAAAAAAAATGATTAATAATATTGACAAATATCCTGCCATTTTAAAATACTTTTCCCTCTTTTATCATAATAATGCTATCTGGCTTGATACAAAATACTAAATTTGATCAGATCTAAAAAGACAACTTTAATATTTAATAGGTATTTTAGGAAGAATCACTTCTAGAGTGTCATATTCCAGCTGCCTATATATTGGCAGTTTTGTCCTGAGACTTAGTTTTCGCCTCTATTAAATGGGAGCATTGATAACTTTTTCAAAAGTCTATTCTGAAAAATAATGATAAAAGGCATATAAAAGCATTTTGTGAGTAAGAAACTGCTATGCAAATCTAGGTCTCAATCACTCTGCAGACATTCCCTCCTCTACTGATTAACAGCACTCATCACTCATCACTCTCATCCTTTCTCACCTGGCCAACACCAGTAAACTTTTCTACCCCTGAAGTCCAGTGCTTTGGAAAGCATCTGTAATTAGAGCTAGACTTTGTGTTCATTTTCCCTACTTCGCAGAGAAAATGGAAGCAACTGGAAAAAAAAAAATGAAAACAAACTCCTTTACACTTTACCACACTGGCCACCTGCCAGCATCTCACACACTGCTGCTTTCTTGTATCCACACTGAATGTCTCTACTTTCATCGAGAGCCAGCCCCACCACATCTGACTCAATCCACCTCTTATCATGTTGTCCAGTATTATACTCCAGGAAAACTCTTCATCATCAGTGTTTCATTCTCACTCAAACATTCCCATCAGAGTGTAAATATTCTAATACAATTTCTCTATTTTAAAAATACACCCAGGGGTCCTTGGTGGCACAGGGGTTAAATCTCATACTATAAAGCTATCACCACTCACTGCAGCTTAAGTTCCATCCCTGGCCACAGAGCTGACCCACATGGAGTAGCAAACCTTTCCTGCTCACCTGCTACTCCCCTCAGCAGTGTATTTCTGTCAGTCCACCTGTTCTGCACCCCAGTCTGTCTCTGGTGACTCCTCACCCCCAAACCTCTGGATTGCACCCCCTTTCTTATATGCATAAATACAAATAGTCTTTTAAAAGAAATAAATAAAAATACATTCTCTCTTGATCTTCCCTACTCTCTATAGTCATCCCCCATTTTTCCATCCACATAAGTCAAAGGTCTTGGGAAAATGTCTGTTTTTATTTTCTCCAATCTTTTTCTTCCTTCTCATCTCTGTTAAATTCACTCCAATCTGACTTTCATCTAGTGAAACTGCCCTGCTACAGGACACATTGTTAAAGCCAGTAATCAATTCTCAAGTCTCATTTCTTGGAACTGTTAGCTGCATCTGACAAAATTGATCACTCCCTCTTTCTGGATAAACTTCCCTTTGTCAGTTTTCTAAACACTGTTAGTTTTCCTTTCACTCTGCTGGTCTCTGACTTCCACTCTCCTCTGCTGCCTCTTTTCCCCTGACCTCCTAGGACTGGAGCACAGATATTTGTACTCATTTATTCTCTATCAACATACACACACTCTTGGTATCTCCAGTTTCATAGTTGTACATGTTACCTAGTTGCCAAAGATTTTCATGTTTTGTTTTTAAAATTATTTTCATTATGATATCATTTGTTTACAATACTGTGCATTTTTTTAGGGATATAGATTACATCTTTCCAAGTGTATATTATTACTACACACCCACCACCAATAATCTTACACCAAAGTCCATTGACACACCTCTCCACTTTGCTCCTCCCTCCACCTTTCCCTTTTGGTAAGAGAAAGACTATCCCCTTAGTCCCAAATCAGATTTCAAGAATTTTGGTGGGGGTTTAGTCTTGTCTGTTACTTTTTTGATTGTTTATTTGTATTCCACATGAGTGAAACCATCCTGTATTTGTCTTTTTCCTTCTGATTTATTCTGATTAGCATAATTCCCTCCGGATCCATTCATGCTGTTATAAATGGCAAGGTTTCATCTTTCTTGGATTCAAAACAATTCTACTCCAAGGTATCTACCTAAAGAATATAAATACACTAATTCAAAGAGATTCATGTACTCCCTTGTTCATTGCAGCATGATTTACAATAGTCAAGCTATGGAAACAATCTAAGAACCCAAATACAGATAAGTGTATCAGGAAGATGTGGTATATATACATACACAAATACTACTCAGGATCAAGAAAGATAAACTCTTGCCATTTGCAGCAACATAAATGGAGCTAGAGGGGATTGTGCTATGTGAAGTCAGAAGGAGAAAGACAAATACCAGATTGTGTTACTTATATGTAGAATATAGAGAAACCATTTTTTGATTGCAGTGTTTGCTTTCTTATTGTTATATAAGGATAATAAATATAAGGATATATTATCTTTTTAATTATAGCTTCTTTCCTGGTACAAAGAGCTTTTAGTTTGATGTAGTTCCATTTGTTTATTTTTGTTTCTGCTCCCTCGCCATTGATGTTGAGTCCCCAAAGATATCACTGAAATCAATGTCAAGTGATTTGCGTGTTTTTTTTTCTATTTATATCATGGATTCAAGTCTGAAATGCAAGTCATTGATGTCCTTTTGCATCAGTTTTTGTATATTGTATGGGATAATGGTCCAATTTCATATTTTTTCCATAAGACTGTCCATTTTTTCCAACACCATTTATTGAATAGACTTTCCTTTCTCCACCTTATGTGCTTAGTTCTTTTGTCATAAATTAGCTGTCAATAAAGTATGGTTTTATATCTGGTCCTCACTTCTATCCCATTGATCTGTGTGTCTAATTTTATTCCAATACTATTTGATTTCTATTACTTTGCAGTTATTTTGAAATCTGAAAGCACCATTCTTCTTTGTCTGAATGATTGTGGCTATTCAAGGTTTTTTGTGGTTCCCTCAAAATTTCAGTAATTTTTGTTCTATTTACTGGAAGAATGTCATTGGAATTTTGATAGGAATGGTCTTGAATCTGTATATTATTTTGGGTAAGGTAGTAATTTTAAGAATGTTAATTCTTCAAATTCATATGCATGGAATGTCTTTTTATTTATTTGCATCTTCTATTTCTTTTAATAATATCTCACTTTTCATTATATTGGCCTTTTACCTCTTTTGTTAGATTTATTCCTAGGCACTTAATTTTTCTGATATGATTATAAATTGAGCTGTTTTGATTTCTTTGTCTAGTTTGTTATTTGTATGCAGAAATCCAAATGATTTTTACATATTGACCCTGCCATTTAACAGTATACATTTATTATTTCTAATAGCTTTTTAGTTGTGTCTAACTTTTTTTAATGTATATTATCACATCATTTGCAAATGCTGATAGTTTTACTTCTTCTTTCCCAGTTTGGGCTTTTTCTTTCTTTCTTTCTTTCTTTCTTTCTTTCTTTCTTTCTTTCTTTCTTCCTCTAATTGCTCTAGCTAGGACTTCCACCACTCTGTTGAGTACTAGTGGTAAGAGTGGTCATTTTTGTCATGAATCTGATGTTTAAAGGAAAAGCTTTCAGTTTTTCACCATTGAGTATGATGGTGTCTGTTTTTGTCAGATATGATCTTTGTTATACTGATATGTATTCTTTCTACCCCATTCTTTTTTTTTTTTAAAAGATTTATTTATTTATGCATACAAGCACTGGGGCACACACCAGAGGTGTGGGGGGGTGAGAGGATTCACCACAGAGAGCGGGGAGCAGAACAGGCAGATCAACAGAAGTACACTGCTGAGGGGAGCAGCGGGCACAG
>JAGFMF010011655.1:2483978-2532072 GCA_019455555.1 Galemys pyrenaicus | reverse complement strand
CCCCCCTGGCCGGCAGCAGGGATCGAACTTGTGCTGCAGTGGCTGCGATTTGCTTCGTAGTGCGTTGCTTAACCCACTGCGCCACCAGGGGAGGCCCCTTTCTACCCCATTCTATTGTGAGTGTTTATCAAAAATGAATGTTGGAACTTGTTGAATGTTTTCTCTGCATCTACCATTTAGATTATATTATTTTCATCTTTCCTTTTGTTGCTGTGGTGAATTACATTGTTTTTCACATGTTGTACCATCCTTGCATTCATGGGATAAATCCCATTTGATCATGATATGTGATCCCTTTAATATATTTTTGAATTTGGTTTGCTAAGATTTTGTTTAGGATTTTTTGTATCTATTTCATTAGAGATATTGGTCTATTATTTTCTTTTGTATGTGATATATTTTCTTGCTTTTAGTATCAAGAAAGGTCTCCTAATTTTTATTTCTAGTCCCTATTTCTCTCCAGATTGCCTCCTTGATACTTCCCACAAAACCATATATTGTAATAAACCTCAAACTCTATAACCCCGATTCAGAGCCATTGATTGCCTCCTATACCAAATCTGCTCCTCAGGAAACCTAATCCATTATAAGTGATGGCAACTACATTTTTCTAGTTGATGAGGTCAGAAAGTTGGAGTTGCCCTTCCCTTCATTATCCCACTCATGCTTTATAGCGTATGAATCATCAAATTATTTCAGGTCTATCTTCAAAATATTTATAGAATTTAGTCACATTCTCTCCTCCATTGCCACCATGTTAATTTCAGTCATCATTGATTAATGTCTGCTATGTTGTAATAGTCTTTTACTGGGTCTCATTTTTTTTACCCTTGAACTCCAACAGTGAATTCCAAATTAGAGAAGGCAGAATGATCCTACGTTTACAATCCTACAAACTTCTCATTTCTTGCAAAGCCCAAATATACCTTGCAATGTTCATGAGACCCATGTGATCTGACATCACAGCTCCTCTGAAGTCTTCTTTAGCTTTGCTAATTCTATTCCATTCACATTAACTTCACTGCAATGCTGGTAGTATCAGGAAGAATCTCAATGAGGCCAACTTTGACAACTGTTGTCAAATCAGGCCAAAATTGACAATACTCTTAAGACTGCTGACTATCCTTTCTATTCATCTACTCTGTTTTTGTTTTTTATGACACTTTTACCTTATAAAATACAATGTAAGTTATCTACTTATTATGTTTACTGTCTATACAATACTTCCCTTTGCTAAAATATAAGCATGATGAGGGACAGACTATTTGTTTTGTTTACAGTTATATGTGAAAAAAAAAAACCAAGAACAGTGCCTGACACATAATAATTGTGCAATAAATATTACTGAATGAGTGAAAGGAATACTCTGTTGTAACTATGCATCTGTATATTAAATGAAATTTAATAGTATCAAGTATGCAATCATAAATTCACTTAAGGATAGTTTTTTTTTTCCTCTCTATCCCCATGAGTAAATAATGAAATAAAACAAGGAAGGAAGATGGCTATAGCTTGCTAATTACACAACTGCTCTTAATTCTATTCACTATTGAGTTGTTTCTAAAAGTATTTAGGGATTATATTAATATAGCACTGAAAGAAGGAAATTCACACATTGTCAAATAACATATCGGACACATTTGTTAATACAAAATTGAAAATATTTGAGGATCTTTTATGCTTATAAGACATCAGATTTATGTTTAAAAATTTTCATCAATACTAGTATACAAGTCAGTAGCTAAAGATGAAATTTTGCCCAAGATAGTCATTAATTTTTACAGATATCATCTCATAATGACCTTGGAAAATTTGGGTTCCATTGTTATTAGACAAAATTTTATAATGCAAAGCATTATGCTATATGTCAAATTAGCTTTCGATTAAGGTTAATATTACTGAAATAACTACATCTGCTTTCCTCTCTATGTGATGTTTATCACCTAATAAAAATGCTAAAGTTACCAAGGAAAGATGTTTAATTTGTTCTCACTGCTCAGTTGTATGTTGCATCCTATTTTGTAGTAAATGGCATAATGTCCCAAGTGGGCTGCCATACTGTCAGATACATTATTTATACATAACATTACTGGTTAATCAATGAACAACAAATGCAATAGCCTTTTCTTTTCTTCTTGATTTTTAAAGTGATAGCAAGATGAGATATGTAGAAAAATATTGCATTTTCTGATATCAAATAACCTCTGATGATTAAAATATGCAGGCTAAAAATATGAACACAATAATTAAACTGCACGCCATAATGCATTTTGCTGAAGGAAAAAAATTAACTAGTCAAATATAAACACGGTGGCACCTTTTTTTAGCAAAGCAATGAGAAAGCACCTTTTATCATATATTACAAAAGGATGTATAGTTCCCAAAGTGATGAATAAAATTCATCTTAGAAAATAATTAAAAGGGCACTAATAGTCCATTTAGAATTACAAACTCTGTTTAAAAGTGTATGATATGATAAAGGAAATGATAGATATACATACATAAGATACCGCTCTTAAAATCTTGTTGATATTTCAGCAATGAATCTCAATGTGTTTGACTTCAATTCATATATGGAGAAAACTTTAGTCTTTTCTAGTTTCTCCAGCACGTATATTTTGTGATAAATAAAGCAGCACAATTGGCACAAATTGGTTCAGACATTCTTGCCAGAAATAGTATTAGAAAATAAACAATTTTAGAAGGCAAGTTTTAATAGTTTAAATTAAACTATTTGTGGAAGGATGAATATGAAAAGTAAAAAACTTGATTACTTACAATACAAAGATAAAAGCAACAGAAAAAAAAATGAAATCGTACTGTTATACTGTAGAACCAGACCTATAAATAGATATTCAGCTGAATTCTCATAGTATAGCTGACCTTCTAATCTGATAATCTGAAAACTAGAAATGCCCAGTTTTTAAGATGAAGCCATATGCCAAAATCAGTACTTCTGAAAACAGAAAAGACAAAGAATTACATGAATGCATATTGAGACCTACTGGGTGCAGGACACTAGGTCATGTATGTCCACCCTTTCAAAAGTAAATTTCAAGTCTCCTGAATTAATTAGGCATAATTTCCAAATGCATGAACATTTTTCTCCCGTGAGAATTATAATAACATTTAGAAGTTCATATTTAAAAAGAGAGAAAGAATCAAGAAAGATGATTTGTTTTTACTTTAGCTCATTCTGTTGTTTTTATTAATAGAAGTTTTAGATCAATACCAAATATTCTGCTCAGTTCCAGTGATTGAATATGAATACATTATGTGCATACAAAAATAGTGATAATCTAAGTTGATACAATAGTTCATTTTGCATTAGTGTCCTAGATGGGACAATGTTAAGAAGCAATTTAAATGAAATTCATTTAAATGTCAGCTCTCATGCTTGCGATTTTTCTATAATTGGTTATTTAATTAAAATAATTCTCATAGTCATTAATTTAGACTAAAACTTGCTGTGCACTGACATGTTTTAATTACATGGTATTAACAAAATTGATATGCTTTAAAAAAGCATGGTTAAATTTTAAACAAGAATAAATTAGAAATCTCATAGATCATCCTACTTAGTGTATTTATGAGAAAGTCGGTCATTTTAAGTGTTTATTGCAAACAAAGTCACACCATTACTGTGTACGTGGCTTATACCCTATATCCTTTAGAAATATTTGATGCACTCACAGAGCTTTCATTCTTGAAGGTTTTAACAATGTATGAAGTAAACCAAATATTAACAGAAACCACAAAATGACCCACAGACAGATGAAGAGTTGATGCTTATCTTATACAGACTCTCTTGGAGACTTTAGAAAAATAACATAATTTCATACATAAGAAGATAGCTTCAAATTTAAATTAAAAGATTAAAAAATAAATGATTTTGTTATAACCATTTTGTGATCCTCTTTGCAGACACAAAAGAAATAGGTACATTGACTTGGCTTTATTTGGTTTGCACATTACATTTGTGAGGTAACTTTGTGTCACATTCTCATTTCAATCTTTGTCCAAGGACTGGATAAATATTTTACCCTTTTCAAATTGCAATTACAATTTTTGTCAGGAGTATGAGAAATCACAATTTTAGTGTTTTCTATGAATTAGAAGATGTCTATATTGCTTTGACCTTTTTAATATTCTGTGATTTAATTGGATGGACAGTCTACTTTTACCCAGGATTGCCAGTCTTCCTATTTAATACACTTACTGACACAAAGACCATGTTAAATGACTGCTGTTTCTTTGTTCCTCTAGTAGGAGCTTTTGGACTGGTTGAAACATGGTTTTTGCCAACTAATATTTCCCCCATATTCTTTTGGTCAGTAGAGATTGAAAAACTCTTTTGCGGCCAGCAGGGTCCATTTGTGTTTTGTGTTTACAATAGTTGCAGAATCATGTTTCCAAGCCAATTTCTTTACCCTTACTTGGCTTTAGTCTAGAACCACGAATAGAGAAGCCCACAGTATGAGAGCCAGTGTGCAGAGTAAGAGAATGGGGAAGATGTTTATTTAATGACGTTAGTCTGTTTACATGTTTTAAAACACTGATGTTGATCAGGATACATTTGCTATTTTGGATCACCTTCTTTGTAGGGTTCGATGTGCCATAGGTGGTGGTCCTGAAAACATGGGAGGAAAGAAAATAGTGATTGTTCACCATTTTTTGGTTTTTGTTATCTTAAACTTCATTTAGATTCATTGAAGTAGGTGAAAACTACTTTGCAGAACTCATTCTGGTTCCCTTCTTCATTCTTACTTTCATGTTACCTGTATAAGTTTTTCTTAATCTAAAAATCATAAAATTCTATATTGTAAATAATATGGCAAGAATAGGAAAAGATCATTTTGATTTTCATTATAGACAGTTTCAGGATTAGCAAGACAGGAATAAGGTTTTATTTTTCTCTTCCCCATATTTCCATATATTTACTGTGAATCAAATTCATACAGTTTCCAGTATGATGACAAATACCAAATGAAGGTGATGATGAATTCATTTATTTATGTGTCTTTGAATAGTATCTAACTTATAGTAGTAGCTCAATAAACACTGGTTGAGTGAAAAGGTCAATGCTGAAAATAATTATAAGAATCACAAAATTTCAATTCTTTTAACATAGATGGGAAAGCATAATATTTTTAAAAGTCAGAAATTAGAAGATGTAAATAGAGGCCGATAAGTACTCAATCTCTATGGAAGTATTTTCCTGGATCACAGTGGAGATACTATATTTTGGTTCACTCACTGCTATTAAAATGTAAAAGAGAGGAAAAATTCTCATTAATCTGTTTTGTAATTTGGGATTTTAGCATATTTGGATCTCATAAAGATAGTTTTAGCAGTTCCTGATGCTAAAATTTATACTTTCATTTCAAGTGAGAATTTGAAATGATATAAATTTATTTTCTTGCCAAATTCTTTTGAGAATTAGAATTCATATGAGGCAATGAAATGGCCAGGATTTGAATTTTTGGCTCTGACACCTTTGAGTCCCCTGGTCTTTAGTAAATTAGGTTTTGAAACGTCCTGATCTTAAAAATTGTTCTCTTTCTAATAATATCTACCTTAAAGTGTCAGTGATTGACTACTATTACTATTTTGATTTTTCCATTGCTTTATTAATATTATTATTACTTGCTATCCTGATTTTTTCCTACCTGCCTTTCCTCTGATTCCCTATGGGAGTTAAGAGACCTAGTGGACTGCTGACATGGGCAATCTACTAGGACAAGTCCAGAATGCTTGATGATGTCATGCTTGATGTGCGACTCACCCACATGAGCCATGATTAAACATATTACCTGGAAACCACTCCCAAGCAGAAAAGACTATTTGTTTTCAAACAAGAACATTTCCCTTAAATCATGAAGTTGTTTTTGATGGGTGGTGGTGAAGAACAGTCGTAAGAATACTAACAGTGTATTGAGACTCATTCAGAGGATCATGCTATTATTATAATATATGAGTATTAAGATCATGCTGAAGGTCATTAAAGTCTGAAAGGAAATACAAATGAGGGCTCTAAAACTCAGCACAGTATCTGTATGACTATCTGTAATGAGAAGTTAACATGTTTTTCTCAATAAGTACTTGGTATCCTCACTATATTGAATGGAGTGCAACCTCAGGATTATTACATGTATAAGACTCAGGGATACATGTTAAGTGGTTTACATGCACTATCGCACAAAAATGATTTTTTTTAAGATTTATTTAATTATATTTGACATCATTTGTAGTCCCCAGGGAATTCCCACCACCATTTCACCCATGCACCATCACCTCAGTCCTTCGTGCTCTTTATGCCTTCTTCCCAGTCTCTACCCCTCCCCCAAACGATCCCTTTGGTTTGTTTTTGTCTTTTTGTTCTTGTGTTCTAAAATGATTTTTAAAAAAATATTTCTGAATAATATGAGACAGAGAGCTTGTGGAGATGACAAATAGCTAATGGTAAAATGGGCAAAGGATAAGAACAGGCAATCCATGGAAAATATTCATAAATTAAAATAAACATAGAAAAGATGTTCAATGTCACTATTTAAATTTGATAAATTTAAATCAAAATATTGAAAGGACAGTTTCTGATCCATCAGATAAGTAATAATTAAACATATAAGTAATACCCAGTTTTGGTAAAGATATGGGGAAACAGGCCCTTCCATGCATTTTGTTAGCAATGCAGATGAAATTTTAAAATGTGGAAGTACTTTTTTCTAGTAATTTGACCATTAGAGAATCTACTCAATAGGAAAATAGTCACCTATGTGCACAAACACACACGTACAAGGTTGAACTTTGTAATATGTTTAGCAATTATACAACCTCACAAATAAAGAGAGGAAATAATTTTGGAAGCTTATTATGTTTATATAAAATTGTAGGAAGAAAAAGAACACATTGAGAAGATTAAGTAATTAAATATGGTTTCTTGATTTAGAAGTTGAGAAACATTAGGAAATGTCATATACAGGAAAATTTTGTAAAGATTCCATTTAAAAAATTCCTTGCTCATTAAGATTTCACTAGCTAACCCCTCCCAGGTGGCAAAAATTATGGTGTTTAAAATTATTCCTAGAACATCTGGAATTTTTCATGTAACTTCTATAAATGTAGTTTTACTTGTATTAATAAGGACTTTCTGCATTCCTCAGTTGTGACTAGTAAAAACACTTGCTGATCTCATCAAGGAAAATTCTCCATACCAGTTTGAAGATGACATCTCCTTCCCTCCTCTTGAAAGAATCAAAAGAAGTTAAATGGAAGCTAATCTATTTATTTATTCAAGAAATATATATTACACATAGGCACTTTTTCTAAATGCTCAAGATTATGCAGATGAAGGCAGAGTCCTGTCATTAAGATATTCACAGTATAGACACCTACATAATCATATGCATGATTGGTATGGCCACTATCATTCTTTACATATAAAAAGGATTCCATCTTCTTCTTTCCCAAGTTAAACTTTGTTCAATTTCTCTTATGAGAAATACAATGCTCAGTATCTCTTGGGGCCTTAAACGCTACCCATAAACAATCCAAGAACAGGAGAGGACTTTGTCAGCCCAGAGGTATCAATCCTGCTTCTAATGCCTCTTGAGGAGCGAACTGGGGAACCTGCTCAATTTCCTGGTGGCTCTCCAATTATCAACTGCCGTTATCTCTTGTTTCATCACATAGGATCCCTGCTGAATACCAGTGGATGATTCAGCTGATCTTGGAGTCATCCCCATCAGCTGCCTTGGTGACACCATGGCAGCAATGCTAGCTTTTCTATGGAAGTAGAGGTTTTCAGGAAGTACAAAAGGAGGGAAAGTCCCTGCAACATGGCTTCCAAGCACTGGCTGCACTGAAGGACTTTGTCTCTGTGGTAAACTATTTATTTAATCCCTGATGCTAAATTGTATACAGATGGTTCATTCAGGGAAAATGCTCCAACCCCCTGAGTGTTATGATGGACTGACAGGGTTTCTTAATATAACTTCTAATAGCTATTCTCAACTCTGATATCACTGTTCCTTTCCATTCCTTTGCATGACCCTTCTGCAAGACACTAGACTGTCCCTTTCTTTAGATTTAGATCCTCATTGACTTCCTGTCACACAATGATTGGCACTACCTCCTCCCCTCCTGAGTGAACCACAGGCCAGATTACATATGGAATAGGGGAAAGAAGTGAATTGGGCAGCTCAGCAATCATCTCTAGATGGAGCCACCCACATGGGGATCCCAGTGGAGAAACTGCCTCTGGATGGAGATTGCTGATGAACAGTGTCACACAACTGTTGGTGGATAAAAGCCTGGCAAGCTGTACACTCAAACCTTTGAGAAGGGTTCTATTTTTGTAACAGTCAGAGACTTGAATTCTCATTTGGTGCACATGATTCCTTTGCTTGGGGAAACCACTTGAGTGAATTTTTCAGTTACTCAGAATTAAATAAAAATATTTGAGAAAATGATATCTGTAGATTTTCTTAGTTCAGTCAAAGACTGATTTTTCAGTTTAAGAATGCTATTAAATTGAGAACACAGGCATATTTAACTTATACCAGTTAAACAGATACAGGATTTATTGCCATTTCGTGTTATACTCAAGGCTGAGGGAGAACAGAAAGGGCTGCATGTGTGTGTTTTGTGGGGTGATGATTAGGCTCTGAATCTGCTTTTCTGGACTGGGAAGTAAAGGAAGTTCCTCCAGGCCTGTTAGCAAGGACAAGACCAGTGTGTATATATTAATATGTCAGGCTGTCTGAGGGAGACACCCAGAAGGGTCTTGGCAGACTATCTGGGTGTTGTAGTAACAAAATTGAGATGAGTACAATATAACTTCACTGCAGCATTCCTCTTATAACTTAGAGGTCATACATTTTAATAAGTTTATCAAACAATCTTGTAACCAACGGAAGAAAACTCCACTTAGAGTTGCCAGATATAGTAAATAAAATATAGGAAATCAGTTAAATTTGAATTTTAGATAAATAGCAGTAGTTTTTCAGCATAAGTATTTCTAAAATATTACATGGGGCATACTTATATGCTAAAAACTAACTTCATTATTTATTTGAACTTCAAATTTAACAAAGTGTCCTATAACTTTTTGTTTCGCAAACCCAACTTCATTATAACTCTATCCAAAAATGAACTTTCATCATATTTTCAGCTCAGTAAATGGATCTACTCAACACTTTTCAATCATTTTTCCCCTGATTTTTTAAGTTTGGGAATCAATTTCACTAGCTATCTTTTTTCAGGGGTAGTCAAGTAACTTAATTATGGCCAACCAAAAGTTACCTTCTAGAATGAAAAGACAGTGCTTCTCAAGGAAAACATTTAATCTTTCAGTCCCTTTGCTGTCTGTGAGCCTAAAGCAATGGCTGTATGTACAGCAGACTTTTTGTGATCATGAGGTGATGAAGCAGAAGAACAAACATCTACATGTTAATGGAGAAATCCCAGGTCCCAGATTCTTAGGTGAGTCACAACTTGGACCACTAATCATCAGACTCCTTGTTATTAGACAGAAAACAATTCCTTTCATTTAAAGCTATTAAATTTGGATTTTGTATTCTCTGTAGATCACTGAGATACGTACAAATACCTATTGAATCTCCTACCTGTATGGACTTTTTCAGTTTTAAATAACAATCAATTTTGGGGTTGAGAGAATGGCATCATGGGTAAATTGATTTACTCTTCTAAAAATCTCTGGGGCTGAGGACAGATGACAATAAAAGTGATTTGATATCCCCCAGAGATTCTTAGAAGCCTGTATTTGAGCCTTTATAGCTAGAAGGGTTATAAACAGAAGGCTTTCTTGTGTGTGAGATACTTAGTGAGATTGCAAGAAAAGGGGTTCAGAAATAGTGGAGTTGTTTGCGAACCTTTGTGAAACTAGAGATCAACAGAGCTGCTTCTAGGTCAAGTGACAGATGTAGACAGAACATTTGAAAAGAACACATTAGTCCTCTGGCATCTGGTGGTAGTTTGGAGAGTGTCCAGAGGCAGCACCTTTGGCATGGCCACTGGTTTCCTCCTCACAAGGAGCACCATCAACAGGAGCAGAAGTAAGGTCATGCAGGGAGTAGTCAAAATCACATTAGAGTCAGAATAAAAGAATCAACAACTTGTAGTGAGTGGGTGGATGGGCTTGCTTGTGAGCACATGGGAAATGGCCCTTCAGATACACTCAGTAATAATTGTAGTGGATTTTAAAATGTCCTGAAGTTCAGTTATTACTCGGGTTGAGGAACCTGATCTATTGCATTTGGTATTATACATCCATGGGAATTTTAACATAGCCTTTGGGTGGAGGAATATTTCTGTTAACCCAAGATTTTTAGAATTTACTTATATTCTGCTAAAACTGAGCTGCATGTATGATATGTCTAAAGTCTTTAATTATTTTTTCTTTTTTAAAAAATTTTAATTTATTTTAATTTATTTTTCTTATAATGTTTGCTTTCTTTTCTGGGTGTAGTCTCCATAGAATTTCATCACCAGTTCACTCATGCACTATCACCACAGTCCCAGGGATGGGATGAAAAAATTTTCTAATTGTGTTATAATCACTGGATAGAATGTCTATTTTCCTGTTTAGTTTACATCCTGGTTATTACTTACCTGAGTTTCTATAATAGTCTCCTATTGATCTTTACACTTTTCTCCTTAACCTCTTCAAACCCATGCTTTTCTATACTACTAGACCACATCAGGTCCATATTTAAAAACCTTTCAGTTGTTCTCCTTTGCAATAAGATACTAATGAAGTAGTTTTCATATCAATGGTTTACTTTTGCCTTATAAGACCCTAGTTAACGCTTTCCATAATGTGTCCTCAGTTGTCTTTATGACCCAATCTTCCAACATTTCCCAAACTGCCCCCTTACTCTACACTCCAGCCATGTAATCCACTCCCTGAATACTCCTCTTTCTCACTGGTACATTCTTCTCGTACTACATAGAATGTCATTTTTCTTTTTGTCTACTTCAGTTACTCCTACAGATTCTTCAAACACATTCCTGACATGATTTTCTTTATTAAGTCTTTTCTGGGGCCCATCAGAGAGAATTAGCTATACCCAATGCTGTGCTCCCATCATAATTTGTGCACATCCTCATATTGAACTCATCACTTAGAATTATAATTATTTGATTGCATGTCTCTCCTATTATATCATGAGTTCCTCGAAGGCAACTAATCTGATTCTGACCTCTTTTTAAAATCATCTTCTAAATAGTAGGTGTTTAATAATTCTTAATTATATAAGTGAATGACTCATTCTTTAAAATGAACTTCACATCATGTCCTGTTATTTCTACAGGCCAAGTAGTTCTCAATTTAGTTGATTCTTCTCATACCAATCACTACTACCATACACTAGAACTTTATCAACTAACGCCAGGATTATTTCTATGGCCAGGGCTTTTGTCTTCTTTCCATTAGAAGTGCTTTAAAAAGAGACATTACTTGAGTAGATTTGTGGTTTCGTAAAAATAAGCCCAGTGTTTGTGTAGAAATTGGACTGTGGCTGGTGAAGAAGAGAGAAAGCAAGCCAGTCTGATTTCCACACAGCTCCCAGGATCATTTTTCTAAAACCCACAATTCTGCTCATATAACTTCTCTTTGTAAAATGCTTCCGAGGGGAAATGAGGAGCTAATCATGTGCTTCAACATGTTTCTTCCCAAGTTGTTTTCTGAGGTTACTAAATTCACACAGAAAAGGAAAAGTTAGTGTTGCAACTGGAACCCAGCATTGGCTAATTACTTCATGGTTGGCATTTTCATTGAGTCAGTAGAGGTTATCCCAATAGCCCTCAGCTTTCCCTTTTCTGTTGCCCCTACCACTGCTCAATGTACCAGTCTAGGGAAAATGATTATTTTTCTTTGTCTTCAGGTACTCTCAGAAAATGCCCACATCCAAGTTATTTTTTAGTCCATAGACTTTTCAGCAATCAATTTTTCTTGAGGAGGATTAGTTTGCTGAGCTGACCTGATTCAAATCAAGGCATCTGGCAGAAGACCTAGACCACCATGTCCTAGGAAATGTTGAGCCTAAAAGCCAGTGGGTTTTCTTCAATTGAAGGGGATATCCTGCCAAGCTGATCCCACCTGGTACACTGGAACTGGGAGTTCTCTAGACCATTTCTCCAGGTACAGCATCTATTGATGGTAGACCATCTATCTACCTCAATTAGTGAAACCAATCTACTGTTTTTTCATTCACCTCCAGAATTCCCTAGAAAGAGAATTGATCTTATTTGCTAGTGACCTGGTAGCAGTCAATGCTCAAAAAATGCTACAAGTGAACCTACATTACATGGAAAATAAAACATGTACTCTGCCAATGACAATGTTCATTATGACAAATGCAAGTACTATTTGAATCCTTTCTTTGTAACAAGCACTGCCTAAGTGCTTTATGTATTTAATCATCATAACTCTATGAGTTTGGTATTATTATTATCTTTTATATAAAAGTGAGGAAATAGAGGCATGTTATGCAAAGTAAAGAGCAGAATTGAACAGTTAACCAAACAGCTGTACAATGATCCTTCTGGAATCTGCATACCTGGGTTTATAACTATGATTATGCATTGAAGACTCACTGGGTACATAATGAGAGTCAGGAACAAACAAGAGGGGATTGATCTGAGGTCAGGTGTCTGCTGACATGGTAATAGAGAAGATGGAAGAGAACTTGAAATGTCTGCTGATCAATCTCAGTGACAATTTTGAGAACTTTATGGCATTAACAATTTTTTTGATTAGCTCCAGAATGCCACATTAGGAGTAAACCAAGAAACAGAAAGTCTTATAGAATCAAAAATATAAAATAAACTCCTCAGTGGAATGGGTGTGGACCCATTAAAATTACTTAGCTTTAAATGTAACTTAAGAAAATTTACCAGTATGCAGAGTAAAAAGGAATGAACTGCAAATTATGAGAAAAAAGATAAGATATAGATAATAGATTAAAGAAAAATAGAAAGATTTGAACACAACAATTATTTCCTGGACTGTGAAATTTTAGATATTAAAATTCACTAATGCCAGTCAATAGTATTTTTCAAAAGCATATTTTAAAACATCTTCAAGAAAGTACTCCAGTTAAATGGAATTTAACATGACAAAAATTTCAAGATAGAAGAAAACAAATATTAGAAAGCTTGCTGATCAATGAAACTTTTTAAACACTGAAAAGTTGTTAATATTGTGCACAAGGTATAATGTAATATTTATGAAAGAAATCTTGACATAGAAAAACATAATGTAAGAAAAAATGAGTACTACTATGCTTCTAAAATTTTTAAAAAGCTTCAGTACAACAATAACATGAAATTGCTAAATTATTTTCTTAGGGAAGTGAAAATGTGATTGTTTAATTCATAATATTAATAAATGCATACAAGTTAAAATCATTATTAAGCCACTTTTCTGCATGTGCCATTTCCTCTGTCTCCTGCTTAGGCTATTTACATGGCCCATCTCTTTACTTCAGTTTGGTAATATCTTATTGATCAAAAGTTTCTTTTCAGATCATCTCTGTAAAATAGTATTTTTCATCATGTCCCCCTCCTTTATTTTTGTAGCAATGCCATAAGATATGCATACATAGGTACGTTTTTTTTTCTTTACCAGTCTTCCCCAGTAGAATGGGAAGTACCTGAAAGTAAGACTATCTCCATTCACTGCCCTATTCCAATGCCTAGGACAAAGACTTATACACATTGGATCCTCAGTAAATGTAAATGAATGGTATCTTCTCAATCTGAACAGAATTCCCCAATTAATACCCCAATCTAAACATAAATGAACAAATGCCAGAAAAGCATAATACACATAAAATAAGTATATGAAAAGAGAATTAACTTCACTTATAAGCAAAAGGTTTAAGTTAGGCCAATAGGTATTTTATGTAACTATATAGCAAAGATTTTACAGATTAATAATATTCTTCATTAACAAAATACGGGGGGGGGGATATAAAACATAGCTTTAAAGTCAATTTTTATGTCTTACCATTATTTCTTTGATCCAGAAAATCAACTTGTATGAATTTTTCCTACTGAAATATTCTTACAATTCTAAAAATAGATTTACAAATAAAAATCGCCACCTTTTATAAACATGATAAATAAGATATGCATATCCTATTTGGTATATAAGGGTAAAATATAGGCAAGTGTGTAGAATGCAATACATAGATGTGGCTATAGCACATGGAAAGAAAAATGTAAATTGCCTTTGATTATCTCTAGAAGGCAGCACTCTCTGCTCATTGGTTTTCTACTTTAGGAGTTTTTGAAGTGTCTGAAATTTTACAATAATATATAGCATTCTACAATTAGTAAGAAAACATAAAAGACACATTTATACTTTTTAAAAGGATTTGCGAAGAGTTTTCACATCTCTAGTGCTTTCACCACAGAGGGTCTATTAGTTCTTTCTGTGTGTTTTTTATACACTACTGAGTTTTATATGCTGATGCCTCTTTCAGGTTGTTTCATCTGTGTTCAGAAGTAGGCTTACTCTACAGCTTTTCTTTTTTCTTGTGCTGTGCTAGTCCAGTTTGAGTTAACTACACTAGCCTGATAAAATGAGCTGCTCCCCGATCATGCCCCATGCTGTGCTCAACGTATGATCTAATCGCTTGAACCCTTTCATAAAAAGTGCCATCTTTTTCATGCCTCTGTGCCTTTGTTCAGGATCTTCCCTCTGCTGACTGATCTTTTGCTGTCTTCCTTCCTTCAGAAGTATCAAATTATCTTTTGAGACACAGGTTAAATGTGCTCTCCTATCTGAGGTCTCTCTAGCTCCCCCAGGAGAATTAATTTTCCTCTGATCCGAGCTCATTTTATAAATAACATTACCAGTTAATAGCATTTATCACATTGCAGTGTAATAATGTTTCTGCATATTTTTCTCCTTGATCTGACTAGAGTCTATTTCTCATTTATCTTTCCATGTCTAGCTCTGGGTACAGTATCAAGTTCATCATAGTTTCTCAATCTCAATAGGTATCATTTGAATAATGTAAAGATACTCAGGCCCACTGAGAGATTATGAGTTAAAAGTAAAAGTTCACCATTTCCTTGCTCATCCCTTTGAATGATAATTTAATTTTCCAGACTGATAAGGTCAGCATTTACTATGTTATAACAAAAAGTGAGGTGGGGCTTAATGTCATCTCTCCTCAGCCCTCCTGGTTTGTGAAACCCAAAGAGTTCCCTGTCCCTACTGAGACATGTTAAAATGTCCTTCATCTGTCAGCTCTTCCTTGTTTCATTAAATCTTGCTCTTCCTGCCTGTTTATTCTTCTGGTTGCTCTTTTCTCTAGGCGAGACCTTTTTTGTTTCAACTCTTGGTTTCCAGAGCCAGTCTCACTGTGCATCTCTCTCTCATTCTCTCAAAAGCAAGAGCTACTTGGGTCCAACTAAGAACCAATGAATATACAAACCCCAATTAACATTATGAAAATGCCATATTCAGTACAGAATCTGAACAAGATCCCAGATCTTCCTACTGAATCGCTTGTTTCTTAACACTTCCATTGATTTTCACTGGTGATACGTTTTAAAAACAATTTCATTGCCGTAACATTGGTTTATGTTATTGTTCTTTAAGCATCTATAGGATTAACCTCATTCTTAACTTTAACCTTTCCACACCTCAAACAGAAAAGCAAGAGTCCTAGCCTGAACTGAAACTAAAATTTAAATGTATATGGGAACTTGAGTAGTGCTTTTGTCAATTAGTGCTTACTGAATAAGACTAAAGAGTGGTCTTGTTAATCATTTAGGGGATGCTCTAAGTGCTGTGAAGGAAAATATGAGGCCCAATTGAATTTTTGGTTCATATGGATTCACCTGCAATTCTCATGGGGGTGAGAGTCCTTGGCAAAAGAAAATGCTTTCCTGTTGTGGATCTCTGCAAGACAGGAGGGCAACGTGGAGGCTGCTTTATGCCTGGGACACATACAGAGACCTCTGCACACCAAGGACTCTGGAAAGCAAGCACTTTTCTGACACCACTTTGTTTGCAGCATCACAAGTGCCAGGAATCAGCACCGTTGGCACAAACATCAGTATCAAACAGTCAAACAAGTATCTAATTGGCTCTTTTATACTTAATATATTTTAATCTAAAATTTATATTGACATATTAGGAAAATAATGGAAAACACAGAAAACTATAATAAACTAACAGTCTCATAATTCCACCACTCAGATATAGTTACATACTTACATTAGCTTGGTATTATATCTGGTTTTTTGTTTACATTTCTACTTATCATAGTATTACTTTTTCAAGATTGACTGTAGACCTTGTCTTCTCTCTATTTAAAACTTTTCCTGAGTGTCTCTTTATATCCACCTCAGGCGGAGTTATTATAATTTTCTTTCCCTCAACTGTTCAAAATACATTCTCTTATCAAAAAAAATAGATAGTAATTTAGTCAATCTACTTATTTTGTAATTCTTTCTCCTAATAATTGGAAGCATTTTCAATACAAGTACCTAGTCCAATGTCTGGTACATATTAGATTTTTATTAGTTAAACAAATGTATGGATAAGTGATCATAATTATTTTAGCCACAAGGCAAATATTTCTTTGTAGACCTTACATTAATAGTTTGATGGATTCTATCATGTGGATGTAGCAAAATGATTTCACTATTTTCCATTTATTAGAATACTGTATCAAATCATTATTGTAAATAACATTACCAAGAGATATTTTTGTGTGCAAATGGACATCATACTAATTTTTTCTGATTGTACAATAGAAGAGAAATTACTTGGTTAAAAGGAATAAATACAATCAAGAATATTATTTTCCATAAGGATTATATCATTTTGTACTCCTAGCACTTTTAATGTCACTTCATCACTTCCCACATTGAATTGGACATTTTTAGATGTACATACAAGATGCTTTCCTTTACACATACGCATGTTAATCTTATAATTTAATATACCTATGCACATTTATTTATGCTTTAATCAAATATACATACATGGTAAGGAAATCATATTGTTTTAAATTTCATTTTTAGACTGCATTCCACAGTTACCAAATTTGAGAAATGAATGTTTATGTTCAAATCATAAATTTTGAAGATGGTCGTATTGAACAATGTCATAAATATGTATATGTGTATGGGTATAAATCATATTATTACAAACATTATTGACTTCCTGATATGTGCAAATACAAACATTGGGATTGACAAGCCAGAAAAAAACCTAAAATATAATTCTACAATATATGTGTGCACACAGATATTTTCATTTAAATATATATATAGTAATCTAATGAACATGACCTTTCTTTCCTGATTCTCAACAGACTATCCCAAGCATATAGTACAACCATCCTGACTCTTATGTCTATTACATATTTAGCCTATCATGACCAATTTGTAAGTGATTGTGTTTAACTGCTCTTGAGAGTTTTTGAAGCATATTTTCTCCCTGCTGTTAAAAGAATCTTCTATTTTTTTTCTCACTGTTTGATTGCCATGATGGAAGTGTGGTACTTGGAAGAGAAAGCATTTTAATTTTATTTCGTTTTACTTTTGCTAGTGAAAATGAAACCATTTCAATATAACATTGGGCATTAGTCTTTTTTCTTCAAAGCTGTGGATTGTCATTAACTGACAAAATATTCTGCTGCCAAGATCTTGCAAGTATAGTATTTGTTGTCTGATGCCAAACATCCTCTTTAAATGCTAATGAACGAAGTATGGCATGCATTCTGTTCTTGATAGATTATGCCTATACCTTCTGTGGTCAACAGAAGGGGAATTCCCGGCCCATATGATTTCCATTCTGGCTCACTCATCTCCTTAGTACTTACAAGCCAGTTAGCATTTAGATGTATTACTCAATCTTTTTCTTACAATGAGTAGAACAGGCAGCATTTAGCTGCATCCACTAAATCTGAAGAAAAAATGCTCTGAAGCAACTTCCC
The DNA here is from genome assembly GCA_019455555.1 of Galemys pyrenaicus. NCBI lineage: Eukaryota > Metazoa > Chordata > Mammalia > Eulipotyphla > Talpidae > Galemys > Galemys pyrenaicus. The sequence continues at coordinate 2,514,085 of JAGFMF010011655.1, read as the reverse complement.
TTTACATTTTCCCCCCATTGAGGCAAATACAATAAACATTCAATTGCACATCTAAACTTCCATTGTCTATATGTAACCAAACTACAGAAAACCTTGAGCAAGCTACAATTACTGTGACCTTTCGTTCCTTGGTGTTTTGGAGTCACCCCAAACCAAGATGATGGGATGACATAGTTTAGTGAATGATTTTAGGGAAGGAAGGACAAAAAAGTGTGCAAAACATGATATACAAGAAATCAGTAGACTTCTGCAGTAGTCCAAGGCTGTGCAAAGTTAGCATGATGCTGATACATGAATAAGGAAAGGGCTTGCGGGCACAGTGTTCCATATGCTCCAGAAGCCAGATTACTTTCAATTTGAATCAGGGTTTTAGCCTACTGTGTTGGTATTATAATTAAACTTCTTTAAATATGTTCTATCTATCACCTGTGAGATGCCTATAATGGAAGGATATAAGATTTAAAATCGTGATAAACATTATATGAGATGATGTATTAAAATCTTCTAATAGTACCTGGCATGTGGTATATGTTCACTATCTATGTAGTATTTATTTTCTGTTGCTGTGTAAGAAAAGAACACATTTAGCAACTTGCAACTTACAGTTAATCTCAGTTTTACACAGAAGTCTGGACAATGCTGAGCAGGACTTCTGATCAAGGTCTTAAAAGGTTTCAATCAGTGTATCAGCCACTGCTTTTTGGAGTTCAGGGTCTCATCCAAGCTCACTTCATTGTTGGCAGAATTCAGTCTGTTTAAGACTGAAGCTCCCATTTCTGGGTGACTGCAAGCAGGGGTCACTCAGCTTCTAGAAGTCACCCATTGCTCCTTGCCAAGAGGCCACTCACAGGCCCAGTCATAACATGGCAGCTTACTTCTTTCAGGCCAATAGGTAAATTTTTTATCCAGTCTGGTAAGAAAGGATCGTATTAACATGATGTAATAGAAAGGACGATTCAGCACCTTTCACATAGTTGATCAATTTGAAGAAAGTTGCATGTTCTCTAACTCTATGTAGGGAAGATGGAGGGAGGTGGTGGAGGGTGTGGGGAGGAGGGAAGGACAGCCATCACCTTGGATTTCCACCACACTATGTATGCCAACTCTTGTGTAAATTGAATATTCTTTTTGTTACAAGACACAGAAACCCGATCTGAATTTGAGTGAACAAAGTAATATTTCTAAAGGCAGGATTCACTGTAAGAATTCTGAAGTTCTTTTGAGGATTCAAGAAAGAATTTCAGGAATCAGGGTAGCATGGATTACTTCAGAAACCTAAACATGGGTAATAATATCTCTGGAGATATAATGTTTCAACATACAAGGGGATTCAGCTTCCTTACATACTAGTGTTGCTTCTTTCTTGGTGTTATATTAACCCTCTCGTGCCTAGTCTAAGCTTCCCAACCTTGCATCATCTCTGTGGAAGATACACAGTCTTCACCATTTCCAGAAGAACATGTTTGCAAAGGATCCCAACTTGTTTGTGGTGGATCCTCAGAGACCATAACTTTGGCAGGGTCAGTAGAGCATCATGATTACTTAGCTAATGCTGTATGGCATTCATGGAAGGAAATATATTAGTCCCCAGAAAAAACGTGAGGTCTGGCAACCAAGTTAAAACAAATGAAAGTATAATAGAGTACCCCCAAGTAAATTATTATGAATATTTTAGAGCATGAAGTTGAAAAAAACTGCAATAACCCTTCACATATCCACTTCCAAAATTCTGTAATAGAAAATATTTTTTCATTTGTTTTTGCCACCTATCTATCAACCATTTCCTTGTCTCATTTCAAATATGATAGTGATAAGAGTATACATCACTCTAGCCATACCAGCATGGCTATCATCATTAATCAGAGTTTGGTAGATTGAGTTTGAAATTAAAGTTGAAAGCATAAGCAGTCCACTGGCTAAACCTAAAAGGATAAAATTTATCAGATAATTATTTCTGATTTTATTTGACTACCATTTTCCTAATCTGAATGACAAGAAATATTGGCATTTTATTAAATTGGATAACTTGTTTAAATATAGCAAATATGTTTCAATAATATTAGGAACAAAGAAGAAAATATATAGTAAGCTCTTAATATATAATGAAATGCTAATATACCCACTTGGTTAAGTTAGAACCCTTAGAGACCTATACTTCTCCCTCACCCTTAAAAGCCAATTGCTAGCTAAGCAACTAGCTTTTTTCAGTTTTCTATATACTCTCTCTGCTCTCCCAGTCTTCACCTTCCCACCTCTACTCCTGTCTGACTCTCTCTTTCTTAACTTGCTCTGGTAATAATATCACAAATTATCTGTCTTAGGTAACTCCTCTCCGTAAACTGTTATAACACTACCAGTGTTATCTCTCGAAAGACCTGGTTTATTCACGTCTTAATACTTGATATTTCTCTTTGCCTGCACAAAACTCACTAAAGATTATTTGAAACATGTACATGGTGACCTTTGTTAATGAGCTGCTTCAAATATCTGTTGATCTTGACTATTTCTTTTTTTTTTTTTAAGATTTATTTATTTATACATACAAGAGCTGGGGTACAGGCCAGAGTCCAGGGCAGTAAGAGGATTCAACAGAGACAGAGAGGGGAGCATAACAGACAGACTGACTGAAACACACTGCTGAGGGGAGCAGCGGGCACAGCAGGAGAGGTCCTGCTGTGTCATGTGGGTCCCCTCCCTGGCTGGTGGCAGGGATCGAACTCATGCTGCAGTGGCCGCTGTGTGCTTCATAATGTGTTGCTTAACCCACTGCGCCACCAGGGAGACCGATCTTGACTATTTTTAATAAATAAATGTGGTATTTCATGTTATCACCAAATGATAATTTTATATGAGTAAGAAATTATCGAACATGCTAAGATCCACATAGGGAAAATGTATCAACAAATGAGCCTGGGCTATGTATTCATGCTGGAATTCTATGCTTCCTTCCACATATAAATAGGCCTTTATGATATTGTGGATAAGAAGGGATCTTTTTGATGTTTTTTTTTATTAGATTGAATTCCACACTAGAATATCTTAAGTGGAGTGTCTATTAAATTATCACTATTAAATAGGATTACATTTTATTTAGGTACAAATAAATGCATTAACTTCTAACCAAGTAATAAGCCTGCTTTGCAAATTTAAAACACAAGTTCAAGATTTCATATAGTATGAAAACTTGAACATAAGAATAATGATACAGTTTTTTTTGGTTTTTAATGAAACAAATGTTTTCTTACTTTGATATTGTTGGTTTCACGATCTTTCCATTTATAGGCTCATTTATTAACAAAGTTAACCAAATATACTACTAGCCAAGATTATTTATAATATATCATGTATAATTCTTAGATCATTATAGTGGAAATTTTGTTCATTTGTAATGTCATTTAGATATTGGAGGTAAATTATTTAGATGTAATAAAAAAATGTTTATATGCCTCCAAAGGACCTGTTATTATAAGAGCTTTTCCATGACTCTAATTATCTATCTTTCCTAATACACTTTACAATGAAATCCAATTTTCATAATTTCAACAGAAAAAAACACAGCACTTTATTAGTGAAATTGAAATGCATTGAATGTTCACAAATGAGAGGGGAAAAACTTATAAAATGCATGCATAATTTTTAAAAAATCAATTGATATGGATTTCTCCGACAATCAAAGGTGTACTATGAATACTTTATTGTCTAAACTTGAAGGCATTACAACCACTGTTACCAAGGACGCACCATGTCGTCATGGAAACAACATGGGTTTTAAGTCAGAAAAATCATGACCTTGTAACTATAGAATTCATAAACTTGAGTAAGTCATTTACCCCTCTGAACCTGCATCTATATTAAAAATTGAGTCAATTGTAGCTATTAGATAGGACTATTAAGAAGATTAAAAGTTCCAGTGTATCTAAAACACCTCACATATTCATAGCACATAGAAAGTCCACAAAAAACAGTTTCCATTCCTTGGCTTCCTGTAAAGCAATCAATGGAAGAAGTAATTTGTATTTTAAAAGAGCTAATGATTGAACTAATGGATTTGCCTTTGTCCCAAGGCAAGATATAGAAGATTAAGAATACTGTGAATATAGAAGTCTAACTTAGAATCTAGAATGTAGGTTGACCCTCAACATTTATAACAATGCTATTGCTAGAATGACAGAGACATGGGTTCCAGACTCACAGCTACTAGTTCAATCTATAAATTTGCAATTTTGGATTTCTTTGTTTGTCAGCTTTTTCAAATATAGTATTATAAAATAGAGGTGTTGCAAATAAGAGACTACTTCTTGGACTAAAAATTCAAATTTCATTGGTTTTCTCTCTTTAATCAGAAGAACCAGAAATTTTGACTCACTGGAATTATTTTTCTTAAAGAATGATAAGAACTTATTTTCTTTATTATGCTTTCTCTTTCAATAGACTCCTTACTCCAATATGAATTATGAAATAAATAATGTTCTTCCTTATCTCACAATCTTTTCCTTTTGCCCTTTAGTTTCCTTAGCTGAGTTTTTGATACCCCAGTCACTAAAGCTTTGCTTTTCAAAATACCTCTACAGAACAACACAAATCTAATATTTTCAAGATGAATATGCAAATTCTATGTATTTCTTCAATTAATTTCTCTCTTCAATAGTGTTCCCCATAGCCCACTTGTTAAGTGTGGATCAAGTATGATCTTTTCAAACATAAACTACTCCACATATCTTACATGTATATCAAGTAAGGCAAAATATTGGATGGTAATGAATGCATCTATAAGCATTATTTCTAAAGCAAAAAAAAGGTTAATTTGAAAGTCATTCCTTCATTCAAGATGAACAACTTTTTCTAATCTTCTGACTATTTATAGAAAGACCTTTACATGTGCAAACTAATTAATAAATGGGATCAATTTCAAGGTATTTTTTCTGGTTCATCACCACTTAATCATTCAATTTAAAAAACATTTTAAAGGCCAAGTCTAAAATAGATTTGCACCCACGCCCCCAGTGTGAATTTTTCATTCTTTACAACATGCAGTAGGTACTGTATAATGACCTTTTCTCTGTTTGGAACAGGGATTAGAATAATACATTTGACCCTTTACAGTCACCTGGGAGCGATGTTAGTCTCCATGTTCAATAAACTGAAATATGTCTCAAGTGTCCCAAGGTTAAGGCCATGACTTTAAACTATTTAACACAGAGTATCATACTGATTCACTTAGACTCTCAGGCATAAAAAAAAATTTTGGACTGAATTATATATATTTTATCAGAACAATTTATTTTCTTCATCCAATTAAAGCAAATATTTTACATTGCAAATAAAGCAAGTTACCCTAGATGCATTGTGCATTATAATAAAATTTATAGCTGCATAAATAGCAGTGTAAACTTACAGAAAGACTAGTAATTATAGTGCCATTGATGGTCTTTGTTGCTTTAATTCTGAGGCAGCCAGAATGATTAAACTGAATCTTAATCGACTTCTCCATTAAAAATGCTGGCAGAGGAGCTCCTTTAACCTTTCCCATTGATTGAACACAACAATCACCATTCAATTATAATGCAAAAGGACATTTGTTATAATGTAGAAAAGATGCATGAGCCATTTCCTTTTACTCAAGACAATCAATGAGATGACTCCTACTTTCGCAAAGGTGAGAATGCTCTACCTGGAAGTCTGATAAAGTCAAAACCAGAGGAAAACCTCCCCACTGTACAGAGGAGCACAAGCCTGTTGATGAAACTACTCTTGAACATATTCATTAAGAAAAAATGTATTTTCTATTTCTATTTACAATAGCCACATCTTTCCTTGATATATTGTTTTTCTTCCTAGGGTTTCAAAGTACTTAAATTACCGTGATCAAGGGTTTAATGGTGAATTAATGAGGGTGGTTACTGGGCCTTTTATATGTGTTCTCAGTCTATGCTTAACAATACAAATCAAGGCAATACGGGTAATTGGAGTAAGAGAATTTTAGACTAGAAAAGAGCCTTCAAAATTAACTGATTTACTTAAGGTCAGAGAGCTAATTGTAACAAACTTTACACCAGGATCTAGGTCAGTCAATTGCCCATTCAACACTTGTTGCATTTGTCACTTTTGAATTGCATTTCATTTTTAGTTAGACTTTTTACCTCATCCCATGTTTGTATGGACATAAGCCCATGTACTTATATCATATAAACTGCTATATAACTTAGTTTGTTACATGGTAAGCTGAAAATATAACTGCATTGCTCCATATACACAGTGATGGTACATTAAAGATAGTGAAGAGTTCTTTGTTTTTCTTCTGCAGGGGAAAAGATGAAATTTCCTTCTATCCCTCTGGTTCTTCCAAGGCTGCAAGTGATCAATTAATATGAAAGCGATTTGCAGGAGAAAAAAGTAAATTTAACTATATATGTGGGAGGAATCTATATAGATATAAATCCCAAATACAAAGGAGAAAAATAGGGTTACATCAGAGCTAAGGAGTGGGATAAGGATATGGAAATTTAAGGAGAGAGAAGAGAGAATAGGAGGCTCATGCTAGCAGAACTGACTCATATGATGAAGACTACATGCTCCATAATTAAATGTTTGCCTTGCCATTGAGACAGGTTTCTCTGATAGAAAGCTTATTTCTGACTAAAAACCAAAACTTAATTCTGGACAACACAATCAATTTTCATTATTCTAGGAAGTTAAGGGAATATAAAGTATCTCTTGAGACTGTAGTTTCTCTATTGACAATTCAAAATCATTCATATATAGGCCAAAGTGACACACCTTGAGAAGCCCTACTCTTCACTCATTGAGAGGTTGAGTTTAATACTATAGGGGAACGAAAATCTGGCATCCCAAAATATGATTCTGGGCCTGAGATTTATTTAATGAGGAGGATTCTAAAGGCCGAATGGAAGTTGCTTTTGATATTTTTAGGTTATTCCTCTTTGTAAGGGTTTCTCCCTAGAAGACTTAATTTCCTCATCTCTATTTAATGGCAATAACAGAACTTAAGTTTGTTATGAATGTCATTCCCCTCTTCCCCAATCTTTTCTCCTAGCTAAGCTATTTAAGATTCTGTCTAAAGCCATATGGGCAAGTTAGTCAGTCATGTTGGATCTCTCCCATATATATGCCCATATAGGAGATATACATGTTATTATTAAACTTTTATTATTATTATTAAACTTCTTTTTGCCTTTTTTTCTATCTTCTTAACCTGCCTGATGCTTATTTACCAGCTTAGAAGAATCCAGAGGTGTATGGGATGATATCCTTTGCCTGTCCTCTTTGCATCTAGGATAACTGAATAACTTGACCAATGAAATGTGGTAACAATGACATTATGGGATTCAGATACTATGTTATAAGACATATTTCATTTTTTGTTCATGTCGGACGGAACCCTTATTCTGGGGGAGGTTAACTTCCTGATAAGAAATCCAATCAGCTAGAGACCACCATGCTATAAGAAATCTTAGGTCACCACATGGACAGACTGTGTGTGTAAGAGTCATGAGTCCTCCTGACTCCCCACCCCTAGGATTTCCTGAATGAATATACATGGGGGAATTGTAAGAGAGTAGAAATACCTTTAAGTCTCATAGCTCTACCCTGTGACTTCTTGAACAAGAAAGGGACAATTGGAACCAAGGGGGAAGCAGAGACTCAGGGTAGACTTTAGAAGTCAGAGTCTGCAAGTGACAAGGTTGCTTCCCACTTCTGAGGGGGGCCTCCTGCTTCTGCTTCTCATGTCCTACTGTTTCTGCTTCCATTTTGGTTTGGCGCTTCCTCTGAAGTTAGGGAGATTCTGCTAATGCTCAGGTCCCATATATACCCTTTAAGCTAGGTTTGCTTAAGACAGGTTTTACAATATCAGTGCTTTTTTAAGAATGTATCTCTATGCACTGAATGGGTGCCATTTTCTCCACCTTCATGTATTACAGTCACCTTCAACTACAATTTCCAGCATACCATGCTGAATGGGGGACAATTAAAATGGAGCAAGGTGGATATCTATATCTATATATATGTATCTATATCCGTGTGTGTGTGTGTGTGTGTGTGTGTGTAGAGACAGAGAGAGAGGTAAAATGAAGGTAACAGAAGAGGTGAGATATGTGGAAGAGAGTGAGAGACTTGGGGGGCTGTTCCTTGTCAGCAGAGACAATGCAGTTGTTATCTTGACCTTCTTGTTAATTTTGAATTTCAGTTCTCTCCTGTCCCAGTCCCCATGACCTATCTAACCTGTTTCTTGTAGTTCTCCAGCAAAAGATATCTTAGGCTTAGCAAAAGATGTCAAGTTTTCAGACTTCAGATGCCCTCTTTGGCCAAAACCTGTTTGGCTGGACATTTACACATGAGAAGATGGGTTAATTTCTGGAGTTTTATTAAGACTATCTTTTCTTTTCTTCCTCTTCTCTCTCTCTCTCTCTCTCTCTCTCTCTCTCTCTCTCTCTCTCTCTCTCTCACACACACACACACACACACACATTCTGTTTCACTAGCTTACACAGCACTTAAAACTTCCCCACCTCTTATTTCAGTGGAGTTGAGTTCAAATTCTCTTTCCTGTTGCAATAGCTTCAATAAAATCTTCTGTGCCCATTTACCTCTGTCTTGTGTAATTTTTCTTTGACACAGCTAGCTCAGTCGTTTTTTTCCATACTCTCTAAATTTTAGTCATCAAAGACTAGAAATGTGCTGTTCCTGTGGTATCCTCTCCTAATTTTTCTGATCCACAAAATCATGTGCATGATAAAATGAGTGTTATGCCATGGCACTATATTTTGATAAAATTCGTTATGTAGTAATAGATTACTGGAAACTCTAGATGGATAGATGACAGATGTTCGTGAATATATGTACAACACATTTATAATGTATATAGCTATGCATTATATAATGTATAGCTCTCTATTGAAGTTCATGAGCCTCATTTCTAACTACATTCAATGGAACTAAATACATAAAGTTCATGCTACAGTATTACTTTGTAGCATGCAGTAGGGGCCGAGTGCATTTCATTACTTAGGGGAACATGCACAACTCTTCATTTTATGTTCTTTGAATATGTGTCTAACCACTAACACTAAAAGATTATTAGAAGCATAATAATTTCATGTGCTTTTAAGCAACTATTTATATGTAGCCAGCCCCATATCCCCAGATTGCCTATTTTAAAATGCAGCTTGAATATACAACTGATAGCAATTATGATGTTTTTAAATTAAATAAGTTATAGTGTATTGAAATAATTACAGAACATGAAGACATAACGTAAACAAAACAAAACAATCTTTTCTCTGCAAAAGACCTAAATTTCAAATGGCATCCTTCCAAATTAAAGGCAACCAAGTTTCAAATTTTAAATTCAAAAGTTAATATTTTTTAAGTAATAACAAAACTTCTAAGGAAATCATAAATTCCAAACTAACATGGACATTTTTGTGAAAAGAAAACCTCTTCCCATTGGAGTCAAAGCTAAATTTTAATTAATACAAAACCACCCTGCTATATATGCATATATACATGTGTATATTTATATACATATGTGTGTATATATATATATTAGAGATTTTCTAGTTCATAATATAAAAACTGTAGTTTTAATATATTTTCTGAAAATGTGTTTACTATAGGATATACATACTCCACATACCTCTTTTGGAGGGCAGGTATCACAAAAAGAATACCCCAAATCCTGAAATCATGGTTGGGAATATTAAGACGGGTATTTGCAGAAGGAATATTTTAGCTGGGCCACACTGAACACATTCTGTACTTCACCAGACTCCAGGTGGATTTGGAACCACTCAAGGCAGACTCTGGACACAGAGATTTCATGGATGTTCTCTAGACCGAGTAGGAGTGAACTGATAAATTTCTTTTTTGTGGGATGAAAGATTTGCCCCCAAGCTTAGGAAACAGAGCAAGCTTTGTCTGGTATAATAGGTTCTGATTTTATCACTTGTGGAGCAGAAAACTTTGATGGGTGATTGCCTCAACAGTTAAAGCCCTTCCAAAGTCTGATTATTTGAACCACTTTCCAATGACAATGGCTCTAAAGGTATACACAGGCTATTTCCTTGTAGCGTGTGCCTTGGACTCTTCTATTACCATTATCTTCTTATTACTTAGCTTTATAGTATTTTTAGAATTTATACATATGGTTATTGCCAAGCTACCATGTGCCTGTCTTTTTATTGTTAGAATGACAGGTGTAATAGTGGATGAGATTTAGATTAGGCTTTAAGAAAATTTTGATTTCTAGGTACAAAGTTTTGAGACTATATTGGAATCCTTTCTCTGAAGGGCTTTGTCTAGGTTAACTCTTTCCTGAGGGAGTTTAAGTGACTCAGAGAAGAGGTATTTCTTCATTTTCTACAGGCACATAAAAATAAATTCCTGCCAGACAAAAGACAGAGTGTTCTTTGGACTCTAAGTGACTAACCTAGTCACCAGAAAGCTGGTCTTCAAGCGTCACAATCTGACATCTAGCAGTTACTGATAACTGTAAGGTATATATACTTTAGAAATTATGTACATATTAATGGAATTTTTTCATGTTGTTTTGGTTAATACTTTTTTATTATTAATAAAATGTCTATATGTAGGTCTAATTTCTTGATTTATTAGGTATATTTGGAAGGTCATTAACTAAGCTACTTCATGCATTTGCACATTCATTTATTAAACTAACATTTAGTATTTCAGAAAGGGCTAGGTCTGAGAACAGCCATGAGTCACCTGTTAAAAGAATGTTGGGTATAGAAGAATGTAGTATAGAGAGGAATAAATAGAAACCTATTCCGGAGATCAGAATGATTTGTTATGGAAAGTAAGTTAGGAATAGAGCAGGGAATTCACGGAAATGGAAAGGTAGGAATCTGCTACTTGAGCTGCTAGATTGGAGGAGAGGAGTGACCCATTAGAGGATAATGATAAAAAGAAAATCCTATTTAAAAAATGAATTTAGGGCCCTCCCTGGTGACGCAGTGGATTAAGCAACGTACTATGAAGAAGACGGCAGCCACTGCAGCATGAGTTCGATCCCTGCTGCCAGCTGGGGAGGTGACCCACATGGTGCAGCAGACCTCTCCTGCCATGCGTGGTGCTCCCCTAAGCAGTCTGTTTCAGTAGATCTGCCTGTTCTGTTCCCCGCTCTGTCTCTGGTGAATCCTCTCACCTCCTGCACGTTTGGCCTGCACCCCAGTTCTTGCATGCATAAATAAATAAAATCTTTAAAAAATATTAATTTAAAAGATTTACATACTTTTTCTAACCTATAGAACAATGTATACATAGGAATCTGGCTTTTCTTGAAAATTTTAAATAACTTGTCATAAGTCTATCTGAGCTATTTCAGAGACACAAATAAGCACCTGTGCTTACCCACCCCACCCCACCCATCATCGACTGCATCTGGGCTGTGCCAGAAAAGTACCAGAATTAGAGTCAACCTAGGCAAAGTCTTATTTTTTTTAAAGATTTATTTATTTATGCATACAAGCACTGGGGTACAGGCCAAGGGTGTGTGGGGGGAGGTGAGAGGATCACCACAGACAGAGCGGGGAGCAGAACAGGCAGATCAACTGAAGTACACTGCAGCGGGCACAGCAGGAGAGGTCTGCCGTGCCATGTGGGTCCCCTCCCCGACTGGCAGCAGGGATCGAACTCGTGCTGCAGTGGCTGAAGTTTGCTTCATAGTGCGTTGCTTAGCCCACTGCGCCACCAGGGAGGCCCCCCCTAGGGAAAGTCTTTACATTTTTGATTACAGAAGCTTAGGAACGAGGGCATGAAGTAGGCCGTGGAAAAACCTTTGACAGATTCCCCTCCAGCCTGCCCAGTGTTTGGATGTCCAGGGAGTCCAGCCGTTTTCATGGCTTAATCAGATAGACGTCTGAGACTCTAACCTTGTGTTCATGTTGTAGGAAGAGACACATCGTCAGCCTGGGTCATGACTTAGAATATCTTTGCAAGGAGTTACTCTGCCAGTGTTGATAAGGATAAAAACTGGATCATAAGCCTTTCTGTTCGTTGGCTGGGTTTAATTGCCTCAACTGCTCTCAATCAAGTCTTATTTTCCAAGCCTGCCCTCAACCAATCATTGGACAGCTTAACATGATCTCTCAGTATTAATTGAAAAAAGAGTTCGGAGGTCAAAAATACAGGACTTTGTGAAAGAGGAATTTTAATATAGAATTTCACAAATCTCTCTTATGTTAATGTGAGGACCATTTTTTTTTTACTTAAGTTACATTGCAATATAACATTATATAAATTTTAAGTGTGCATCATTATAAATCAATGCCTGCATACACTACATAAAATTTATCAATTAAAATCTAATCTACCCTTCATCATAAAATTGACCTTTATTGGAAATTTTTAAAGAGGAAAACATAATAAAAAGAAAAACTCCCATGGACACTGAACATGCCTCTTTTGTGGCAATCTCTTAGAATTAGTATAAGTAGACATAATTTTGGAAATGCCACTTTTTACCTATCAAATGTTGAAATTTTATTTGTATTTAAGACTTTATTGAAGTTTTGATTATTTAAATGTGTGAGCTTCTTGTAGTATTTGATCATTTACACCTTGCACTCTATTTTTCTGATAGTATCACTATGACTTCTTTATTTTTGTGAGTATTTGCCTCGTCTAACTGGCTTATACATTTCTTCTTACTCTTGATGAGTCCATTGTTGTTAAGTAACTTCTAATGGTGGATTTTAAGTTTTCAATATATAAAAGATGTTTTCTATATTTTCATGAACTGTTTATATTGAGATAACTGTAATTTCACAAACAGGCATCTCTTCCATATCCTTTAGCCATTTACCCCAATGCTAACATTATTCAGAATGGTAATAAAATATCACATCAGGATACTGACATTGAAATAGTCAAGACAGAACATTCTCAGCACTACAAAAGGGGCAGGTGAGGTGAGTGTGGCCATAAAAGGTAACTGATTATTTCTGCCATATATTCTGCTTACGACTATTTTTTAAAAATTCAATATATACATAGTTTCAAGATTCCAGTTCTGGTAGAAGATATCTCAAGCAACTGTTCAACCTATTAAGTTTTGAGAAACTACTTGCAAGTTTTTATATCTCTTGATCAATTATAAATTGATCCTCAATTTTTTTCCATACCAACACACTTTGCTTTGTAACTTTATATGTGATTATTTACCTTTAGAATCTGGGCAAGACGATGCCAGTTGGCCAATAGAATGAGACAGAAATAAATGTTTATGAGTTCTGAACCCAGGCTCAAAAGTCCTGTGTGTTTCTGCTTCTCCTTCTGAATTCTCTGCTGTCATCATAATAAAATACTCTAACTGACCTGCTGCAGGATGGTGAAAACACAGAGCAGAGTTCAGTGACTCCAAGTCCCTAAGTCAAGGTCACCTAGACAAGTCAATAGCCAGTGGATCCCCCCAAAACTAAGTAACTCTGAAACCCAGCAAACCCAAGGAGAAGGAGGATAAATCAGTTGGTAGGTCCTCATCCAAGCACTTACAGTACACAGCTCAAAAACAGACACTTGGGAGAAACAACAATAAGAGGGTTTACTAACAGGAAGTGAGAAAAGAAAGAGTTGAGAGAGAGAGTTTATCTCATTAGTGTCCACATTGCAGTATTCAAGCCCAAAACCTTTGGTGGAAGATGACTGTTTGTTCCCCAGCACAGGAAGGAGGAGCTGGCATGAACATGGTGGCAGGGGGCGGGAGCACATGGTAGCACCTAGGAGACGGCTGAAGAGAACACCAGAGATGTGCAAGGTCCAGCATTGTTCACCACCATAAAACTGAGTGAAAGAGAACCAAAGGGAGAGAGTGAGACAGAGAGAGAGAGAGAGAGAGAGAGAGAGAGAGAGAGAGAGAGATTGAATCTTTGCAGTCCACATGAAGAAGAAAGCCAGCTGTGTATATTCCAGTTCTTGAACCCTGTGGCCACTACACTCCCTTCCCAACAGTACCCTCCCTCAGGCTATCAGAGAGTGAGTTTGTGCCTCTGTGCTGTGCCAGGGCCATGGTGTCAGCTTGGGTGGTGTCTAGGTATCAGGGAGCAGAGAGACCTGCTGGAAGAGACAGCACTGGGAAGATCAGGGAGCCTGGTACACTCCAAGTTGATCCCAGACCCTTGAAAAGTAGTACAGAGATTTGTATATCCTGAGGGTTGTAATTGGTTGGCTTGTTATTAATTTTTATGTGTCAGTTGAGAACTGATACAGATATGTTGTCAGTGTTTGTCTTAGTTCATTCTGTCCCACAAGCCAAGTCCCACAAACGGGTGGCTTAGGAACAACAGAAACTTGCTTTTTATGTTTTGGAGGCTGCTAGTCCAAGGACAGGGTGATAGCATGGTCCAGCTCTGATGAAGACACTCTCTGCGCTGCAGATGTCTGACTCTACACTCTATCTTCACACGGTGAAAGCCGTGTGTTATTCTCTGGGTCGCTTTTATAAGGGCACTAACCTCCATCATTAAGGCAGAGCCCTCAGGATCTAACACCCTCTGAAAGACCCTTCATGCTAATCCATCAGCTTGTGCAAGGATTTCAACATTGAATTTTGAGGGGACACAAAAAATCAGACCATATCAAACTTATTCCATGATTTCCAGTAATGAGGCAAACTTATCTTTTGAAAAGATTAATTTCAACTGGTGGGGTTTGATATAAATATTTATGCTTTCATCTCTTCCAAAAAAAAAGTACTTTTTATGGAATTCTCACACGGCCTGTATACACACCTGTGCATAAATACTTTTTCCATATGTAATGAAAAATAAAAACTGTCTTCACTTTATTGGTGGGTATCTGTTCTGCTGTCTGTGCAGATATCCACAGGTTGCCAGTTAAGTTTCTTAGAGCCTTTTTGGGGAGATACCTGAAATGACCATGGGTTTCCTCTTTTCTACACCCAAAATATGAAAGTCGCTCACAAATCCCATCATTAAAATAAAATTTAAAAAGAGTATAACATGTTTCACATTGAGAATGTTAAAATGTATGATTTCGAAGGTAAATACAAATGAGAGACTTCAAAAATTCAAGTTATCACCACAAGTTCCCAAAAGATCCCATAACATACATATGCATACAAACAACACAAATTCCTGAAGGGTTTTATGGAAAATCTTTTTGGCTATAGAAGAAATACCTTTCGGCCTCCCTTGTGGCGCAAGGGGTTAAGTCTCAACACTATAAAGCTGTCTGCAGCCACTGCAGCATGAGTTTGATCCCTGGCCAGGGAAGTGACCTATAAAGCACAGCAGACCTCTCCTCTCTCACCCACTGCTCCCCTCAGCAGTGTATTTTAGTTTTTCTGCTAGTTCTGTTCCCCATTCTGTCTCTGGTGAATCCTCTCATTCCCAACACCTCTAGACTGTACCCCAATTCTAGTATGCATAAATAAATAAATCTTGAAAAAAAAGAAAAAAGAAATACCTTTCTGTAATATGTAAAATTCAGGTGACTTTCTTCTTTAGAGTTTTGACACTTCTAATACTCTTTTGTTTTTGCTTTTGGGTTCAATAGATTAAAAGGCACTTGGTCATTAAACACCTTTGAAGATATTTGTCTGCAGATTTTACTTTGGGGTACAAAGATACAGGAACAATTTGTAACCGGTAAAGGTGGTAGTACTGAAGAGTAATATTTGAACAAGAATTGCTTGAGGAGGAATTTCCTACTTTAGACAGGCATCAATAGCAGATGGTGAGACCTACTGGGAAATAAGCACAAGTACTGGGGAAGGGAATTCTGTATTGTGGCAAATATCTGATCTGATGCAGCAGAAATCTCTCTCCGGAAACTGAAGTTAAATTGCCCATTAATGTTTTATAAACACTTTTTTATGGACAAGCTAAAAATTAATCAGAAAAGAAGACGTATTTTGGATAGCAAGATGTGTACAGAAATTTCTAGGATCTGCTAGAAGCAATCGGTTTTTCTCTCTAGAATTGGTAAAATGTGCAAGTTTACAATAAAAATTTAAAGCATATTTTGGAATGTAAATAGTTTGAAGGTTATATTGAATGAAATCTTTGAATGTTACATTAAAGGAAAAAGGAAATTTAAAGGGATAGTATTAAAGTGTACTTTTTCTAAATTATACTATTTATAACATTTACTATTACATGTCAAAATTTCATTGTTAATCAAAGATAAACATGATTTTTCAAAAGAAATAGGTTTAATTTTTAACTTTAATATGTTAATTGTATTGAGAACCTAAAAATCAGAAGATTGCGTACAGTTAAACAAAATACATACACACATACATATACATTGGTCTAATATGTAACTTTTCTACTTAATTTTTAAACATACTAAGGTTGTTCCTAAAATTGAAGGGAATTTCCTATAGTTTTACTTAAAAAATCCACTAAGTACTTTAGGATATAAAAACAACATAGTAGCAGTGGACTGAAATAAATGTAATTGCCTAACATTAGCTTTTGAGAATTTGAGTAGAACATTTGGTTTAAACATATAAAAGTAAATTAAATATTTAAAATAAATCTGGACGAATATGTCAAATATCTAATATATGACTAAATTTATAATTTAACATTCCCTTTATGATCAAGCATGTGTTGTATGTAAAATGGGTTTTCTATGAAAGCGAAAAGTATTCAACAGATTATGTTTACTGAAATAGGAGATATAAAGGAAATACAGGTGATACAGAAAGGCTTCACAAGTAAAAATCTTTATACAAAATTAATATTAGCATGTTAGTATTATTCTAAGTTAAATTTTTTCTCCTCTGTTTTACATGTTAAATCCTAACCCTCAGTACCGCTAAAGGTGACTGTATTTGGATAGATTAGACTTTTGAAGAGGTAATTAAGCTTAAATGAGGTCAATTAACATGTCCTCTAATCCCAGGACCAGTGTCTTTATAAGAGGAGATTAGGACCCAGAGGGAAGACCTGGTAAAGCACAGGGAAAAAATGGCCCTCTCAAGGCAAGCAGAGAGGCCCCAGAGGCAACCAATCCTCTGATACCTTTAGCTTGCACTTAAGGCTCCAGAATTGTGGGAAAATAAATTTCTGTTGTTTAAACCAGCACTTTATTATGGTATGGCAATTCTGGAAAACCAATATAAATACCATGGAAAAAATAAAATTATTTTAATATAACACACTTTCTGTTACTTTCATAATAATGGCATTATGATATCATCACAATATATACACTGTGATGATTTCATCCAAAACACAATTCTTCTCACATAATGTTTCAATCAGTGTTATGTTTAGGACACAACCATTTCCACTATGAAATTTCTCTACATTTTATATATAAATTACCTCGTCCACATCCTCTTCTCCCCACCTAGCCCGACTCTCTTTCATCTACCAAGGAGCAAGGATGCCTTATTATAAAACAATGTATTGCACAGAAAGTCTAACCTAAGTCAACTGCATGAATCTGATAGACTTAAAAAATCCTTCCATGTTTCCTAAAACTCCCTTGGAGAGAATTTCTCCTTTCTTAATGAGCCAATTGTTTTCATTAGCCACTAATTACTTTTTCTAAGCATAGGGGTATATGTGACAAAGATGATGAAATTACATGGGAAAATATTTTGCTGGTAATTGGGAAATATTATACCAGCCAAAAATAGCAACCATCCAGGAGATTATTGCTTTAAAGTTTGTGGAAAAATTAAAGCATTAGTTTAGAAGTATCATTATACCATTGAAGACTGAAAACAAATTTTAATCACATTATTTAAAGAAAGATACCAAGTACTACTGTATAATACTGTTAGTAAAATATACTTCAAATTTCAATGTTTATAAGAAGAATACAAATAATTTTAGGACATTATACTTGACAAGTTCGAGGACCTCCCTATGCTAGTTTATATAACCAGTACATTCTGGACTACCATCCGCTCTAAGAAAGATTTGTCTTTTCTGACAAGAATCTACAAAATAGATTTTGTTCCATGTATCTAAGCTTTATTTGACAGTGTGAGATAAATGGGACTCCAACCTCTTCCTTAAAGAAAGAAAAACCTTAAGTGGAATAGGAAACCTAGAAGCTACTATTTGGCTGAATTTTCAATCTTTCAGAAAACTTTTTCACCTAAGAGGTTATAAGAGTCATAAAATTTCTTGCGACAGGCATTTAGGAAGTTCAGGTTGCTGATGACTGTACTCTGGAAGCATTCACATAAACACAAAAGACATGTAAATTGTACATCAATTTGAAGAGTCAGCACAATGATAAAGACTTAAAATGAACATGAACTTAGATCTACTGGCGCTAGGGGAATCCGATAGCAAAGATCTTCACCTATGATTCAAAGCTAAAAGTTTCTTTCCAATTCTGCTCTCTTAGCAGTATATTGTCAAACCAACAGACTAATAAGAGCAGATGAGAAAAACAATTGTTTATTTGCAAAGCTAAGAAATTAAAAATACATTGCTTTCCTAGATCTTTGAGTTCAAGCCAAGACAGCTATTGGTCTAATCTTTAGACCTTTGTATTGTGCTTTATTTTTTTAAAGATTATACAATTTTATATAGCAATTATACTACTATAATGATTTAAAAATAAATATGTACCACAAATATATAGACACATATTTTTAAATTTTTTTTCTTTTTTAAAAGTTTTGCCTCTTTATATATTTTTTATAACCATATTATGTCAAGGCATTTTGGACAGAATTTTAAAATCAGTTTTGTACATGTTCTAAAATAGCATTTGGAAAAGAAAACCACTGGGAGATTAAAAGTGAGAGAAACTTTCACATGTAGGATTTAGTAGATTTGCAAGAAGCAAGTAACTGAGTAAAAAACTCAGTTGGGCTAAAATATTAACCAGTCATTTGGTCTTTTGTATATAAACTATGAGGCAGTTTATTATTGATTCCATACACATTGCTTTGGCTCTCTATATGCACAGAGGTAAGATAATGTCATTGCTTAGAACTGAGACTCTAGTGATAGCCTCTCTCAGGTCACATCCCAACACTGACTGTCTAGGGACCCCTGGAAATTTATCCTGAGTCTATTTCTTCATCTGATAAATGGAAAACTAACACTATTTTTTTTAGACTTACCAGAGTATTAGATGACCAATGTATATAATGTACTTTCCAGAGGGCCTGGTAAAGGAAATACTTAAAAAGCTGAAGAATACAAAACACTAAATTGAAGGGGTATATACATTTCTGTGTTCATAGCAGCATTATTTAAATAGTGAAGTTATAGGAACAAGTTATAAAGATAGATGAGTGAATTAGGAAGATGTGAGATGTGTGTGTGTATATTTATGCAAACTATTAGCTTTCTATACACACACAATGGAATACTACTCAGCTATATATATATATATAAATAAAAGATAAATATGTATATATAAAAGATAAAACTTGCCATTTGTGACAACAATGATGGAACTGGGGCTGATTATGCTAAACAAAATAAGTCAGAAGGAGAAAGACAAATAGTAGATAGTATTGCTTATATGTTGGATATAGAGAAACAAAACAAAGGGTCAGATAAAACAACAACAAAATAACCCCAACAAATCCTAGAAGTCTGACTATAATTGAGGTGAAAAGAGTGGGAGTGAGGCTAGGGGACAGAAGAGTGGGGAGATGGCACAATGGACTATGGTGAAGGATTCTGGGTGACTTGGGGGACTGTGTGATGATGTACTAACATACACTTTAAAGGGCATATCACATACTACTAGATCATATACAGTGCTGTAAACCTATTTTACCACAATAAAAAAATATGATGAACATTATCATTTGCACTTGTCATAAATAATCAAACCAATATTCAATTAACATGTGAAGAAAATAATAAAAAAATCCCACACTGTTAAAAAAATCAGAACAAAAGATGTATACTCCAAAGAGAGGTATTTGACACATAAAATGGCTTAAACAGATAGGACATTTGATGCATGGACTTGTAATGACAAATTATCCTAATGAAATATCTAGATTAGGAATTAAGGACGTGACACTATACCATACAAGGCAAAGGGACAGAAACATCTACTTTACTATTCTTGGAAGAAGCATTTCTATGCCTAATTAAATATCACCTAGTATACAAATTATCTCATAATATATATGTCACTTGAGTCCTTCTTTGAGTGAGCTTTCCACTTTTGTGGGTATACATTTTATTCTAGAATTAATCATCAGTTGTTCACATTCTCTATTCTTCCCCCGACAGTCTTGTTTTGTTACTGTGGACATTAGCTAATGATTTTTACTCTCTCTCTCAAAAGCATTTGAAATACCTAAGAGAGAACAAAAGAAAATCAGAGTTTTCTTTTCTAATTAGCATACCAACTCTCACTATGCCCAGCCTGGCTTATTTTATTTTATTTTTGTGAAATGGTATATAGTGATTTTTAAAAGGCACTGGGAGAACTATGCAATGTTTTTCACTCTAAGAAAAATGTAGGACAGCTGTGAAAGCTGGGATCCTAGGGAGAATGAGGTAAGATTCCAGGTGCTGTCTTTGGCTGTCAGTTCTGTTAAACAGTATTGTAGTAAAATAAATAAATAGATAGATAAATAAACACTGCTCTTTTAATTGCCGAGCAGGCAGGTTTGGGTAAAAGATGTGCCCAATCACAAGGGAATGCTCATGAAAGGCAGCTTAGGGCTTCCTGCCTTGTGTGCGGCAGGATGGACACCTGAAAGACCTAGCTATGCCGGCCATGATCAGAGCAGGAGCGCCTATAGAACCAGAGGTGGTATTTCTTTGTCGCTTTTCCCTGTCTCCTTTCCCTCACTGTCCCTCAAGATTTTCCTGAGCAACTTTTTAGTGGAAATAAAAACGATGTTTAAAATTAATTTTCCAGAAATGTTCATTACAGTCATCTTTATTTCAGTTTCTTCACTCTGAGTTTATCAGAACAACCCTAAACTAAATATAAGGACCAGGGGCTCTCTGGTGGCGCAGTGGGTTAAGCAACGCACTATGAAGCAACCCGCAGCCACTGCAGCACGAGTTCGATCCCCGCTGCCGGCCGGGGAGGGGACCCACATGGTGTGGCAGACCTCTCCTGCTGTGCCCGCTGCTCCCCTCAGCAGTGTGCTTCTGTTGATCTGCCTGTTCTGCTCCCTGCTTTGTCTGTGGGGAATCCTCTCACCCCTCCCACACCTCTGGCCTGTACCCCAGTGCTTGTATGCATAAATAAATAAATCTTTAAAAAAATAAATACAAGGACCATATTTTCTCAGAGTCCACAGCACTGTTGAGTGACTCAACATGTATCTGTCATATGTGTATAATTTTTAAATTCTTTCACATAAAAAGAATAGGAAAATGGGGGACATTCAAATCAAAAGACTAGGTCAAACATGAATGCAGGATACACTTGATTTTTTGTGATTTTAGCACAAGTCTAAAAAATCCCCCAGGATCCTCGAGGGAGCATGAACAGAGTCAAGTCATGGTGTAAAGGAATGGCAAGTGTGTGGACACAGTTTTAGTTGGACAAGCATAATTTTACACAGAAATTAATAGATCAGCTTTCTCCAGAAACAATCAACTGTCTAAAGCACAGGTAGTGAAGTGCTGCAGACAAATACAGCAGACGCCAAAATAATAACTAAGAAAGGGAGATGGAATCACGGATGAAGGTTAAGTTTCTTCTAAAGGACATGCCTGGAAAGAATGACGTGAGCAATAAGATTCTAAAAAGGAGGTCTAGACATCAGACTAACACAAGCTTATATTTTGTATGACATAGACCTGTAGAATTCAAGGGAGGAGTTATTTTTAAATTTAAGATTGTGAAAATGGTTGTGAATTATGATAAAGTCAAGATTGTGGTCATGCTTAGTGATGATACCATGAAATGGAAATGAGAATGGTTCAAGTTAAGGAGATGAAAGTTTGGGGTATATAAATCCCAAAGATGGGAGAAAACAGAGAAAGAGTGTAATCTGGGTCTCGCGATAATGACATCCATTGTTATTGGATTCTTACCCTAGATACATGTAGTTAAGCACAATGAGAACTAGGAAAGACACTATCAGTGGATCGTGTGAACTTAAAAAACCAGTGCTAGAGGAATAATGGACCAGCAGCTAATCCACCAATTCTAAGACATTTTTCTCCTTGCTTATTCTGTTGTTGCTCTTTCTCATAGTAGCCTGAAGTCATGCTAATTTTTTTTTTTTTTTGGTTTTAAAGTATATTTATTCAATAAGTGATAGAACAATAGCCACAATAACAAACACCCAAACTGGTTTTAAATCCCCCTATTAAATAGATGGTAACTTGCTTCTGTGAAAACAATCTATCAGTGACAACCTCATGCTTTGAAAGGGAGCCAGTTGGCATCAGACCTACTCCAATTAATAAACTTCTAAAGCTGATATTAACCTATTCCTACCTCTATAACTAACTCATAACACACTCTATAACCAACATAACCCATGTTTTCTAGATAATACCAATCTACTCTAGCATCTGTAACCACCAGTCTGAGAATTATTTTTTTTTAAGATTTTTTTTTTTTTTTTTTGCATAGAAGAACTGGGGTGTAGAACAGAGGAGTGGGGAGTGGAACATGCAGATCCACTGAAATTCACTGCTAAAGGGGAATAGTGGGCAAGACAGGAGAAGCTGATGCACCATATGTGGGTTAGCTCCCTGGTCAGAGATTGAACTCAGGCCGTGGTGCTGGTAGAACTGAGACTAACCCCTAGGCCATCATGGAGGCCCCAGTCTGAGAATTCTTGACATCAGAGTTGTGTCTTTAAAGGACACATGAGTCTTACCAAAAAATAATTGTTGAATATGAACTACATCACTAGCAAGATAGATGGTAATAATATTTAGTCTACTTTCTAACCTTCCCATACTCTTAAATTAGCTAATTTTCAACTGGGGAAGTTAGGAGTTCTTAGCTCCACTGGGATGAAGTACTGGGGTTAGAGTTGAAAGGAGAAAAACATGGAAGCCCAAAAATGTGAGGGTGCCATCTGTCTTAATTTCTGAGGGTTGTTGGAACAAAGTACTGAATCTGAATGGCTTCAAACAACAGAAATGTATTTTCTCATAGCTCTGGAGAATAGAAGTCCAAAATTAAGTTGTTCATAGGGCATGGTACCCTCTGAGCCTCTGGATAGAATCCTTCCTTTCCTCTTCCAAGCTTCTCGCAGTGGCTGTCAGTCCCTCATATACTCCAGTCTCTGCCTCTGTTACCACATGGTATTTTGTGCATGGCTAAGGCCAAATTTCTTATAAAGATACCAGCCATATTGGATTAAAACCCTTTCAATTCTGGTAGATTGCATCATAACTTATTATATTGGCAAGGATCTTATTTCCAAATAAGCACACTCCTTGTGGTTCTGGGGGTGTGGAGGACTGACTTCAACAGCAGAGACAATTGAACTCCTAACAGCAGCTTTAAAGGGCACTGACAAAGAGCAGGCTGGGGACTCAGAGCAGGACAATGGGAAACAGAGAGGCGCCAACCCATGTGGAAGTTCCCAGATAGCAGATCTTCATAAACTAACCCGGAAGTTTAAAACTGAGAGGTACTACTAAATCAGCAGGATAGACGTAGAGAGTGAGGATGCCAGAAAAAGCAAACTACCAAAACTAAATTAGGAAACCAATGGGAAGAGGAATGAGGACTCAAAGTATACCTGCTTTAACTAGAAATAGGCTTTTTTTATTTAACAACAATAAATATATCAACTTTGATAAACTATGAACAATTGATACACATATCTGAGGTTATAAGTCAATTATGATATTGAGTGATTGTTTAATTAATATTTCTGATTGCTAGTCTGAAATTGTTTGTCAAGTCACACAGCATGGTGTTTAGTTAAGGACAGGCCCTAAAGCTACATTGCTTGACTTGACCTCAGGCAAGTTCTGTAACTTTTTCATTCCTCAATTTACTTATCTATAAAGTGATTACCTATCTCACAGGCTGTTTTGAAGATTAATCTATATAATCTGCATGTATTAATCTGAGTTAACCTATATAATCTGTGTCTGGCACATAGAAATATTTAAAAACCATTAACTATGGTATATTAATTTTAATTTACTAGGCATCATATTTTTATAAATTAAATTCTTGAATTACATTAAATTAAATATAATTACAATGAGTACTGATTTTTATTTTAGCTTAAAGTTTTTTTATTAATCTTTGATATGACTTTTTTTCTTTTTGGAAATATGGGTTTTTATTTGCATAGGTTTGCAAAAAATTACTTTTAGACATCTTTCTGGCATAGTTTCATCAGACTCTAGAATATAACATTTACTAAAATATACTTGCTAATCAATTTTTTTATGTACTTAAACGATGTGTGATTTTTTTAAGATATTATCTTAAGCATTTTGAATAATCAAATAGTAGTAACTAAATGATGTTCACTTACCAAATATCATTCTACTGAACACATTACATACATTTTTCCCTTTTATCATAAAACAAACCCACTGTATGTAAGTCATAATATTCTCTCCACCCACCTTCCACCCTCTTCTTTTACATGAGGTCTGTGAAGCATGAAAAGGTTTAGTATTTTGCCCAGGGTCACACAGCTAGGAAGGGCAGAGAATTCAAACCAGTGTTATCTGATAATAAAGTCTGACTCTTAGTCTCTTTCTTTGCTTCCCTGCAAGACCAGTTTCTGGGCCTCATTTTGATTCACACAGATTTTTTTAAAAGATGAAATATGTGGTAACTCAGAAAATATTTGTAAAATGCACACTTTCTGCATAATTGTTACTCAGAGGACTAAAGTATATTTTGTGAGCATAATTTATTTCTAGTATTTCTAGAAATGGCATTCAATAAAATTACTAACTAGTTTTTCAATTAGGACTGCTCCTTTTAGGAAAAAAAGTTCTTGACTTTCAGCAACACTTCAAGAAAAGCAAATGGCAATGACAAACACTATACCTATTATTATCTTACAAAGTAAAGCCTTGGTCTAGAAAATTTTCAGTCAAAAGACTAGATGTACTACTCTGGTTTTCACTTTTGCAGTGTTTCTTATCTCCAAAAACCATGAAAAAAACCCTTGAACCCCACCTTTAACAGACCTCTCTCACCTCTTCTCTCTGTTGGGATTGTTTACAATTGCTTTCTACCTCTGTCTCTAAGCACATGCTGATTAAAATGTCTTAATTAAAATTATGACTACTACAGAAAAATTATTGAGCAATTCTTCAGGATGAAAATGCTTAGTGTTGGGAGCCTAATTCCACTGTTCATGTTTATACTGAGCAATATTTTCTAAAAGGTTCACCTTTCTGTTGTGTAATATTGGATTCAGTCCCAACAGCTAGAAGGTATTGTTTTTAAAACAAGGCCAAGCAAGCATAAAAGTTTGTATGATGATACAGATTTGATTAGCTCTTAAGCAAAACAAGTTCAGCCAAGTTGGTCTGTGCAGTGATTCTAGACTGCATACTGTAACTTTCTTCTGCAGCCATCATTCTGAGAAAGAGTGGGGTTTTGTCCTATTTTAAAAGATGTTTAAAAGGAAGAGGCATGGGATGGCATGGGTCATAGTGCTGGGTAGCCTGCACTCAGAAACACTCTAAAGACACTGAGATGGAAGTCAAGTTAGAATCATAGTACCATGTGAGACATCAAGGAGTTTCACTAAGAAGCCAGCATTATCATTTCTCAATAAGAATGGGGCTTTGTTTTCTAACTGATTAAGCTCTCCACAAAGTAGCAAGCTATATTGCTCCCCTAAAGTTCTTCTCATTGCCTGGTGCAATATTCATTCTAGAGCTATTAGCAGTGCAAAAACCTGGAAGGACCATCCTGAATCACCTGGAGAATTAATTAATATTGATGGTTCTCTCAAAGAGCAGGCTTTTAACCAGCCAGGTATCCCAATGATCTACAAAGTGGTCTTTTAAAACCTGCTTCCTTTTTTTTGTACAAAAGCAGAGAAACAAAAAACTAGTTGAGTCTATGCATCTAAGACATTATGTTATATAAGCAAATCACCTTGGAACATTGCTAAAAACAGATTCTGATTCAGTCGGTATGTGATAAGCCCTGAGATCTTCAACTTCTGTTAAACCCCTCGGTGATGTCAAAGCTCTCAGTCAATGAACCCAGCATGACTTTAGTCTCTTTCCTTATCTGTGTTAGACATGAGCACACTGCCACATTGACTAGATGAAAATCTACCTGATTTAAAGGAAATCATTTATAGACTGACATTTTTCACTAACAATTCAATTTGAATTCAACAAGCATATACTGAGAACTAATTTCTTCCTTTCAAGTCTACATAATCTTCTATGAAACAGCTCCCACACATTCCCCCTGGGATCTACCAAAGATTCCTACTGATCAGTACACCTTTGTGATCTATGATAACAACCTTTGCTTGGGATGTAGTCCTGTGTAGTCCAGCAGGCTACGCTTATATGGGCAAAGTGAAGCAATTCCTTTTTGTTAGAGGACCCTGGGACTAAGACCTTGCTTGCCTAACCTACCTGGTTCGAAAATCCAGGCTAACAGGAATTTAGACAACCACCAGTGAGAAAGAGACTATCCACTCTGCAAAGATTTCTTGTTTTCTGAAAGTGGCTCTGAAACCAACTAAAATCTGAAGATTGCAGAAGATAGATCTAGAAATGAACAAAGTCCCATTAGCATGTTAAAATGCACAGCCCTGGGTGGAGACGTAAGATGTTAATGACTTAGTCTATGTATGTGCTAGTGATATGTTCTATGTATGAATATTGGCATGCAACTCATCTCATGTAGTCCAATATAGTCCAGCCCAAATACACTATGATGCTGCCCCCACTACCCCACCGTGGTAACCAACCCCATAAAACCAGGACTCCCCACCACTCTCAGGTTGAAACAGTGGCTCAAGGTATTTGCCACCCGCTGCTTTTGTGTTATCCACCATACCTACTCCTCAATTGAAAGCTATTGACTCTTTCCAAATTTGTAGGGGATTAATTGGTGAAAGCCAGCAAATACTCTTCAAGATCTGTAACACTTTCACTTCACACATTCTCTCCTGAGTTCAAAGATCACCTTTAAAAATGTGAAAGTGTTTTCTGCTTCCAGAATCCCCTATAAGCAAGTACAAATGATACCAAATCCAAGGGAAATAAGGTTTGTTTTGTAAGAGTGATTCTCAACTTAGAGGAACAACCTACTTTTCACCAAATTCTGATGGACAACTGGCTTTTCTCCAGTCTTTATTTGCTCTCAATGTACTACCTACCAACTAGAGTATCAGAGTCTACTCACTGAGGTTGCTATACTCTTGACCAATGTAGGTGGTTGATTGGTAGTCACAAAAAGACATGCTTGCTAGGATGTGTAAATGTGACCTTATTTGGAAAAGAGGTCTTTGTTGAGGTCTTTGTAGAGATAATTAAGAGAATAGCATCCTGGATTATCTAAATCCAATGACAATTTTCCTTATAAGAGACAGAAAAGATACATCACAAAGAAGATACATCACAAAGAAGAGATGAAGACAGAGAAAAAGACAGACAAGAAATGCTAACTACACCGAAGATAGAAGAGGAAAGAGCCTGCTGAAGGAGTGTGGTGATGCAAACATCCAACCTCCAGGGTAGTGAGAGAATAAGCTACTGTTGTTATATGCCACTCAATTTGTGGTAATTTGTTATGGCAGCCTAAGTGAACTAACACAACCAATAAGCCCAAACCCACTCTTCAGACAGAACTTTAATTATGATTTTATTTTAGCCAAGGGATAATATTTAAATGAATATAGCTTACAAAGAATTAAAATGACCTAGAGACAGCTTCTTTGATTCTACAGGACACCAGAAGGCCCATTCAACCACTTTTGCTTACAGTGGAGCAAATCAAATTTGGATACTGTTGAATGTGACGTGACATATTCTTTAAGAATGGAGTCTAGTGGAGTAGACAGATCCTAACAAAGCCAAATAAAGGCATAAAGTTGTACTAAGTGACCAAACAATGGCTACATGCTCTTACAAAAGTTAGAAGATAGTTCAATAGTATGTGGGAATGAGGCCATGAAAGTCACTCCAAAAAAAGAGGCATTTGAGCCAAATATTTCAATTGATGGAAGAGATGGAAGCAGGAGAGAAGCATTTCCGTCAAGGAGAGAGCATGGGTAGTGGTCCTATGGCAGTCTCCCCTGCAGCCCAGAGAGAAAAGATTCCGACAAGCTAACAGGTACAAAGCGACCATCAAATAATCAATGTAGGATATTGCACAATGTGAAACAAATGCTTTATGAAATTCCATCTGAGTTAAAGCATCTAAATATTGACAACTGAAAACTTTACTTATGTAGATCATTTTCAAAATATCTATACATCCAAACATTAGTTAAAAGATATTTGAACATTATTTGTTCCCCAGAGATTTATTTTTATTTATTTATGCATACAAGAACTGGGGTAAAGGCCTGAGATGTGGTGGGGGGGGGGGCGGTGAAAGGATTCACCAGAGACAGAGGAAGCAGACAGGCAGAAAGACTGAAATATACTGCTAAGAGCAGTGGGTGAGAGAGGAGAGGTGTCTGTTGTGCCATGTGGGTTAGCTCTCTGGTGGGGGATCCAACTCTTGCTGCAGTGCCTATTGAGAGCTTAATTGTGCTAAGACTTAACCCTTTGTGCCAAGGTCCTTAAAAGATATTTATATATTTAGGGGCCTTTCTGGTGGCACAAGGGGTTAAGTGTCAACACTATGAAGCTATATGCAGTCACTGTAACATGAGCTCAATCCCCAGCCAGGGAGGTGACTCACAGGCATAGCAGATCTCTCCTGTCTCACCCACTACTCCCCTCAGCAGTGTATTTCAGTCAATCTGCCTGTTCCACTCCCCACTCTCTCTCTGGTAAATCTTATCACCCCCCACATCTCTGGCCTGGATCCCAGTTCTTGCTTGCATAAATAAATAAAATAAACCTTTTAAAAAGATATGTATACATTTAAATGAAATGATTAAGCATATGTAATCTTCACATTCTCATAACTTTGTAAAATGTGATTATAGTGCTAGATATAAGTGAAATGTGTACAACAATCAGAACAAAATTACAAAGTAATTAAGTCTGAAAGTGAAAAAATGCTTAATCATAAAGATACCATTCTTGCTAGAGTTTGGCTATGAGAAAATGTATAAAGGACACCTAAAGTGAATTGGAGTTTTGAAGGTCTGTAGAGGGAATTCTCATACTCTACAGTCCTGAAACAACAATAAAAAATTAGTAAAAGTCAGCTCTAGTGACCAACATAAAGGAAGATTTCCTTCTTGCTCAGCAATAAGCCCAGCCAATGGGGATGCCATGGCTCAGCCAATGAGAAGCTGTCCTCACCTAAACTCTGACTTTCCTCTAACGTATTTTTCTTTTTCTTTTGCGGATTATGTTCTTGTCCTGCCCTCCTTTCTACTAAAGCTTTCCATCTCGTATAATCTCTTGGGGTTCCAGCTCTGTGATTTCCAGATGAGATGCTGCCCAATTCATATCTTATTCAATAAACCCAATTAGATCTTCAAATTTACTCAATTAATTTTTATTTTTTACATATGATGCATAATCATTTCAAAAGAGAATATGGCTTGAGGTGGACTAGATAAGAAGAACTCTAAGCGGAGTGGACAATAAATGAAGAGGCCTCCCTGGCATATTAAGATAGTTTAACCCTGATTTTATCCAAAACCAGGTAAAGATTTACCTGCAGCTCGCTTGTTCTGTAAAGAGACTACAAAAGGGAAGGAAGAGCAAAGTGGGAAGGAAGAAAATGCCACTCCAAAGATGCATTCCTGGGTTAGTTACTGCTGTGGACAACTGCAGCTTGCAACCTTTGGGGCCCTTGGAAGAATGTAGATTCTTCCAAGTTGAGGTGGCCCCAAGTTGACTAGATTCCTAAGAATGTCTTAAGTGCAGATGGCAGAGAAGCTCTAGGATGGGAAGTAAGAAATACACCACGTGGTAGAAGGGAGATGTCAGAGGGCCTCCCCTGGTGGCGCAGTGGGTTAAGCAACGCACTACGAAGCAAATCGCAGCCACTGCAGCACGAGTTCGATCCCTGCTGCCGGCCGGGGTGGG
>JAGFMF010011655.1:2387278-2483928 GCA_019455555.1 Galemys pyrenaicus | reverse complement strand
CCGCTCTCTGTGGTGAATCCTCTCACCCCCCCACACCTCTGGCCTGTACCCCAGTGCTTGTATGCATAAATAAATAAATCTTAAAAAAAAAAAAAGAAGGGAGATGTCAGAAATAGAACTTTGCTACAATAGGTGGCTCAGTCAAGTGATAGATGAAAAGGATGGGAGGTTGAATGTCAATATGTAAGGTAAGATTAAGTTGCTTTCTATATAAAATATGGTTAGAAAGTTCACAGAGAAAATCTAAAAGTTAGGTTGCAGGTTAATTGTGAAGGACAGAAAATGCTTTGTTAAATTGTTGTGCTTACTACTGTAGTCAATGAAGAATAATCAAAACTTTTAAGAGAGAAGCAAGACTCAATTATATTTGTGGTTTACTGAGATAATGCTGGGGCCAATAATTGTTTATTTGACAAATGGATGGCTTTCAGCCAAACAGTATACAAGTTTGGGGGAATATTATGGCAAATAAGATGACTCTGCCTTCCCAGGTCTTACAGACCATGGAGAAAGGCAAATCTATAAGCTGTGGCAATAAGCTGGGGTACATGTTAGAATGGGAGACATATTATTGGAATACAAAGGAATTCTTGCACTAGTTTTAGGAAGTCAGAGGTTTTCCAAGGAACTGGCACTACCTTTTATATTGAAGAGAGAGTGGAGTCAGCAAGATGAGAAAGGAAATGGAAGAATAGCCCAAACAGAGGGACTGGCATTGCCAGGAGAAATGCCAGGCAAATCTTACAGGGGGAGTCCTAGATACCAAAGCAAGTTGAGCATGGCTGCCAGTAGTGGTATGTGAGTGGAAGGCACTGAGAGATATCTGGAAAGCTAGAGAGGAGCTAGGTCGTGCAGCAATTTTAAAGATTAGGAAAAGCAGCCAAGAATCATTGCACTAAATGAGCAAAATGTTGTGAATCATCCTTACTCTTTAGAACAAATAAGCTAACTTTTATTTAGATCCAGACTGTACTTCTCAAGCTGTATTTTCAACAAATGTTCTTTTGGCTAATAGGATAGGGCCCTCTTTCCAAGACCAGAACCTATGCGAGCACTCCACAGTGGACACAGCTCGCCGATGGCCTCTCTTCTCCAAAGACTGCAAACTCATTATACGCAGCAAATCATGGCATCACAGCCACTGCTTGAAAATGAGGCTGAAATTGTTGCATTAATTTTAAAAAATTATTTTAATCTGTCACTTTTCTGTTCCACCCTTCTTTTGTGCCATAGAGAAAGATGGCTTTATACTTGGTTCATATTTTATCACATGTGCTGTGTATCTATGAAAAGAATATGTATCTAGGTATATCTATCTCTCTATATATTCTTTTTCGGTGACTCTGGGTGGTTTTGGTATTGACTTCCATCTTTTTGGAAAGAAGAAAAATATGGCACATAACTGAAATGACTGTTTGCTACATTTCAGAAATATTAGCGATTAAGACAGGGTCATGTGGAATAATGGATTATTTACTTTGCATCCACGCTAGTTTACAAGGGCAAACGCAATGTCCCAGGAATGCATGAAATGTATGTTATATTAAATGTGAGGTCATACTCTCACTTGTCAGAACACGGCTTATAGTCCAAAGTTTCAAAACTTAAGAGACCTGTGAGATACTTGGACAGGCTCCAAAGGAGAGCAATGAAAGTGATAAAAGATTTGAGAGCTAATACCTTTGAGGGAAGACTAAAAGAACAAGAATTATTTCTCCTCTAAATGAGAAGTCAGAGATAATTTAACAATCTTCAAGTACATGAGAGATTTCACGTGGAAAGCATAGGTGTCCAAATCTGGGGCAGTGTGAGTAGTGAGGCCTGTATACAATGAAGGAACACCAGCAGGGGCAATTGCTACGTGTTAGCAGAGGGTATTTCACTGTAGAAATCTCTTCTACATGCAAGGCTGGATATTATGTAGCAGCCCAGGTGTCATGTGCTGTCTGCATGAACACTGGGGTAAAATAAATGACTTCTAAGAATCTCTAAATTCAGTAGTTTTCAGGTTTTTAAAAGGTCTTCCATTTGAGGGGACTCGGAGGGCAAATAAATTATTGGCCAAGATTTTATTCTTACACTTCTAGAAATAGCAGCACATCCTAATCATTACTGGTTGTATCTACAACCAGAATTCCAGAAGCTTCCATCACTTTACCGTTTTACCAGTCTTATACACAACAGACATGCATAATTTATACACAATAATCATATTACCAGTGGAATATATAATACTTTCAAAAATATTTCTATTTCTATATTCCCTAAGTCATTTCTATTCCATTTATCTCCCACAATCTGATAAGACACTGTTGAGCTGAGCCATCTCAGCCTTTCATTCTCAAAGCTGAGGATGACAAATATATAGTCTAATAATTCAGTTGAAATAAACATTCTTCCATTTCAGTAGTAAAATCTGTGCATAGAGACACCTGCATATTTTTGAAAGTATACCAAGTTATAATTTTATGACAGACAACATAGCATTCCATTTACAATCTTTTTAGAAAGGTGGATGATGACAGAAGCTAGGACAATACAATAAAATACTATGTCTGCAATAAAAAGTCAGACTTCACTCTCCTGAAATGGGCTCATGCAGATCACTCTATCTCTGTTTACGGGGAATTTTAAGATAGTCACAAAACAAAACTGCCAAGCATGAAAGAATAATTCCTTTAACAGCTGTTCAGTAAGGTCAAAAACACAGAAACTACTGAAGGTTACAAAAGTATGTTGAAAACTCTTGAAGGTTTAGCTCCATTGGCACAGAAATTTTAGAATCATCTTCTGATGGTACCCCATAGGATGTTGGAGTGCTTACAATTGGCTACGAGATTTTAGGACCTGGATTTTGACTCACCACCTCACACCATCACAAACAAGGAGACAGAGTTCATAAACAAAAGCATAGACGTCTCTGATGCTTAGTTCAAGAAAGAAACCAACATAGATCAATAGGAACAATTTGACACCAATACCCCAATTTCTGCCCAGACATCTGCAAGAGGAATGCTGTTGTGCACCAGCCTGAAAATCTGTTTTCCAAATGTACTATTGACAGAAAAGCTGGATATAATAAGAAATGAAATGAAGCTGAATAAATACCTGTACTCTGGGCTAGACATCAAAACTGTATTTGGTGAAAAATAACCAAAGATTAAAAAAAAAAAAAGACACAGACCCAAAGGTCATCATATGAAACATTTCTATTTTTTGGTTCATGAATCCAAATTGAAATACACCATCAGCCCAAGGTCACGTTTCTTTCTTCTTCGCTATTTAATTTGAATCTATTTCTCTCTACTTTTGTATTTATAGAATTTGCCTGTCTTTTTTAAAATTCCCAATGAAATCCAAATGTTATGACATAGAAGGTGTTAGGTAGCATAATTTTTGACTTTAAAGTCAGCTCGGGGAACTTCCAGTGTAAATAGTTTCAGAGCATAGAGTGGTTAAAATAGAAATTAATGTAAATCAGTGTTCTGTGACCATGAACCTAATGTTTATTGAAGTGACTCCCTGAGTTCCTTATTTGTTAACCTCATCTGATCTTAAATTTCAGAGATTTTGTGTTGTTCTTTCTAGCAGACCAGCATTACCTTGATATTCTAATAGTCTCAATGAGATCAAACTGTTAATACCACATTTAATTTCATTTGTTATTTAAAGATTAATGGTGTGTTTGGACTGTGAAAAACTGCTTTTTAGTGGTCCAAGTGCAACAAAACACAACTCGCGTGGAATCTGTTTACAGCTTGAAACTTTCCTCTATTATAGTGCCACTGACTTATGATGAAACAAAAACAAACACTTATTTAAATTAGTCAAACTTTGACAGATGTTTTTAAATTCCTCAGATGGAGCAACTTAGAAAACTGGTTATAAAACATCCTCTTGGGATTAAAAAGAAACTCTTAACATAAGTATGAGGGTTTTGTAAGACTTTCATGTGTGACAAATTTCTAAATCCTAAGAAATTGATAGTTCAATAATAACTTCCACTTTAGGGGTAGAAAATATCAAGATTCTGAAAAACAAGGTGATTTATCCAAACTCATGTCAGTAGCAACCCTAAAACCTAGTTCCTCAGAGTAGAGCTCACACAATTTGCTCAGTCAATCTCAAACATATACATATACACAGAGAACTCTCAATTTATGAGCATGTCATGTCACAAAGTGTCACAAAGATGCATTGGCAATGGATGGCATTTTCCCCATTGAAACATTGTGATGAGAATTTGGCTTTCTAGAAAAGTCTTGACAGCCCATTTATCCAAAAGAAGAATATTCATGATGGGGATAGTTCCAAATATATCTATAATGGTATTTTTGAGAGAAACTGTATTTAGGGGTCTCCTTTGGGACACAGGAACATACTTTGCTCAGTTCAGAGGGTTGACTTGTCCTCTTCACCTGGACAGTAGGTCCAGAGCCCCATGAATTCCTCCTTTGTGCTAATGGAGGGGTCACTTATGGGTGGAAACTCCAAGGAGTCACTGTGAGGAGGTCACAATTTCTTCACTGTTTCTTAAAAGATCCATCTTAAACTTACTATTCATTACTTCCAGTCTTTCTTCTTTTCAAATACCAAGAAAAGTTTCCTTCTTTCTTCCACAGAAGAAAGCTACCCCTGACTATAAATCATGATTCCTTACAATAGCTCCCTTATTGTAATCTCTGAAACACAAAGATTTCTTTGAACTTTAAAAGGTGCAAATAAAAAAAAGGTGCAAATAAGTGTTTCCTAGCCTTCTAGCTCTTTAATATGTTGCTCTTACTTAGTATCCAATGAAATCATTGGATGCTTGGGGCCAATTCCTCTATTCAAGAATTCCCAATTGTCTTATGTTCTCCTGGTTCCATACAATTTCAAATTCTCATCCTGAGGAATGAATTTGATTTCTAAATTTTTACTCTTCTCATGTGGTAATCTTCCCTCTGATCTTGTCAATGCCTATTTGGTCTTCCTTGTTTCACTCAAGATACCTGTTGCACATGAGCAAAAGAACCATTTAAAGTATGGGGATACTAGTGATGTTGAAAACAGATTGAAAATCACTGGTCTTTAATTTCACTTCTTAGTATGTACCCAAAGAAAATGAAAACAGTAACTTGTTCATTGTGGAATTATTTGCAACAGCCAAGATACGGCAATAACTTAAGTGTCTATCCATAGATGAACAAGACAAGTGTGTGAGTGTGTTTTATATATATGTCACATTCTTGCACACACATACTGCACACATACACAGAGTACACAGAATAGAATTCAGAATAAAAAAGAAGGAAATCATGCCTTCAACAACATGGATGGACCTTGAGGACATTATGCTAAATAAAATAAGTCAGACAAAGAAAGAAAATTACTGATGATCTCACTTATATGTGGAATTTAAAAACAACAACAACTGAGCTCATACATAGAGAACAGATTGGTGGTTGCCAGAGGCAAGGGTGGAGGGTGGGTGAAATAGGTGATGGAGTTCAAAGCATACAAACTTCTACTTATAAAATAATCAATTGTGGAGATGTAATGTACAACATGGTGACTATAGTTAACAATAATGTTCGAAAGTTGTTAAAAGAGTAAATTTTAATAGTTCTCATTGCAAGAAAAAAATTTTTTGTAACTATGTTTTGTGATAGATGTTAACTAGACTTATTGTTACCATTTCACAATATATACAAATATTGAATCATTATATTTATACCTGGAACAAATACAATGTTACATGGCAATTGTATCTCAACAAAAAGAAAATTTTCTGGTCTAAATGATTCACAACTTCACAACTACATTCTGTCTGTATTAGTGTCCTAGGGCTACTATCACAAAAAGCCACAAATTGGATGGTTTAAGTAATAGAAATTTATTGTCTCTGGAGGCTAGAACTCCAAAATCAAAGTGTTGGCAAAGCCAGGCACTCCCCCTGAAACTTTTAAGGGAGTGTACTTCTTCCCTGTTCCTAGTTTGTTTTTTTTTTTTAAGATTTATTTATTTATGCATACAAGTACTGGGGTACAGGCCAGAGGTGTGGGGGGATGAGAGGTTTCACCACAGACAGAGCAGGGAGCAGATCAACGGAAGTACACTGCTGAGGGGAGCAGCGGGTGAGGCAGGAGAGGTTTGCTATGCCATGTGGGTCCCCTCCCTGGCCAGCA
Source organism: Galemys pyrenaicus (assembly GCA_019455555.1). Lineage (NCBI taxonomy): Eukaryota > Metazoa > Chordata > Mammalia > Eulipotyphla > Talpidae > Galemys > Galemys pyrenaicus. The sequence goes on along the minus strand of JAGFMF010011655.1, from coordinate 2,477,761 downwards.
GCGGGGATCGAACTCGTGCTGCAGTGGCTGTGGTTTGCTTCATAGTGCGTTGCTTAACCCACTGCACCACCAGGGAGGCCCCTGTCCCTAGTTTTTCATTGTGTCTTTCAGTTTCTGGCCTTCTTATTTACTAGATGCATAATTCCAAAATCTAGCTCAATTTTCACATGGTGTTCCCTGTCTCTGCCTTTATACGGTAGTCTTAACTCTATGTCTTTGTCTGAATTTCCATTTTCTTGTAAGGACACTAAGCTTGTTGGACCAAGAACCTAACCTACTCTATTATTACTTCATCTTAACAGTAGCTACATCTGTAAATACTCTATCTCCAAATAACATCTCATTCTGAGATAACTTGAGTATTAAGGTCTCTCTTAGTCATAGTTCTCCAAAGAAATAAAACCATTTGGGGATATAGAAAGAGACAGATAATACACTATGAGGAGTTGATTCATGTTAAGATGAAAGCTGAGATGTCCCACAATCTTGTGGCTGCAAGTGGTAGGTCCAGGAAAGACAAGTGGTACAATCCAATTTAAGTCCAAAGAACTTCCATATGACCTTCCAGATAATGACATAAATCTCAATCTTAGGGTGTGGAAATTCCAGCATCCAAATTCAAACAGGCAAGCAACTCGCTTTTCTTTTCAGACCCTCAAAAGATTATCAGATGATGCTTACCCATACTGGGGAGGGCAACCTATATTATTACTGAGTCCACCTACCTAAGTACTAATGTCATGCAGAAACACAGAGAAGACCCACTCAGACATCATGGTTAATCTGGACCCAGTCAAGTTGACACAAAAGTTTGACTATTTCAATTTCTAATATATCTTTTTCTGGGGATACAATTCAACCCATAGCACTGCTACAGGAAGTTTTTCCCTGTGTATTATTTCTTTGATGAAGCTACACTACTCTCAGGCCCTACTCTTAACCTCTCACTGTCTAAATAAACTCTCTCTAAGGGTTTTAAGACCTGACCGTGGCTCTCCTGTAGATGGCCAGAACATTCTAAAGTGTGCTGCAGCTGCTGTTGCTACTAAAGGTAGTATTTGATTCTGGGTTCTGTGTTTTCTTTCATATGTTTGGTTTCTTTTGATGAATTGTATAGCTTGTCCTTTTTCCTAGGTGTTGTCATTTTGAGATCTTTATGCAAAAGCCTTAATGCATCACTTCAGGTGATATCTAATAACGATCCACTATGAGCAAAAAAATACAGTAAATGCTAAGAAAAATGTAGCAAATCCTCACATTTCTCTTCTCTACGTGTCACCATCAAAAATTAGCTTATTGCATTTTTGTTATTATTTATACTTTTAAATACACCTATACCTCTATTCTTTGGTTTATTAGATTTAACGAAATATTTTGATCTCAGGTTATATAAGATAGTCAATATATTTATACTACCTTATTTTTTCTCTCCTCCAAACTTTTGTTAAATTTATATTGACAGGATATAAAATCATAATAATCTGCTTACTAATTCTTTTGCATTTAGACATAGTCCTATATTTAATCATGTTCAAAAATAACTACCAGGTATTTTGCAGTAGTGTCTTTGTTTGTTTTTTGTGTGTGAGTTTTGTTGTTGTTTATTTTAATTTTTTCTTTGGTACTTATGGCTGTCAGTATTTCCAGGGAATTTATTAAATTATTATTATTTCCTATAATAATTTCTCTGCTATTTTCCCTTGTGATGCTTATTATGCATATGTTATATCTTCCTTGTTTGTGTTTCCTGTCTTTTATTTCTTAATCACTTATAACTCCTGGTTCATTCACATTTCATCAAATTTTAAAATCACGTACCATGCTGTGGCTTCAGCAATCATTATACCCTTTTGTGTTGCTTCTGATATGATCTTCATTTCTATTTTGAATTCTCTTTTATTTAGTCTTTTTGTCCATCCGCTCATATATTTCATTTGGTTCTGGTACCTTATTCTATTTTTCCCCTGGTTCTCTGCATTTAAATCTGAGTTTATAGAGTTTATTTGCTTCACTGGATTTTTTTAAACTTTGTGTCACATAGTTTAATTACAATTTCCATATACACATTGCAAATACTTCTATGAGAATTTTTCACTATGCCTTATTTTCACTATTCATTTTCATCTTTCTATCTTTACTGTATCTTTGTAGAAGTTGAGTACTATTATTTATTATTTTATATTACTCAGCTTTGAGTGAGATGAATTCTTCCTGAATCCACTGTTTGAGGACTTTGTTAGGGGTTGAGCGTGATTAAGGCTAAGTTCCAGGCATTAAAGTACTTCTTTTGATGACATAAAGTTTTGTAAGGAAACAAGTTTCTTTTGCTTTTTATTCCCCTAACTAACCAATGTTGATAACTGTAGTGCTAACTGCAATACCAAGTCTCCTCTCTTCTGGCTTACCCCAGCAACAGTTGTAACAAGAAGGACAATCTGTGTGTTTTTTCTACAAGTTTTATCTCCCCTGCTTCCCTTGATATTAGACTGGGTCTTAGAAAGCAAGTAGGATGAAGTTAAGATTCTGTTCCTATTTTTCCAAACAACATAATATTGCTCACTGTCTTCCCTCACATTGATTACTCTTTGAAGAAATGGACTTGTCTTCCTTGAGATCTACAGCCCTGGACATCATTTCTTGGTATTTTGCTGCACTCTTGTTTGACCTTCTCTTTACTTGGCAGTAACTCCTTATATACTGTGACTTGGGTTACAGAGGTCTTCTAATTGCATCAAAGATGGAGAGTTTTTTTCCCCTTTAGTTTCTTGTCATCCTTATTATTTTTGGGTGATTACCAAGAGGCAGAAGCAGCATTTCTGTTTTTATGCCACTATTATTTAAAAATCTAAAAATAAATACTGGTTGCTTAATTTTGTTTTGGTTCAAACTTATCTAAGCTGTAATTTTTCATGGAAAACTATAAAGATTAGAATACTGAGAAATCACATTCAAAGAAAGTGCCCACAGTCATGAATACCACATATAAAACATGAACTCTCTTATTCTACTTCTTGAACTCAAACCCCTTACAATGGATACTACCATGTCCATACTTAGATAAACTCAGACATGCAACAATTTCTAAAACCAACATCAAAAACTCTAGAAATACACTGCTTTAAAAATAACTGGAATTGAAAAGTAAACAATAAGAAGATATATGAAAGATGCTTTAAATCACTGATTTGCATATATGGACAAAAATCTCCTGAAAGATGAATATTCCTCTATGATAATATTCAATAAAACCTGGACTTTCAGGTAAGAATATATAGAATTTAGTCATATATCTGTTAGTATAAATAAAGGTTGTGCCATAGAAGTTAATCTACTGAACCTCGCAGACACTTGAAGTTAGGGCAAAAGCATTGTAAATAGATTGCTTCTTTTAACATGTTCTAACTTTTACTGTTACATGTGCTGCCAGCGGTGGGTGGGAAAATATCTTTCAGCTCCTGAAAACCCCTTTGTTTGGAAGCAGAAAGGATAATGGTTTGGCCTGGGACAATTGTTTTGTTGGTTGGCACAGAGTTCTAATTATTCTCTGATACATCACAAGATATAATAGATCACACAGTAAATACATTGTTCTTCATCTGGGGTCCTTTCTTTTCCGCCATAGTTTCTGCTCAGAGAAGGGTATTTCAGTCACTCCATGAATTGTCTTAATCCTCTATAAGTGTTCTGATTAATAATATTTTCTTAATATATTCTGTTACTGAATACAAAGAATATAAGGGTGATCAGACACTTTATTTTATTTAAATTTTAATGAAAAGTTAAAATGAAGAATAAATTTCTTTGAGGAGGGTCAGCTGTGACCTAAAGAGCAAATGTGTCATTTGCCCAGATTAAATATATTTCAATTTATTTGCTTGAAAGAGGTAGCACATGGAACATTTTCTTTTGAAGCTTTATCTGACCAGCCCTTTAATGTTAAATGTAACATTGATATGGAATTAATTCTGTATATAACAAAAAAAAGAACATGCTTGATTTTTTAAAAAATAATACAAATTAGATAGTTAAGGGTTAAAACAGAGCAGTAGTAATCCTCATATTCTTATTAAATATTTACTATGTGCAAACATGTTGCCCACTGGTATGGGGTTATAAGCAAATGAACCTAAAATTTAACATATTTTTGGAGATGACCTTACCTTTCCTAACCACATGCAGCTTATGTATTTTCAATAGTACTGTATGTTTTCAATTTGCAATATGAATCTAATTCTATTTGTTTCTGTAAGTTTGTAAAATACATCCTGTTGGTGTGAACACACTCATGGGACACAGAAGTACCATAAAATTATAGAAAGAGCACTTCAGTGGGGTAATGAGATAGCACATAGGCCTCTGTACCTAAAGGTAGAAAAGATGAGTCCCAGTACACTCTACAGTTTATCACTGTAAGTCAGATAAAGTCTACACATGCACTTTGTAAACCACAGTGTACTATGCAAAGGGCAGGTAGTATTAGTGTGCTCACGGATCTCTCACTCGGGTTCTGTTGCCACTGAACTGCACAGCAATGAACATACTAATTAACTTCTTGGTGTTCAGTTTCCTTGCTCATATACTAATTGTACAAGAGTTGATTTTTACTTCTCTTTCCAAGTATTCAAAGTTTGTGTGTGTACATATATATATGTATGTATAGAATGAATAGTTCTAATTAAATTATTTTTTAAAAATTCTAGTCTCTTGAAAAAACATGAGTACTATTCCCTTATTTTTCAAATTATTCAAACATTCTAGAGATATTTCATGGAGTAAACATTATGAAAGACTTCCTGTTTGTTCTCAATAAATGTTGAGATGACTACCATGGTATTAAATCATTAATCAAAAATAATTCATCTGTAGCATAAATGTATTTGGTATTAAATACTAATAGTGATAATGGTAGATTTGGGCTAGGTTGTGTTTCATGAGTATGATGTTCATTATCATACTTAATTTCAACACAATGGAAAAAAGTAGATAAAAATAATGGTGAGGTGAAAATTATGATACTATGCTGAACACTGGAATATATGACCTCTTTAGTCATTTTAAATTTCCCAAAGCATTTGTGATCACTCTGTAGAATCAGTATACAAACTATAATCTGAAAGAAATTGTGATATTTTACAGTAGGTGAACACAACCATCTGATTTATAGTTCAATCTGTTAATGCACTCTGTTATTAGGCCACCTGGCAGTTTTATGCATTGTGAATTTAAAGAGGAGCTCAATGTAACATAAGCTTTACAAGCTGGGGAAATATTATTGAAATGAAACATGAATGAGGACCATTTAAACAATAAAATAATGTGTATAGACTATATATTTTTTAGTTTTAGCCAATACGTGCCTTAGGCATAAATTCTAAAATAAGTTGAGATTCTTAGGAGACTATAAAGATGAAATTCAAAATAAACTTATTATTGTACCATTGTTAATCATGTAATATTCATGTGCTTATAGAGAGGCAAAAATACAGCCACAAATTCCTCTGAAAATTAAGATCACATATCAGCCACCTTTTTTTTAGTACTCACAGAAGTGTACTTGGGGAAATGTTGTCAGAATGAGAAGCCAGAATGGGGAGGGGAAAAAGCCCTTTGACTTATTGACCACCTCTTTTATGACTCTCAGTTTTATTATCATTTAAGGAATTTGATCCACCATTGTTGAAGTATAAAATAAGGCTTATACAAAAATAATCCTAGAAAATGTCAATAAGATTAAAGAGGCATAATGGTGAATCTGTATTAGCCATGAAAAAGGTAAGTCTGCTGTAATGTAAAGATATTCACCCTATATTGTTCAAAATATATCAATTGGTAGTTCATATGTTTTTTTAAAGTATCATATTATGAAGCCTAATAAATTATGAAAAGTACTATAGAAAGAATTTTAAGTTCAGTTTTTTAACAAGGATCTATGAAATATGAGCTTGGTTTTATTCAATTTTACATCATTATTGTAGATCTGAATTAAATTTATAATTAGAAGTTATAGGATAGTCACTGTTTTATTTAGGCATTATACTACAATCAAATTCTATTATCCACATCAGGCTTTTAACGAGATCTTACTTAAAGGATTTATATTGACATAATTTTAAAACATATTTTCCAATATATCTTTGATTTAAAATACATGATGATTTAAGAGAATTAACATTTGTCTTATTAGACTTATCTCTTTTTTTATCATTTTTAAGACTAGGAAATAAAGAATTAATAAAAATGACAAAAGTTCTATACCTTGAACACGCCACAATAATTATGGAAAATAATAGCTTTTCAAATAGTTATTTCTTCTCTGAAATTTATGGGGAAGTATTGAAAATGTTTCTCATTATATCAATGTTTTTCAAAACTTATCTCTCAAGTGAAATAAGTAAACTGTCTTTCTTTATATACTGAGCGACAGAATCAAATATTTAAAATATATTCAGTAAGTAATATATTATTATGCTTTGAACCTTAACAGTTATCAATCACTAGATTCTACAGTTTGATTCTGATATTTCTGCTTAATTTTCCAATTTTAATGTCTCAGTTTAGAGATTTTAATAATATGCTGTCTGAACTTTTTTACTTAACAGCTAAGTCCCCTCAAGTATCAATCATGGCATATTATTTGTGCTAATTTTTTGAGTTGGTAATGGATACTTCTTATTTTGCCATTTACTGAGGTCACAGTGTATTTTTTAGCAACCTATGTGCCCTGAAGACTTCTGGTTTGGAAACTTGAGGAGGTCACAGGATATGATAAAATTCATTTTACTGAAGTGTACTGGTTATGAAAATTGCTTGTTCCAGTGGGTTATTTCACTACTTCATTTACAGCGTAAGTGTTCGTTGTGCTTCCACTGGCTGGGATCTGACCCCTATATTTCTCATTTTCCTTCTGAAATGCGGGTCACAAGTGTTGTCAGATTCCTCCTCTCCTGTAAAACATTTTATTTTTAAATATTTGACATGGGAATTTTCTAAAAGAACAGGTTTAAAAATAAAAATCCTACTGGATGGCATTTATGACTCTGAGAAGTATCATTGCCACTGACCTCACAACTCTTCTTAAACAGTCAGAGAATGGCAACAAAATTGTCAATTAGGCTTCTGGGGAACAGCATTGCTCCAACTCAACTCACGGTTGGCAGCATAATCACACAGCTCTGACTTCTGTGTGAGAAGCCATTCAAGCCTATAATAATGAGGGTTCAACAGATTTGAACTTTCTTTCTCAACAGCAGATTTAGAAGCTGCTGATTTGTTATACATGTATTAAAAGGTGTTGTAGCATTGAAATGCTACTTCAAATATTCAGCCTAATTCTCTGATTCACAAATCAGAAGGTTAGGCTTCTGGAAAGCTTTAAGAAGTACATTTCTGCTTTCCAGAGATGGTAGTTTAAGGGGAAAATTTTTTCCTTACTTTTCCATTTTTCCACTTCGTTTTCACCAATGCATTTTATTCCCTTACATTTCAGAGTGAATGTTGCTCCACAGAGGACTTGTGAGTATCCACAAACCAATTCTTAGGATTTAGTACTCAGTGTACTCACCAATAAGAATAAAAATAATTAAAAAGAAATTCAATTGTAGGTTATAACTTGGTTTTACTTGTTACAGCATTTTTATGACTTAAATCAACAACAGTTGTTCTTAGATTAGGAAGACATAGAAGGAAAATATAAATAATTATAATTTATTTTATATTTATAAATAAATTTATAAGTTAATATAAAATTCAAAGTGGAAAGACTAATAATAAAGTATAATAGAAAGAAATAAAACGGGCTCCTCTTTTCTGCCAAGTCACCATCCTAAAACTGGACCGCAACAGTTCATTTGGTAAGGCGATATCCATTTAGAACATTCCCTTCATGGAGAAATTGTGTTTGGTCTTACTCAATAGTAATCTGACCCATTTGTTTCATTTGTAATTGAACATTTACCAGGCCTAGACCTGTTTCTCAAAGGTAGAGACAGAGAAAGGGAGATGGGATCAAGGCCAATGGTGATTGCTTGGTCTTTAAGAGAAGAATGATTTCCCCTTTGTGGAAGGAAAGCCAGTTATAAGAATACTACCTACAGACAAACAATAGAGGCCCACTGTAGTAACTGCCAGAAGCTGAATTAGGAAATCAAAAGAATAACAACAGCTGGGCTGGGTCTTGTATTGGTCACCTATTGCTCTATTTAGTTCCCTGCCAGAATGGATGGCTTCTGTCCTTTAGTGTGATATATTCACACGAAATCCCAACCACACGTTTGCATTGGAATCTAAATTCCTTAGCCAATTAGTGTTATGATTTTATCACAGCAGTTATTTGAAACTGAATTGCAGTAGTTATTATCCATGATAGTTCTTATTCCCTGAGGAAAGTTGCTGAGATTGAACAAACCAGAAAAAAATACCTCAAAGAAAATTCATTCTAGAAAATAATTACAATTTTGATAATTTAACAGAGGGTTAGTCAGATTGAGCCCCAAATGTATCTGTTACCCAACCAGGTAACAGTTAAATAAATTTACAAGAATGCCATACATTAAGAAAGGCAGAAAAATGGCTTGGCTATCTGTTGAAAAGACCTCACGGAATTCTTCAAAGAGCCTGTGCAACAAATTTGTCACTGGGTGCAGATAATATGTATTGAAGTGGAATTGTAAGCCTCGGTTTTATCCATAATAAAAATCTGCCATGGAGATACGTCTATATATTTCTGACACTTATGCACCCTTTTTGAAAGGTTAAAGCTATATTATAGCTGCCAGTGATCCAGTAGGAATTGTTCCATTTTTCCATATGTATATACTATGTCTAGTTATACAGTTATCTCCAGAAGATTGATTTTGTCACAATTTTACATTGACCAGTGAAGAGCAAAAAGGAGAAAAACTATACGTACATAGATTTACTATAAGCATATTGTAAACAATCTGCAAATGTTTTCAAAATTTGGTTCACAATAATTCCCACTATCATAATCTCACCATTGTTTTTTATTTTCTCTTGTATTCCTTGGGGTATGTGACTCAGGCCAAAGACTCTAGACTCCTACACACCATGAAAGTATTGACTTGGAATAATTGTTTGTACACATACATCCCTCACATTTATTCCTTTAGTAAGAAGTTTCCTCAGGGTTTAGGGATTCCCTGAGAAGTAGCTAGCCATATGAGGTAAAAATGTTGTCACCAAGAGTTCTAAGTTGGTATATTTTAAACTTGTATTAGTTTTTTAGCTGAGTCACTTGCCCTGGGGATGAAAAAAGAAAATGAAAAGCAAATAGCAAGATAATAATAGTGGGAATTTTTACAAACACTGGGGGGAGGAGGAGAGGAGAAAGAATCTGGGATCGTCTAGAGGAACAATAATGAAACAGCCCCTCATATTTTTTTGGCTTTAATGCCATGTGTGTCCAGCTATGGCATCAGGCAGGAGGTTAGTACACATTGCAGCACATGCTCCTTGGATGGTACAGCTGTATAAGAACAGAGATAAACTGTTTTTAGAAGCCAACAGACTAAAGAAGCAACATTCAGATCCAGGTAGAATCTTAGTCACTGTGCACCCAGCTTTCTGGTGGGTGTTGCAACATAGATTATCCACTTACTCCTCACAGCGGCCTCTGCCCTGGCCACTTTTCATGAGAGGAAACTGTATTTCTCTAATTTGAATTTGTCTTTTCAGGCAGTGGTGCTCTTTATTGAAGTCAAAATGTTAGTTTCAAAATTGCAAAAATTTAAAATAATTTAGCTAAAAAGTACAAAAACTAAAAATATAGAAAAGTCACTTTTGGGAAAGGCACCAGAAAACAGAGCTAGCTCATCTCATTCACAGAAAGGTCTACCTCTCTGCAAATGGAGAAATCCTGAGAAATAAACGCACAACGGATATTTGAGTTCCTCTTCAGACACTTTCACAGTATAAGTACCAGATTCCTAAGGAGCTTAGAGACTTAAGGTAAACCTGCCCACTACACTGAGAGTAGAATAGTCTAAATTAAGGAAGTTACACTGAGGCTCAATTCCTTTTTGCTTGAACTTGCCCATAACTGCTTCCACTGGAAAGTTTCACTCCGACTTCTAAAGCACAGGTGTTTTTCTTTATGTAGCAACCAGAAGCGACTTCACTTTAGAGCTAGAGTATGACCTTCACCACAGGTTTCCTGTTGCCTAGATGAAAGTTTCATCTTTCCAGATGAAACTTAGGTTGGTACATGCTTAGGGGAAACAAAACAATGTGCCTTGGTACTTCAGGACCTGCAGATGGAGCAAAGAAGAGGTATAACTGCAGTTACCAAGGAGCCTAGATACTGGTGACTGGAAACTGCCACACAATACTGAAGTGGTGGGAAACACAGCACCTCCAAGGAAGGACAATGAAGGGCCTGAAAACAGGCTCACTACATCTGCACAAGGCACTTCTTGCGATCTCAGGAAAGGCACCGAGGACTAGCGAGGGACAAGATGAATGCAGGTTTATATAATTCCTTCCTTACTACACACCTACAGCACTTCAAGAAGTCCCTTAAAACAGTAATTCTTTGAAAGAGCAGAGTAGGGACATCCCTGGTGGCACAGAGGGTTTGAGTGCTCTGCACTGTGGGGCTTTCGCAGCCTTTGTAGTGCGAGTTCGATCCCCAGCCAGGGAGTGACCTACATGGCGCAGCAGACCTCTCCTGCCTCTCCCGCTGCTCCCCTCAGCAGTGTCTTTCAGTCAATCTGCCTGTTCTGCTCCCGCTCAGCTTCTGGTGAATCCTCTCACCCCCACACCTCTGGCCTGTTCCCCAGATCTTGCATGCATGGATAAACAGGATCTTAAAAAAACGAAAAGGAAGAGCAAAGTGATACTTTGCAGCACCAACAAAAGATTGTCAATGATTGCTACAAGCTCTTTGAACTGTCCTGGGTGAGCAACACTCTGATGTCCAGCTACTGAAGGTGTGACCAGGCATGGAGGATAGAAAGTCCCTAGAAAGGAACTGCGTGCCATTTCTGGAGATAACTGATAAGAATACCACAGAATCACCCTCAGATGCCCACCCAACGGGGCCCACAAAGAGAGCGCCTCCCTGAAACACGGGAGTGCTCACAGCTCAGCGCTGACTCTGTTCCCAGCTGTAGGAGTAATCATTCAGCTGCTGTTATCTGCTTAATATTATTGGGAGCTTAGAAAGAGCTTGCTATTGATTATAGTCCTTTCACAGAGGAGAAAATAATAATTTTCATTCAAACTTTGGAATGGATGTTAGCAAATTAGAGATAGTCCCCTTCTGTAGTGAAGCCAACCCAGAGGGTTGATCGAGGGGAAACCAAGTTATTACTAACAGTTCCAGCTGAAGATTCCTTTTAATGTGAATATTTAAATCTTTTTTTTCCCAACTCCTGACTCTTTAGATTATTTCTATTAATTGGTAACAGCAACTACTCTACAAAATGGAATTACTCTGTCATCATTTCTCAGCCAAATTCATATCTGAATCAGTGTTATATAAGAGAACTATTATAAAATTACCTGACTTCAAATCTAATGAACAAATCTTCAATTAATATTCACAGTTGAAAAGAAAATAAGCATGCTACTATAGGAAAAGGGGGAATCATCAGAGGGTACTCAAATAATAACATTGATATATATGTTGGTTTTCTTTTTCCTGTTAAATTCTATGCTTCACAGATATCACACAAAAGAAAGTGAATATTGAATCAGGGGAATTTTTAAATTATGTAAAATTTCTTCCTATAATAGTCATGTGTGGGGGAAAAGTATACTTTTTAAAACTTTTTTTAAAAAGGTTATTATGATTGTTATTCTCAGAAAATTTGTACTTTACAGAAGTCAAATTTGACATTCTCAGAAGCCAGTTCTAGCAGCTAGATAATCTGCATTGTGATTCAGAAGATAAAGTTTGAGGGCTATAGCTGCTCTGGACTCTCACAGAATTTGGGCCTGAAAGTTGGTAGAGATAGAGAAATGAGGGGAGAGGATGTTTACAAATAGCCACACCCAACTGGCCAACTGTAAGCGAGATGAACAATCAGAAATTAACATTTGGGTACTAGAAGAACTACTGATTTCTTCTTGTCTGGAAAGGCACTGGGGATCACCAGGGAGAGGGCACCAATCTTAAGGAAATTTCAATGAAGTCCAGAGATGTGTCGGAGAGCTGCAAGAAGCTCAGTTCCAGGACAGACAAGTAGCAAGTGTCTAGTTTTAAAATACTAGGATGTCCCAAAATAAACTAGTCTGTGGTAACGTCGGGGACCAGTTTGGTGGGCCTGATATACCTCGAGAACCCAAATGGCATTGACAACACACTTGCATGACTGCAGGAGCCTGTGCAAGTGACTGGTAATCCTTCTAGCACCTTCATCACATTCAAAAAACTCCTGCTACCTGCTTAGAAGCTACTGTCCAGTCTCCTAGCTTTGTTTCTGAAAACCACTGGGGTAGGAGAATTTGTGTTCAAAATTTGTGGGACCAAAAATATGTTGTAGAATTATGATTAAGAGTGATCCTATGTACATCTTTAAATACTTATGCAAACATTGGAACATTTATAAAAATGTTTATTTGTAACAATAGCGTTACCACCTCTATCATCTCTTGTTGCAGAGAGTCTAGGTTCTATCTCTCCTGTAGTTTGAATAAATTAATAATAAATTATTTTACTTTCATGAAGTTGCTTTCTAACAGAATTTTTTTTCCCCAGTTCTATCCTATCACCAAATTTTAGGACCTAGAAAGACATTTAAAATAAGTAATTTTGAAGATTCAGAAGTGATTGTTGCTGCTTTCCACACTCTAGAAATGCAAAATAACTTAAAGGTTTGAGATTTAACAAAGTTTTGGGTAACCTCTAACGTTCCCAACCTGCTGAAAAGCATTTCTCAAATTCTCCCTTGAAAGCAAAGGCTGAATGAACTCTCCCAACAACTCAAACCCCGTCTGCAGACAGTCCCTAGTCACTTCCTCTGCTCATCTGAGAGTATGTTGCAAGATCCGGTTTAGCAGCTTAGGCTCTGTTAGTGTTTTGTTTTGTTTTTTATCTCTCCTAATGGAAAAATTTTTTAACATCTCCTCTGAGATGAGGTTTATTGCTCTCCCTTTACTCTTTTTAATACAGTCACAGGTGGCTTAACAGCAGGGATACATTCAATGAAATCTATCTTAGTTCTAGGATGTTCAAGTAGGAAGTGCCTTGATTATAAAGAACAAGTTGTTTAAGTGTAAACTAGAGTTTTCAGTAGCTATGGGGGCCAGTTTGGTGATTTTGCGATGACGTAGAGTGGAACTACAAAAACCTTGATGGAACACCCTACTGAGCACTAGGCAAGATGGTGTAACTATGGGGACATCCATCGGTATGTGGCCCAACACTGACTAAAACTTCATTAAGTTACACATACTATACTCACTGTCATGTCTTCCTATTTATCCTCAACACACAAGTTGCCTGTACTGACAGAAAAATTCTTTGTTAAGCAAATGATCTGCTGAGTGCAGTAGAATTTGCTTATGGGAAACAGAACATTGAAGAAATTAGTCAATTGAGTAACATCTTATGAAGGGCTTGGTACTACATACAATAAACATTGCATATATTCTAAATCACTATTGAAATATATTGAATTCTCCATAAAAGAGAATAATATCAATAGGTATACTATCTAGACTGGAACAGTGATGGACCCTGAATGAGATGATTGACTTGCATTTGGGTTCCATGCTGAAGTGAAAGCACAAATTGCTAATTGTCAAGGGTAATGTTCTGGCAAAGTGGCTCCTCTATCCTCATCATAGAGAATAAAGTGATAATGGTTACTTCTTTGAGCTATGGTTTTCTTTCCAGACTACAGCAATATCCAGTGTCAACTATGGCAAATCCAAAAACTTTCTTTGGAAAGATGAATGAAATTCTAAGCTCAGAAGCTGGCCAATGCAATCCAATATCCATTGACTCAACACTACTCCATTACAATTTTTATCCAATTTTCCCTGCATCAAAGAAAACTTAAAATAATAAGCCTGTAATAATTACAAAGTTTATCTAAAATCACCATAACTCAGGTTAAAAAAAGATATTTCAAATGGCTTATTTTCAACTCAAGTGAAAAAAAAAAAAAGCATTTTCCAGTAAAAGGTAAAAGACTCCCATTGCATTCAATGAGTTATAAATATCCTGTCTTTACTTTCTCTAAATTATAAATTCCATTTGTTGAACATCTAATTTAGTTCTATAAATACCCAATTCCATTTTGATATTTGCTAAGTACTGACCTCTTTAACAAATTAGGTCTGTGATCAAATCAAGGGAAAAATACACTAAAACCTGAGTATCTTTTTTTTTCATTTGTCATGTAAAAATAAGCAGTTAGTTTTAAATGTTCTAAACCTTTCTTTGTGGTTTTGGGAGGAGTTGGAAATTATCTTCTAAGTACCTACTAAAAGTAAGTCAAAAGAATTTATTATAATTTCAAATTATAGCTTCATTATTTGTTTACATAACTGTTGATGGCAACTAGGTAAGAATGTCCTGGAAATTTATTTGCAGAAATCTCTTTAAAAATTTTAACACAGAATAATACTAGTAGCTTTTTAAAATATATAAATATAGGACACCAATAATAAAAATAGAAAATAAAAGAATAACCACTATTTATCTGGTTCTCATTTTAAATATATAAATTATATACACACACTCGAATGACCTTCATTTGATATAAACTGTTTTCCCCCAATTACACATTTATCATACATCCATTATAAATTTCTATTTGCTTAGTATTTTTATCATATAGGTTGTAATTTCTATACAGGTTTTTCTTTAGTGGGTATTGAGTTTGTTTCTCTGGGAAGTTTTCTTTTTTCTTAAATTTAATAGAAAACAAAAAGATGTTCGTTAATGAACAATGACCTAGAGACTCAAAGGAGGATTTGCATTAAAAATTCCAGGGAGTTTCCTAGATGTTTGCATACATAATTTTTTTTTAAAAGATTTATTTATTTATGCGTACAAGCACTGGGGTACAGGCCAGAGGTGTAGAAGGGTGAGAGGTTTCACCACAGAGAGCAGGGAGCAGAACAGGCAGATCAACAGAAGTACACTGCTGAGGGGAGCAGCGGGCACAGCAGGAGAGGTCTGCTGCACCATGTGGGTCCCCTCCCTGGCCGGCAGCAGGGATCGAACTCGTGCTGCAGTGGCTGCGATTTGCTTCGCAGTGCGTCGCCTAACCCACTGCGCCACCAGGGGAGGCCCTGCATACATAATTTTATCTAATGCAAAACTCAACTCTGTGACCCTGCTTATAAACAATGACCACGATACAGATATTTTTTTCCTAAAAGAGTTTACAGTTAATAGCCACTCATAATTACAATGTACATTTCAAATTTATTTTTTTAATTGAATCCTTCTTTATTGAGGTAACATTGGTTTAAAAGTCTTGAATGTAAGGGTATACTTCCACCCCTCTTAAGTTGTGTGTTACCGCCCACACTTACTAGCAAAGTAGCAACAATCCTCTGCCAGTGTCCAGTGGGCACTCTTCCTCTAAGCAATCCAGGCCCAAACTTCCTCTTCTAGTAGCCTCAATTCTGGAGTCAGATTTCAAGGGTTTGTTTTGGTTTAGTTTGATCTGTTCCTTCAGTTTTTTCTCTGTATTCCACAAGTGAGTAAAAGCATTTATCTTTCTTCTGATTTTTATCACTTAGCACAGTCCCCCCCAGTTCCATCCACGTTGTTGCAGAAGACAAGATTCATCTCCTTTTTTTCATAGCGGAGTATATTCCATTCAGTTCAGATAGCACGACATCTTAATCCACTCATCTGTTTTTGGCGCTTACATTATTTACATAAAATATCTATTACAAATAATGTTGCAATGAACATAGAGGTGCATATTTCCCTTCAAATTAGTGTTTTCACCTCTTCAAATAAATACTGAGGAGTGGCGTTGCTAGAACATATGACAGATCAATTTAAATATTTTAAGAAATATCCATACTGTTTTCCATAGGGATTGGATCAGTCTATACTCCTAGCAACAGTGCACAAAGTTTCCTTCTTCTCCGTACCCTCACCACTTGTTTTAGAAGTGTTTTTAAAAAAATATTGTTTAACTTGTTTCCTCAAAAACGAATATAAAAAATTAATACTAATGTTATTTTTATTGACTCCTGTCTACAGGTCAATTTATTTGCCTTAATTTAAAAATGATAACCTTGACATTGAGGAATGTTAGGTGCCTGGCCCATGATCTAGCTACTGCTGAACAGGTGAGACACCACCTGCGGTTCCATCCTGTGCTCCTTCTTAACTCTTATACTACTGGAAGAACAGAAAACTTAGACTGGGGCTAGAGCACAGCTGAAGAAAAAGATTCAGTGCTTATCTTAATGTAATTATAAAGTCCGTGTAGCATATAAGGTTTTTCAGAATGACTATGTTGATTAAGAAAATTAGATACATTTTACATCTTCCATTTTCTGTTGTGAAACAGAAAAAGTCATGCATGCTAGTATGAAATAAGGCATTTGAGGACTCTACTCATGAACAATTTTTCTCAAAACTATTACATGGTATCTGGTCTCTTATAGAAAAGGAGCTTGATCCATTTTCAGATACCTGTGCATTTATGTGCTGTGAGATTTGAGGAAGATATCAAAAGAATTGTCAGGCACCCGTGAACATGGTATTTGCAATAGTATATAACTCTTCTGCATTGCTATATCCAGAAAACCTGGAAAGGTACATGCTAAGTTCTGATAATCATCTTTCATCTCTTTCCATGAAGGGATGGAGACATCTGGCATGTCTAAGGGGATAGTTCCAGCTCAGACCAAATTCCCTTTTTGGGTCTCACTTGATTCTCATCCATTCTGGGCTCTTCTTGTTTTAAGGCCCAACTTGTGATCACATAGAGTTCTTAATTTTTGTTTTTACACTCTGCGGATGATAATGTCATGTAACTGCTTCCTGTGCCCTTCTGTACTCGGAACATGCCATCTCTGTACCAGTGACTGGATTCCTGCTCCATGTCCATGCTCTTACCTGGGTCCAGGGAGAACAGAAGTGGGTATTTCAAGTCTATTACAATGAAGACTCTCCCCTATTTTGGGTCAAACCTCATGTCAATCCTCCTATAGGCAGCCAGATGAAACTCTCTCAGTAATACAATTTAGCATTCTCAGGTGACTGCATAGAGTCTTACCTTGATTTGCATTGACTTAAGTGTTATGGGCATAAGCTGCAAGTTTCTCTATTGTAACACCAAACAGGCTGAGTTCTCATGGCTTATTCACACTTATGTCCCTCCAAGTAGCCCAATACCTGACACATCGGGCTTAAGAAAAGTTGATGACTGCAGGAGTGAACAGATGACTTGGGGTATCCCTTTGTGCTCCTAAGTACAAAGTCTATTTCATTAAAATGATGATTTCCTATCACTACAATAGCAACTAAAATGTCAATAACCCTAACCATTTTTAGAGTTATTTCACATATTATGGAGAATTAGTTCTTACATTTTATAATATTCTAAGCAAATTTTAATGTAAAATTGTAAATACAGAAACAGAAGAAATACCAAATCTCCATAAAAGAACTCAGCAATATATAGCTAAAACAGGCACAGTTCCCTTCAGCAAGCTTTCCTATTCAAATCATTTTGGTAAATAAATGTTTCACAAGCAATAAAACTGATGGTTATATTTACATGGCAGTCAATATATGTTCTACAAAAGCTAAACTCCCCATCCTCAATAATACTTTATATTCCTTGACATTAGCTTACAACAAATGGCACAATTGTATTTAAAAAAAGAATAGAAAAAAAATCCCATAATAAAAACCATTCAGTCTGCCAAATATGTCATTACATTTTTTCCCCTGTTCAGCTGCCAGATGTATTGCATTATATTATCAAATTGATAGATCTAGTGTTATTTCTACATTTACCATTTTACAACAACAAATAGAAATATAAGGAAGCTTTGGTAACAAATCTTGCTTAATATGTATGTGAAGTAGACAGTTTGTCTAAGAGAAAAATATAGCTGATGACAGATTTCATTTCATTCTGCTAGTGCTTATTAAGATGTCTACAAACAAGAAGCCATATCTGGGTACATCTCTTTCTGCAAACAAAGGAAAGTTTTAATTGCTTTAATCAGCATTTGCATTGTCTTTGTGGTGACACAGAAAAACAATTCAGGTCTAATCAGGAAGTATCTTCTAGGGGAGAATTCTTCAGCTAGACTTTAAGTGAACCTAATAACATATTTTCTATAGTTCTTGGATAAAGTTTAACAATGTAATAGTGTGCTGACTTCTGTTTAAATTATTCTTAAGCCATTAATAGAAAGACTGGTGCTGTTTTTTGCTTTGTCCTTATTAGGAATATCATTTTCAGATATGAAAATGGTTTCCATAAAAATGATAAAAGCAGACTGATCAATCAACCCAAGTGTCTGCATTATAAATTTTTTTCACCAATATTATCTTAAACATAAAGAAGTCTTTGGTTCCCAGGTATTCTTTTCAATTCATTTCCTTAAATATGTATTATATCGCTGCCATGTAAAAGACACTGCTGTAACTAAAAACATATTAAAAAGGCATAAAAGAATTCTATTACATTTAAATAAATCTGCAGCCTGGGTTTCTTAACTGAGAACATTTTGAAAACTTTTGGAGCTTCATTGTAAATGTAAAAAAAGACACATTTTGCTGAATATATTCACATTTCTTTATTGAAGCAGCATTGGTTTACAACACTGTATATGATTTAGGGGATAGATTCACACATTCTCAGATATATGTTAGCATACTACCTCTGCCCTCAAAGGACCCATAGTCCTTTATAAACCACTGCAAAGTTCCTCAAACTCATTTCTTGGATACACACACACACGCACACACATTTATACGTTTATATGTATATATATACGTGTATATATATATACACACACATGTGATTTGCATTCTGTAAATGCTACAAATATTCCATTCCTTAATAAATGTAAATGTTCTCATTAATAAGGAGGCAACGTAAAGAGTGGTATGGACTGGAAAGTGGGCTTCAAAGTCAGAAAGAACAAGATTCAAAGCTTTCATCATTCCTCAACCCCATTTGACCTGTATAAACTTAGTTTAGTTGTTTGTCACCTTTCTGGATCTCAGTTTACTCACTTGTAAAATGGGGATTTTTTTCCCCGTTTTCTCCATCCATAAATGATTGAACATTTCCTGTGGACCAGACACTGTGTTGGCGTTGAGGACATGGGTGCCCTTCCTGCAAAGCTTCTGCCTCGTGTGGGTGTTAGTTCAATAATCACAGGAGCCAACAGGGGCATTGGAATGCCCCAAGAGCTACACAAAGAGTCACAAACATTTGGGTTCTAAGTCTTCAGAAGTTGTAGTTTATATTTAAAGAGAAAATGAGGGGAAAAAATAATAATAAGACAAAACTAGCAGACAACCATAACTAAGAAAAAGGATCAAAACAGGGGAGAGAAGAGCACAAGGGAATACGGTGGTGAGAATTTTACAGGAAACACACAGTGATGTAAAAGATATACATAAAAAATAAATTATAAAAAAATAAAGTAGAAATGAGTTAGTGAGTCCAAAATAATATTCTTGTAAGAAAGACCTAGAAGGCTGGTGTGCAGGAGATACCTGCATACACTGAAATAGCTTTAGCTTTACATTCTTTTTAACTTTTAGAGTCAATAAATTTAATGTTGGAAGAATGAAATCCAAGTCATCACTATATGTTTCTTCAGAAATTGTGTGACTTTGGGTAAATAATTTCTCTGTGCCTCAATTTGTTCAGTCCTGCAATGGAGACTTCCTTCCTAGACAAGTTATTCAGATAAATTACTATTCGGAAGGGTCTTAGACTAGCACTTGACATATATTAAATGTTCTCATTGTAATGTCAACTAGTAGTCACTGGCAGCCCATCCCAAGAGACAAAACACTACAACAAACCTTAAACATCAGCCTTATATATTAACAAAGAAAATAAAGATTAGATTAAAGGTACACTTTTAGAACTGAGAGAGTGAGGCTTTCTTTTCAAGGATCCTTTTCCAACTAGTTACTCAGGCTGGGAAAGCCCTCTTTCCCTGTCAGTAGCTAAACCATGTGGGGAGACTCTGCCATGATGGAAAGTGGTAGTGGCAAGTTTGACCTTTCCCCCCGGAACCTTACTGTGAGTTCCTACCTAGGAAACTGCACAGCGATTGAACACAAATATAATTAAGAAAATACCTTTGTTTTCAAGGAGTCTACAACTTAGCTGGTAAGAAAACAAAACTCTAACAATAACACACATGCCAATACAGTACAGTAGTATTTATAGAACAACCTACATGGTGTTCAGCTCTGTGAATATAAAAATCAAGCCTTATTTATCTTTATGTCCCTGAGAGCTGATAATAATACTCAATAAATGTTTGCTGGATTGAACTGAATACATTAACAAGTGCAAACAAAGTCTGAACAAGTAATTGCCAAAAGAATGTCACACCAAGAAGTGATCACAGTGGAACTCTGGGGTCCCCATCATATCCCTGGTAGACATGGGGAGCCTCAGTTTTCCTCAGTGAGTTTCTGATGTGCCTCCTAACTAGGATCCACTAAGGAGTAATGGAGTTAGATGGCGGAGATCAGATATCATTAGTAAGTCCAGCGATTCCACCTAATATTTAATACATTTATTTTTTAAAGATGTATTTATTATTTATGCCTAGAACTGGGTTGTAGGCCACAGTTGTGGGGAAGAGGGCAGGGTTAGAAGGTTCTCCAGAGACAGAAGCGGGAGCAGAACAGGCAGATCTACTGAAATATACTGCTGAGGGGAGCAGCAGGCGAGGCAGGAGAGATCTGCTGTCTCGTGTGTGTTAGCTCCCTTGCTGGGGATCGAACTGGGACTGTAGCAGAGACTGCTGAGACTGAATCCTAGGCTACCAGGGAGGTCCCTATTTAATACATTTAAAAGTGCAGTGCTTCTCCTGCTAATGGAATGTCCTAAATTTGAAATGATTGTTTTCTGTTAATGAGTTAATAAATAATTTGAATTATAACTAAAACAATGCTAACAATTTCTAATTTCTTGCTTTAATTCACTGTTGTTGCCAGGCATCTACAAATCTGGAACAGAGAGCTCCTCATGCAACCAAGGCAGTCTGTCTAGTGCCAGTATATTCAATATATCTGGATGGGTTCTAGGCTACCTGGGAAAACGCTCTTTTGGGTCCCGACTTTCCTCTCTTGATATCTTTTCTCTAAATTGGATAAACTGTTTTTCAGTTCCTATCAAAAGCAGAAATTGATATTTCATTCCTTTTCTCTGCAATTTAAACTATTTTAATATATCAGGGCAGGTTTTTATGAAATAAATATGTCGTAGAACTCAGGAAGATGTCTTCTTTAATATTTTCAGTTGCTCCTAATCTTTTAGAACCTTGTTACTCAAAGTTTGGTTCTTTGAGCTCATCCACATCACACAGTGACTTACAGATATGCAGAATCTCAGGTGAGATCACACACCTACTGAATCAGTCTACATTTAATCAGAACCCAGGTGATGTGCAAGCACATTACAGTTTGAGTAGCACTGCCCAGCAAACAATTGTGGAGGATCGTTTGGGCAAAATAGCTCTGGCAATACAGAGAGACTGAGTTGGGCCACCTGTTAGCCATGGAATGTCAGGTGGCCAAATCTACTCTCAGGAGCGACAAGTCACCATTTTGGACTCAGTTACAAAAGAAATTAATTTTATCACATGGATTTTCTAAATAGATACTGCATTAATTTCTCCTTGCTGCTGGAAAAGGAAGAAAATGAAAACTATTATTGATTATTGGTCTGATTAGAATTATTGCAGAACATCACAAGCCAAGTAAATGGTGGCAGAGATGATTGGGTGCATGTCATAAAGTGGGCATCAAGGGAGGAATAAAGGAGCCAGCATCAGAAGAAAGCAAGTTCTTACCTTGATAAATATATGCCAGCCAGGAAGTCAAGAAGCCTGGCAGAGGCATGGGTTGGGAGGTATTACTGAGTTTGCTCTGCAGTGTTTTCAAGATAATTGACTGAATTGTGGAAATTGGAATTCCATGTGCATAAAGATGTTGAAAAAGTTTATACTAAAAGATTTATATTTTTAGCTTCTCTTGAATAAAATCTTATGTTTTCCCTTTGATGTTACTGTCCGTTGCACACCTTTTGCCTATTATCAGTCACAAACTATCTGAACTGAATTATTCTGTCAAGTGAAAATCTAGGAACTTTACACCTGCCAGTTCAAGCTGATTTTTCAATATTGTGCGAAAATGCCAAGAATGACCTGTCAGTCTGTATTTGTGACAAGAGTCCTGTTCTTGTTGCTCAATGGTTTGTAGAGTGTATCTTGGAAGAATTATTTTATATGGTCCAGTACATCT
Source organism: Galemys pyrenaicus (assembly GCA_019455555.1). Classification (NCBI taxonomy): domain Eukaryota; kingdom Metazoa; phylum Chordata; class Mammalia; order Eulipotyphla; family Talpidae; genus Galemys; species Galemys pyrenaicus. The sequence goes on along the minus strand of JAGFMF010011655.1, from coordinate 2,455,299 downwards.
CAATATCCTAGTCAATCATTATCTCATTCACTAGGTCCCAAATAAAAGTAGAGGAACAAAATTGAAGGGGTTTCTTTAATTACTGACTATAGGTGAATATGTTAGGAAGACATTTTTCATTTCATTTTTGTCTGAGTCTCTATAAACCTCAATCAGATAAAAACGCAAGTGTTTTTACATAAGTCTGAACAATTTGTGATCCTATAACATAACAGTATTGTAATACTGGAGAATCTCCCATATGATACTCTTATTAAAAACCCTACTAAGAACTGGATGATGTGGTGGGGTAGAAGAACTCAAACTTCTTTCTCAAATTCCATGAAGCTCTCTTGAAATTAGGAAAAAACTGCAGCGTTTTGGTAGATGATGTCTAGTTTCCTCTGGATAAGTTTTTTGTTTGTTTTCTTGCCTTCGTAGTCTGAACAAGGGTCAACAACAGCAGGCCTAGGAGGTAATAACTAATCTGTTTGATTGACGACCTCTGCTGGCAGGTCTGAGCCAAAAAACTGAAAACTGCTTTCCTGATAGGTTTGTGGCTGGCCTCAAGGTTAGGTTTTCATTCCTAATGCCCCACGGCTTCAGACTCAAGTCCCCAGGAATAATCAGAGCAGTTAACACTCTGTGAGTACTGAATCCGTGCATAAGCTCGTGTGACATGCTCAGAGCAAATCCATATGCCTTGCTCTGCTCTCAGCATTCTGCAGAGGTAAGCTCAATCAGTCCTAACAAAGCGCCGCCCTTTTCATTGCAACACACTCAGGTACATAAAGTGAAGAAACTTGCCCAAGATCACACAATCCATAACTGAGCAGGGACACGGCTTCAGGAGTGTGCCTGGTGTATGTCTTGGTAACTGCCCACCTACAAGACCATGAACTACACAAGGCTGTGCTAAAGCCCAGGTGTTTTCTCAGCAACATGCACAGGCACTCACTCCATCTTCTTAGCAACCATGAACTAGATTGAATTATTATAAGTCCCATTTTTGCAGAGAAGAAAACAGGCCAGTTTGTTGAAGGACAAGGAGGACATGAAGATGAGAAAATTATGAAGAGGAGGGATCTGACTCTAAATGCCATGTTATTACCAGTTTGCTCTATCTAGATCTCCAATTCCAGTAGGTAGCCATAAAACAATTTTTCTTAAAACTAAATACATACATTATGAAGACTGGGAAAAAATGAATGAGAATGATGATTAAGTTTGAAGTATGTTACCAGGGGAGAAACCTACTCTTTTCTAGAGAATCAAATCTAAATCACAAAGCATTTCGGGTAAGCCCCTCTAGCTTTGTGGCATTGCTTATCCTTGTAGCTTAATGTCTGTTGCTCTCCATACTCCAATGCCAGCATGTCTCTGATTTTTCTTAACATAATGGCCTCGGGTACACTGTCCACCGCCCAGAGACTTTTATCTCTCTAGCTATTATCTTCCTTCCCTGAACACTGTATTAAGACTTATTTCAGAGGTCAGGTCTACCAGAATCTTCACCTTGACCATCTCCTTCCAATTTCATGTAGCACCTGTTCTCCATTTCTAAGCTCTTCTGATAGCCTCACTATGTCTCTGTGCATTACAATTCTTGATTATGTATCTGCTTACCCAACTAGAGCATGTCTTTTTTAAGAGAAAGGAATTTATTTGCTTCCATTTGTGCCTCCAGCATCTGAGAGTGTCCTTAGGAGATAGTAAGCCCCTCAACAATGATTGATGCATGGATATACTAACATGAGCCCCCAAATCCTTGTGAGGAGGTTCTCAGAAGCTACACTGAGAATCACAGGCATCTCTGCTTGCTTTTATATTTTCAGAAGACAAGAGCAAGTCAAGGATTTTGAATGCAAATCATAAAAAGAGGAGAGCAGTGACAGGGAGTCAAGGGTCCTAGATGTGACCTTAATATTGAACAGAAATAAAAGAAAAGGAGTACATTGAAGCTGTCCAATATCAGGACCTAACTAACGCAGAATCCATTCCTCTCCGACTCCATCAAAGTGATTATTTTTCAGTTTTAATAACATTTTTACCTTGGAAAAATGTTAGATTTACAGAATATTTGCAAAGGTAGTGCAGAGAATTCACCTACATCCCCCACACGGCTCAATATCATTTTGTCTTAGTTTCATGACCACGCCACACTTAGGCAAAACTGAGAAACCAAGATGGGTTCATCAGCACTCACTCAATTCCACAGTCTATTTGATTTCACAAGTTCTTTCTAATATCCTCTTCTCTGTTTCAGGATCCCATCCAGGATAACGCCTTACATTTAGCCACCATGCCTTTTTAGTCTCCTCTTAACTGTGGTAGATTTTCAAACACGTTTTTGATGATTCTGAAGTTGTTTGTAACCCTCTAATTTAACTTGAAGTCCAATGAGATTCTAGCAAAAAAAAAAAAAAAAGTAATAGTAGATTGCAATCGTTGTTATGCTTTTGTGACCATTATAATTCTTTGCAGTTCTAGGCCTGTTCTTTGAGTCTGTCAACATTTTGTCCCACCCTGAGTGTCCTTCCAACACTTTTAACACATGAATTCTGGCCCCCAGAATATATATCATCATGAACTCCCCATGATTTAGGCATCAAGGACAACTTTTATCCACCAAAATAAGAAAGGTTTCAAGTTCTGAGTAAAAGCAATTTGTCAAAAATACTTATACGATCTTTCACTGATGGTGCAAATTAGGCAAGTATTAAACTTTAAAAGATTAATTTAAGAAGGTAAGGAATGAAGTTAAAAGCACTGGCTTAGGAATTATAAACTCTCAGTACCTTTTCCAACTCTGTCACTTAAAAACTGTATGATTTTAATCCTGATATTTAACCTCAATAATCTCATGAATATCCATCTGTAATTATAATTCTAAAATGTAGAAGATTTCTATTACCTCTACAACTTGATACACAAATTACTTTTATTTGTCACCATTAAAATCTTATACCAGGTAAAAATACTTATTGTCTAAAAAGATACCTTACATGTCATAATTTTCCTTCATTTTTTTCTTCTTTATTATATCTGATTTTGGAGTTGCTATGAAAACAACTTCAATTTCCATAATAAAAATATTATCAGCCCTTAGCTATTATCTGTTTACACTTATTTAAACTTCACTACAACCCTACCCTGTAGGTAGTCCTATAATTCTATTTTTAAAGGTGGAGAATAGAGATTCAGAGTTTAAATAATGTACCCAAGATTACACAGAAAGGAGATAGATAAACCAGGATATAAATTCAGGAAAACTGACTCAAGCACACCAGCTCTTAATCAGAAATCTATAACACCCTTTAAGATGTGACAAATAATAGAAAACAGGCTCTTATTCCAAGATAGAAAAAGCATAGCTTGGACTTGGTATCTCCTAGGCTTTACAAAGACTTTTTGACCAAGCTGTAGTATATTCACAAGCTGAATATACTAGTTCTCCTCATGGGTTGCAACTAGCATTAAATATAGAAGAGCACTTCCCTTTCAGATCCTCCACTTTCAATATATCCCCTACATGGCCTAGGAAGTCCTGATATAGCTTTAGATCTAAAGGTCCTCAAAACTACAACAAACTGAAAAAAATAGATTATACACAAAGTATAAGTTGTGTTTAAAATAAAATGCAAATTATAAATTGTGGAGAGGGCAGTGGATGCAGTATTTTGACCACTTTTTTTGAACACGGATGACAAAGTTTATGAAGTTGAGTCAAATAATCCATCTTAACTGAGATTCTGTATAACTGATTCAGGTGCTTGGAACCCACCCTAGAGCTACAAAAGACAGAAGAATTTGCCAGCCTAGAGCCAACCAATGGTACACAAAATAAGTGAAATATCCACAGTTCTGCTTGTAACTATTAGTCAGTCCCTTGAATGACATATACTGAAAGGTCATCTCTGGGAACAGATATTATCTAATCATTGAAGTAAACTGAGATAAGAGATTCCTTTCAAGTTAATGAGCAATTTTAACAATTAATATAGGCATACTCTTATTTTTGTGTTTTATTACATTTTTCATGGCTTTTTCTCAACTTCACTGATATTACACCAATTCGAGGCAGTGAGTTAACTTTAAATACACTTTACCACATGTTAAAGAAAGTTCACAACTACTAAATACACCTTATACCATAATATATTACTTTATTGAAGAATGAAGAAAGTAATATGTTACTTATGACTTTCACTTAGGGCAAAACTAGAGTCACTATTATAGTTTGCTTTTCTACTGCATCAATTTCTTAGGAAGCCCAATCATCTGAAATTCTTTCCAAATATTTCTAGAGGTTCCCAGAAAGTAATTCATGAGAATTCTGCTTCCAATCATTTCATTTACCTACTACCAGGCATTAGTAGCTATTTTCCTCTGTTCTTCTTTCTACTGGGTAGCATCTCCTATTTCAGCTGATGCTCTCAAGATGCCCATCAGCGTCTGCATAATGGCTTTCCCCAAGTCTGCTAGCATTGCTTTCTATGCTGCTGAGTCCCTTCACTTTCACTTTCCCATGGAGATGTCTGCGATTCAACTTTTGGAATGTTTGCTTGATCTTAAGTTACAGGTAAACCTTCTCAGACCTCAGCAATGATGTGTGCATGGTGTGATCAGACTTTCTTCTTCCTTTCCACCAGTTCCCACTGCCCACTTTCCTACTGAGCCTAAGTTCCCAATAATTTCTTCATTTACATGGACCCAGGCAGGTCTGACTTCACAGTTTTCCAGATGTGCTTGAATCTGAAGGTGAACACCATCTACACTCCAATTTTCTATATCAGTATCTAAAGAGGCCAAGTTTCTATAACACTAGTAATGCAACAGTCATAATGAAAATGTATTTCCTTATTATGTAAGGGCTGCTTATAAAATCCCAGTACATTTCTCACAGCCAGATTAAACATTTTATTGCCTTTATTTTTCATCAAATATGCAAATTCTTTTTAGCAGGCTTCATTTTTGATTTAAAACCATTTTTCATGAAAAACTAAATCATTTACGGCCATATGGTCTCATGACAATGCATAGTTAAGAAAAACTCAGTGAATTTTATACGGGAATGCCTCTCTGATGTCCTTTCAAGTGAAAGAAACATGTTTTTTTTTTGCCTCAGAGTTAGTTTTTTAAGAAAAGACTCTTAAATATTGGTAAACATGAAATGTGTGTACTTGCCAAGACAAAAGATGCAAGTCAATACCATCTCCCTCCTTCTATAGAAAAGGATTTATTGTTTGGTTCCTAGCAGTAGGAGTCAAAATAATATACTTCTATATGTTACTTATAGATGGAAGCAAAAATTAAAAAGATATGCTGGGGGGAAGATCAAAGGTGAAGCAAGAACTCACTCACGTGATCTATTGGTACTTTGCATGGACATGCCCCACATGGTTTCTCTCCTGAATGCAAGGAGTTCAGGTAAAACTGCATGAACTACCAGTAAAATAATTATAATTTAGTGAGAACTTACTATCTACTAGGCACTGTAATATGATCAATATATTCAATAGTTCAGTGGGTCATAATACCATTCAAAGAAAGTAAATATTCTCAAATATTCTCACTTACAGACAAAGGAACTAAAACTCATAGCGGAAACTTACTTGCCCAAGGATGTTTAGCTAATAAGTGACAATGCTGGAATGTCAGTTCAGGTATGTCTAACTTCAAAACTCACACTTCTCCCACAATTCTAGGATGCCTTTCAAAGAATAAATTAATGAAAAAATAAATAATTTGGGTTGTTTGGTACCCTTTATTCTACTCTGATGACCACCTACTTCCATTACTCATTCAACCAGAAGGCAAGCACCAAGGAGTCAAGACACAAGATAGGAATGACAGTCTGGGGATCACCAAGGCTTTGGGGTGGAATCTTAAGACGACCACTGACTGACTGTGTGAGCTTGAAAAACTATTTCCTCATCTGAAAATAAGGATAATAATTCTAATCACAAAATACCTTCTAAGGAATTAACTAATATGTATATGTCACCTGACCTTATTTAGATAAGGAAATTTTATAACACAGAGTATGCTATATGGCACTATTCAGCAAATGCTAATTGCCTTATCTAATCCTGATATTATATTTGGGACTTTAGATATTTCAATCAATGCAATTTGGATCCTCTAGACTGTAGAAGTTGAAGACAGTGAACACCGTACAAAGAAAGAAATTACTATAAATGCCTTGTTATTAAATATACTAATATCAGGACTTAACAACTGAATGAAAACTTACACAAAGACTCTAGCTATAACAGTTGATATGAAAATTCTACTTTCATAGACAAAGAGAGTGTTTCCTTTTCTTCTTATTTGGGGATGATATTTATGGGGAAGTTTAGATTGCAGAGTCTGACCAGTGAAGATATTGAAACCTTTATCCATTCCTGGAAAAGATGAAGTCTAACAAAGATTCTGTTATTAAGTATGATCATCCAAGAAATGGGAATAGACAGAACAGCCTGAGGAAAAAGAGAGTAGGCAACAAAAGATTATCTGTTTTTTAAACTGATGGAGAAGTTGTCCCAGATGCATAATATTCTGGCCTGCAGGATAAAGAGAAGTGGTAGAGGATATACAAAAGGAGAAAATGTCACAAGGACAGGGTAGATAACTGTAAATATAAGAAATAGCACTGCATCCTAAATTGTGAATAATGGTATTGGGAAATAGAAAATCTTATTAGCTAATAGAAATAAAATAGAAAAAAGAACACCCCTCTCTTAAATTGCCAACATCATCTCACCATCCTTTTTTAAACAACAAATACCTCTTATTTCTCCCTATATCCTTAATATGACATTTAAGACTCTGCATGGTATGGCATTTACCTAACTCTATAGCCTAAACTCACAGTTCTTTTGGGTCCCTGGAATGCCATCTCTCTAAATCAAAGTATGTTCATGCTGTTTCATTCCAACAACACTTGGTTTCTGGTCTTGGCTGTATTGTTAATCTGCTGAGCAACCTCATAGTAGCAACGTCAAGTCTCTGAGCCAATGTTTTCACCTTTATTAGAAGGAATTTGGGTGAGAATATCTCTAAATTCCTCTCCAGATCAAATACTCTGAGTCTATGAATATTCAGAAAATGCTATTAGCATAATTCCAGGCTCAGGGAAAAGGGAAGGTAATTGACATTTATTAAGAGGCTACTGTAATGCTTTGTTTTGACCTAGCAAGAAGAAAGCATGCTTCACTTAGAAAATTTCCCCAATTGAATTCATTGTAAAGAGGAAAAAGTAATCATTATAGCAGATAAAAGTAGGTGATAAAAATGTTGCCTTCAAAATATTATTTACTAAATACATGTAAATCAATAAAGAACTCATTTCTACTATAACTGTCAACTCTACAGTCATTATTCTTGACTACAATTTTGACAAATTGACCCTCTTTCTTTAAATATTTCTATAACCCTATGTGTTTACTCTGCTTGCCTTCTGAAGATCACTCTCAACTTCACAAATTCCCTGGTCTACCTCTTCCACCAAGACTAGGAGTTCCTAATTATTTTTAACTGATTTTCACATATCTTTCATAAGTCTACTCACCATTTTTAGTCCAGTCCAGAAATACCCCCACTTCCTTAATAATGTCAGTTCTCAGGAAGGAATTAGCCAATATGGCTTTCAAGGGAGAAGATGCACAGAATCTGGGAAAGGGGGAAGAGGGATGAGAGCAATTAAGTAGTCAGCCTCAGGCAAAGCCATCTGCTGAGAAGGAGCCACTCTCACAACTTTAGGTCTACAAGAGTCACAGAAACATAGTGAAAGGACACACTAATCTAGGAGCACTGGGCCATGGTACAATTCAAAAGCATAGGCAGAACTTTTGTTCAAGGTCAGAGGCAGAATGAGTGGTGGACAACCACAAACTTCCACTCAAATCAGTGAATGAGATGCCAGAAATCAACTGGGTGGAGCAGAGGCAGGAAGACAGCTAAAAATGGAGCAAACACAAGGTAGTAAGACTGGCACAGAAAACATGGAAATTTTTTTTTTTAACAAAATCACAAATCGTTCTTCAATATTTTCTGTCCTCATAGAGATTTTCTCAGTCTTTCCAGTTCTGATAGATTGGAGAAAGTATATATTATGCCTAATTCTAGCACACCTGTGACTGTAAAAAAATGTACATATGGTAATTACTTCTTTTTTCTATCAGGCTAATATTTATTTTGATAAAGTGAGTTGTGTATATTAATATGAATAGAGTTATTTAATTCATACACAGTAGGGGAATGACAATACTTATATTATTATTGTTTTTTTTTAAGTTCAGCAATAATTCTGACTTTTGAAGTATTAAGTACTAGTTGAGAGACCATAACATGAGGGTTCGGGATTGCAGGTGCAAACATGAATTCATGTATAGGGGAGAGTGGATTGAGACTAAGCATGGTGACTGGAAACATAAAATCTATTTATCCTCAATAGACTTTAGTGTGTAACAGTTTATCCTGATTTGATAATCCTGCTTCATTCAGTGTAGAAAGGATGAAGTAAAAACAAATATGAACACACCATATTCCTACCTTTTAAAAACGGAGCATTCTAGCTATGTTAATGAAGTTTTTTAATATATGTTTTATTTAATCTATTAGATTATATATGAATCATGGTTGCAGCACCATGATTCAGAGGAACAGGTTCACACCTCCACCCATGTGCACCACCACACTTGAGCCACCAACAAGCACCCATGTCCCTCCAGCATTTGTTACCCCTGCCCATTTTGTTCCCACTTTCATGCTTCCCTCTACTAGCCTCAGTTTTGCAGTCAGCTATTGCTTTGGTTTAGTTTTGCCAGTTCTCTTGTTTTGTTTCTATTTATTCCACATAAAAGTGAATGATCTAGCACTGTGTTTTTTCCTCTGGCTTATTTCACTTAGCATAAACTCCTCCAGTTCCATCCCGTTGTTGTAAATGGTAGAGTACATGTTTGTTTGTTTGTTTTAAATCAGTACTCAAGGTGATTTAAAGATGAATTTTTTATCAGAACTTCATTTTTTAATTTATTAAATTTAGTTGAAGTAACATTGCATGTGACTTAGAGCTATAGCATATCCTCCTTCAGGTGTTGTTACCACAACCACCAAAATAGGCATAGACCATTATTCTCCCTCCCCACGTTAATTCCTTCTAATTCTATTTATGTTTTCACACACAGCAAAAGTATTTTTTGTTTTGTTTTTTTTATATAGCTGAGTAGTAGTCCATTGTATAAAATATACAACATCTTCGCAATCCACTCTTCTGATTTTGGGCACTTAGGTTGTTTCCATAACATAGCTATTGTAAATTGTGCTGCAATGAACAAAAAAGTGCATATGTCCCTATAATAAATTCAAGAGTTTTAAAATATGAAGTTCTTGATACCCATACTAAGATGTCAGTTCACTAAAAAGGGAGAACTTTGCAGATGACCTATGTTGACAAATCAATTAAAATGAAGTCATAGTCAAGATCACTTCTACCAGTTGTTCCTTTTGTGATTGAGGTGTTCAGAATATTTGCTTTGGGGTATAGGAATTTAGGGGTATTCATTCTTGGGGCTATTTCAAAAGAGTTAAAGATGTTATTTGAAAAAATATTATGACCCTTTGCAGACATAAACTTCTATACCACAAGCAGTGAATTTCCCATTACCTGAGGAAGGATACCTGTGAAACTACTAAATTTTCCAGCCTTTACCTAATTTGCTATTTAAGAGTTGGCAAGAAATGTATACCTTGATTTAATCACTAGCTCAAATTATGAGGACTTGCAGCTCTCATGAGCAAGTTTGGCTTTAATTTGACTTTGATAAATGATTTGCCTAAAGTTCACTGGAGATGCTGCCTCGTGAGAGGAAAGCTGTGTTTAGGAAGTCAGTATGGACAGTGGCAGCAGAGAAAAACATGTGAGAACTGTGTGCTTTTGTAAATTCTACCTTGATGGTCACAAACCGGTACCCAGAATGTGTATGACACCCTCAATCTTGCCTTTTCTCATCCCTCACCTCTCCCAGGCACACAGAGTTAACTACACATAACTCCCTAAGTTCAGGAGGGCATTCTCAAAACTCTTAGTGATGGGACAATATCCTATTTTTCAGCTTCACTGGAAAGCAGTTAAGAGTCCCCAAACTTTGAAAATACTGTGGTTCTTTCTGATGTTAATTCAACATAAAGGAATCTTAGTAGTCTAAATAAAAATTGAACTGTTCAGAATGACAGAATTTCTATGTATGCAGAAACTGAAACAGTATCTTTCCAGATTTTCCTCTGCATTCTCTCTCCTTGGCCTATGCATTTTCTGTTGGGTTATCCTGCTATGGTGGGGACAGAAAATATTTGAGGACCATTGATCTAAGGGATGTTAATATTCCATTCCTCCAAAATTCTCTAAATGCTATTACTGACCTAGGAGAGGACATCTGAAAGTAATATACTAGACTATATTATCTTATTTTCTGGAAAAATGCCTCCACTGAATTATGATTTAATTTTATGCCCTCAGCTTTTATAAAAGGTCATTTTTGAAGAATAGTCATTCATCCATTTGGAGAGCTATTTTGTACCTTTTGCAAAAACCAGTGCAAGACTTGAACATCGTGTAACTTAGTCTCTTATATGAGTATTCATGTGACACTTTTTTCCCCTTATTTTAGTGACAGGGAAACAGTTTTTGTTACCTTAATAAAGTTTATATTTTGCTTTTGGGGAGAGCATTTAAAACTGTAAAATTGAAAGTGCTATCCATTTTGTTTGACTGTTACAAAGTGCAAAATTAATTTTGGTTCTTTATTGTTTTATCTAGTTCACCCTCCCAAAGGAAAAAAAAAAGCTTTTCTGAGCTTGGAAAAAGTATATATCAAACAGTGGTTTGTTGTTCATCTTCTGGACACTGAATCTTAGCTCATCAAGTTTTGCTTTTCACATTACCTGCAGAAAGGCTTTAAGCCCATTTTTGTCCCATCTCAAGTAAGTGTAGACATGTTTAGCAATCTCTGCTACACCCACCTTGCTGCCGCCTTAGCTACCTTGGCTCACTGTCCCTAGCTAGGTCCTACTGTCATTATGTGGCCACACTGTCAACATTTGTCTAAAACACTTTAAACCTCACCCCCTTTATAACTACTGAGAGTAAAAGGAAAAATTTAAACCTTTCAGAATTTTGTCCTTGTTAGAATTTTTCCTGAAATTTCTAATTTTTTAATTTTAAAGTCACATGATTTCTGGAAGAGGCATAGTATAATGATCTTTTAAAACATGATAAAATAACAGTAGCAGAAATAATGGTATTAAAAATTACAAATGAAGGCAAGAAGCAAAGAGTTTGGTTTGGTAGGTAGACTGGGAGGATGATAAAAGCATGTGGCTCAAACTAGGGAGAAATTGTGAAAAAAAATATAGAAGGCACACAAAGCATGACTAATTTTTATTGATGAGACATTCTTAGTTCTCCCTTCCTCCTGATTTCTCTTTGTCTTGTCCCCCCCCCATACAATTCCTTTGTTAAAATCTCCTTTGTTGAAATGGAGTATACGATTTCATTTGTTCATTCTTTAATATCCTACTCAGTATTAAAAATACTCTCAATTTTAGACATATTCAGGCCAAAACCAAGACAATGTAGATGATGTTATAAAATTCCATGGAAGCTAAACTTCATTTCCCCTTTGAAATGCGTATCTTGCTACCACATTGACTACAAAATAGCTAGCCAAGTCAAACTCATTTTACTGTCAAAAAACTATTTTCATAATCAAATGTGGGAAGGTGAACATGGGCATAAAGCTCAGAGCACCTGAATATAAAGAGGACATATTTCAGTCTAGAGCTGTGAAAATTAATAAGAAGCATTAATGGTAGCCTATGAAGGAGTGTGGAGGAGGGGAGAATACATCTATGAGGATTTGTGAGTATAATCAATGAGGTGATTTGGTAGGGCTAAATGTTTCATAGATTGTTTGTGTCATTAATTTATGGCTTCCTTCAGAAATCCTGTAGTAGCTTTTCCTTCAGCATTTTGGGTGTTATATTTATCAGGATCTCTAGATGAGGTGCAGAGTCAGGAGAAGGAATGAGTGGTAATGTTGCTGTCCACCCCTCCACCCCCGGGATACTGGCAATGTAGGGAGACTTTGGTTGTCACATCTTGGGAGATGGTCTTACCAGCATGTAGTGGGTAGAGGCCAGAGATTCTACTAACATCCTGTAGTGCACAGGATAACCCCCACAACACAGAATTATCATGTCCAAATGTCAATAGTTGCTAAGGTTGAGAAAGCCTGCCGTACATTAACCCTGTGGTATCATCTGCTTCCGCACTCAGTCATTTAGTTGCTCACTGCGCTTCACACTCTGTCCACAATGCCTCACTCAGGGGAGGGCATGCTGCTGTATAAAACACAGTTCCCTCCTTGTAGGGCTCACAGTGCCATCAGCATGTAATACCCAAATGGAATAATTTAAAGTCATAAGTGATAAGTACAGTTAGGATGATTTTTAAAAATACTATAAATACAGAAAGAGAAAGCATTCATTTCTCACTTGGCAGAGATAAGGGAAATCTTCAGACATGACATGGCATTTGAATCAGATTTTGAAGTCTGGAGATATGACCAATAGTTTAATATATCACTACACAAAAAAAATCCTATCAAAAACATAAATATGCTCAAATTGCCAAATTCCTGTCATTTACATCACAATGAACATATAATACATATGCATAAATTTCCTTTTCCTATTATTTACTTTTGTTGTTTAAGAGACGCAGAAACTTTTGTCGTCCTCTATTATCCCTTATTGCTGCCTTGGACCTCACCGCTGTTCGTTGGTCCAAGGGAATTTTACTGATGATCTTGAATTACATCAGAACATTTGAAATCTCCCTGTCCAAAATGTGATATTGCACTTCTGTGTTAAATGAGATCAGCCAGTGCGTGCCTCCCTACTTTTCAATCAGCTGCAGCAGTTCCATTGAGAGAATAAAGTCTACACACAGGTGACCTGGTTTATGTAGTTTTCCTGCAATATGATCTCTATAAGACTACCAGGAGTATATTTTAATTTTCATTTGATGGAACTAAATAACGTACATATTTACTTGCTATGGCATAACATTCAAGGAGACACGGTCAAGAAACTCTAGGCTTCTACATTAAAAAAAGCAAACAGGCACTTGAACACAGTAAGTTTCAAGTAGAATAATGAGTCACAGGTCACTCAGAGACTCATTCAAGAGCATGTACTAAATTAAAAATTGTGGGAAAGTGAATCAAAAATTCCTTCTTTGGTTGGAGATCTTTTAATAATTCTAGAATGCAAGCTATCTTTCTGAAAATATGCATTTGGATAATCTCAGAAGCTCTTGAAAACATAATACAGCACATTTTTCCATTGATGCGAAAGTATTATAGATATCCTCCTCTAATCATAGCATTTATGTCTTTTATAAATATGGACAGACATTAGGAGCCATAACTCAAATATACATTTGTAAAAAAGAAAAGGTTAAACTGTACATATTTAATAACGTCTTATAAGATTGCATGTGTTCCTTGTTTTATGAACTACATTGTTCAATATCTTACAAGCTGCACTTTAATCCCAATAAAATTTTTTTTTAAGTGGAAATGACATTAGGACTTAAGTGGAACAGCAGACCCGGCTCCTCCATGCTGCCGTGTCAGCTGTTTCTAACCTGCCGATACAGATCTGCATTCGAGAGTCGCAACTCGGGTCAGAACCAATGTTTGGTTTGCTACCTCAGAAAAGTAATAACTCTTACAACTGCCTGACTAGATAAATATCTGATGAAAGGAAAGTCTAAATGAATCTGAAGGTGGTTTGTCCGCACAGAGATGTAAAAGTGTTATTAGTCCAGACTTCCAGAAAGGCTTGAGAAAGACTGAGAAATAAATGCAGGCCGCAGGCACAGGAAGGCAGCCCGGGCAATCTGATTGAGTTTCAAACTGTCTAACTTTTCAGTTGTGTGTTTTTTATATGTTAAATATGGTTCAGACGATTAAAGCCTTCATTTTAGGCAAAGAAAGGAAATAATGTTTCCTGTCCCATTTGCCAAGCTAAGTGAGCAACTGTTCCTGCACAATTAGAATTGTTAATTGATTTGAAAACATAGGGCTTTGAAGGTGGAAAACTGCTGACATTATTTCAATGGGGAAATGCACTCCTGAGAGAGAGCACTGCAGTACAATTTCTCTCCTTGTTTTGTTGAATATACATCTATAAAAACACTGTGAATCATGCAGTAAAAACTGCTGTGCTGATATCATAAATCTCTGATAATAAAAATTTCATTGTTGAAACAATAAAATAGACTTTTATTATAACACAGAGTATCCACCTAAACATTGTCCTTTTAGCTTCTTCGAGTTAAATGTATGCACAGTTTTACAGTCTATAAACAGATCTGGAATAAAAGTTAATAAATGTCAAAATTTGCATTTCAAAAAATTCTTGCTGCATTTTAGGGAAGATCAATCTATGAACCTTTCAACATTATGTCAAATGAAATGCTAATTGTACCTTTAGGAATTTCAGAGACAGTGACAAGAAACTAAATGCTCTGTTCCTTTGCATCAGCAAGTCGAGGATAATTGTATATCTACTCTTGTGAACTTCTAAGAAAAAAATGGAAAAAACTAAGAAAAAAGGGTTTTCTATTCTTTAACTCAGGAGGGTAAACTCTTTCAGCCACCCTCCATCAATCTACCTTCAAATAAAGTGTGTTAACATGTTGACAGTGGACAAATCACACAGTGCTGCATTTATTCATTTTATAATAGGTTTGTCAAATGAGCTTCAGTTAAAGAGATTTAAGAGTAAGAAAAATTTTCAGCCAGAAATAACCGACTTATTCCATTCAAAGTGATGTAAGGTTTAAAGGTGTACTTCTTAAAAGCCTAATCTTTATTAAAACGCACAATTTTTGAAGGCTAAGTCACAAAAATAAATACCAGGAGCCTAAAAAGTGCTTTTATTTTCCCTACCCTTAAGATAGAGCACTAATACCTCCCTTTCCCTTTCTGTAATAAATCTCAGCACTGTATCTCTAAAAGATACAAATTATCCTCTATACTGTCTTACAAGTGTGAGTATAGATTGAACCAATGAGCAATGTTATCTAGAAAATAGCACTTAGTGTAAGGTTTCTACCATTTTTTTTAACATTATCCTATTTGTGGCACTGCCTTCATTTCAGAGTCAGGCTGCTGAAATATTTGGTGTACCCACAGAGCAGTGAAAAACGAAGGTCCGTACAACTGAAAAGCAGCTCAAGTTGTTAACCTGCAGCACTGGCTCACCTATCACCATTCTAAAAGTAAAATAGGCATTTTCACCTTCTTCAAATCCATTATAGATAGTGTTGAGTGAGAAGAAAAGCTTGTCCCTCTCTACATTCTGAGCTCTCTACATTGACTATTGATATGTATTAGGAATATGAGATAAAACCACTTGACGTGTTTAAACATCTTCATTTACAAAATATATTTCACAGGGCCACTTTCAGGCTGATTTTAGGCAGAAGACTGGTAATCCTGCTGCTCCTAGGGAAGAAAACCCCCTGAGCATGCATCCCCAATAGTCCCAACTTGATTTAAGAAATTCTGCATTCTAGAAAATTAGGGTGGAAATAATGCCTACTTTCCACTCTACTCCATGACACTACTTTCCAAAAACTGTTAGTTACCCGAGAAAAGTATATTTCATGACTTAATTTAACTCCTAGATTTTTCACTTAATTTATGAATTTTTACTTCTAATTTTGTTAAAACAATAAAATTTGAATTATCTACAAGTCAATATTAATGATCTATTTAATGAGAATATGTAAATAAATGGGCGAAGACATCGATAAGCACAATCACAAAACAGAAGCCCCCCACATTTCAGAAATCGGATGAGTCTATGCCGTGAGCAACTTTGTGTGATGGCCATTCTAAGCGCCCCTTTGCCCATGTGACTTGCATGACTGGATATGGATTTTATTTAATTCCTGAGCATAAAACAGTGCACTTTTAGCAGTAATGAAACAGTAGGGGATAAAACAGCATACGTTTGTTTAAAGAAGAAGCTTAATATACAAGAGGGTTCTTAAGCATTTATGTTATAAACAGTTGGTCCAGTTATAAGAAAACATTAGCATAATATTTTATAGGTCACAATATTTTACAGAAAATTCCCAAGTCTCCCTAACATGTACAATTCCCAAAATAAACACAGAACGAACAACTATTCTGAGAACCCTTTGAGCAAATTTCTTGAGACAAGCTTTGTTATTAATCATCCTATTTTGTTCATGTTGTGTTACACTGGGGACAAACAGTTGTACAATGGTCAAGTATACCACTAAACAAAATGCTCATCTTTTTCTTAAGAGTCCAAATGGAAGGCTAATAAAGACCATTTAAAATAAAAGGGCCCATTACTCCTCAGTTTTATATGAGCTTACATGCTTTCATTGTGCAGAGCGTGTTATTAATTTCACATGCCAGATTCATAGGTTTCTGCAATATCAGGTTTGATGTATTCATTATCGGCACTCAGTACATTAATTCACGCTGAAGTCCGGTAAATCAAAATTATACCATCTGGCTTCCTGTTCTTAATGATGAATTTGATGTAGGGGTGATTAAGATTGTTAGGCTTTTGAATTTTAATGTAAAAATTAGGGGATTAAAAAGGCATTTAGAAATGACCAATAGTTAGAATAAACTTACTGACAGGATCTAATTTGTGTACTTGCTAGTAAAGCTCCATTTTAATTAGCAGCCACAGTCTTTCAGCACAAGCTCAAAGAGACAGAAGTTTAGTGATTAAGAAGATGAAGCTGTTAAATTGATAAATTGACCTTGAAATACTTGTAACTGTGGGGGATGGCCCAGTTACTCAAACTGTTAGTGTGTTGCATTGCTCCACGGAGAACTGAGTCCAAGAGTGACCCCAGACATGAAAAAAATTTGCTTCTATTTTCTTCTTTTGTTTTCATCTTCATCATGGGGCTAGAGGTCTAGAACGCAAGATACAGGGTTAGCACCGTAATAGCAGGAAGGTGAAGATCCCCTCACTGTTTCTGAGTTTCTGAGCTCCTTGACATGTGTCACTTGAATACTGTGTTCAAACTCAAAGCACTGTATTGGCTTTCTTGGTTTCCTGCGACACTGATGCTGTGCACACAGAGATCTGGGAGGAAGACACTTTGCAGTGAATTAACTCAGGAAATCTAGGGCATACCCACCAATACTTTTCCTTCTGCACCATGTTTCAGGAGAAATAGGGAAATGGAAGAAATCCCAAAATCTGCAACGCAAAGTATGTATATAACACAGTCATGCACTCAGACTTGACATGAGACTTCTTTTAATTGAAAGACCAATCTGACATGGATGTTCCTTTGACAGTTAAAATTACCTCTGATTTTAACAAAAGCATTTGAAATATTATACCGAACTCATTACACCTTTTCTGCATAAAGAAGTTTAACAGTTAAAACAAGTTAAGAAAGAATAGATTCTTAATGTAAAATAATATTAGAATATAAAGAAACATCCTTTTTTTTTCCTTAAGACATAGAGCTAAAAGTGCAAGAAACCATGCAGTAGAAAAGTAAGGTTTAAAATAAAATTATTTCCTGAGAAGAAAAAAAAAAAAATGTACCACCTTGTGCGGTCTCATAAAATGTGATGCTTTAGTTCCTGTGAAATTAATAAATGTAGTCACTAATGCACTAAAATAAAATACAGGCAGAATGACTTACATCAGAAAACAAGTACCTCTGTATATATCAACAATTTGAAGGATTCTGATTCCTGGCAAGTCAAGGAATATTTTAAATCTTATATTTTAGAGGAAATCGAATCTTGACTAACCACTGCAATTTATGTCATTTTAAATAAGATATATTTGAATAAGTATATTTTTCATGCCCTAAAAAGACTGATGTCTTCTTTTATAAGCTCATCCTGTGACACACTTGAGTAGGTAGGTATATTGATTTTTTTTTCTTTTTCTGATGGCAATGAAGTGTAAATGGAAAATATCAGACTTGGCAATCACTTAAACCATGTGAAAATTTCAGAGTGAAGGCTATTAGAGTCACTTTGTGATCTCCCCAGATGACCAGGGGAGGGGGGAAGAAAAAAAAAACATTTCTACATTTCTTCAGATCCTTTGTGTGACAGCTAAGGAGAATAACATTCTTTCTAATACGCCAGTTTTCGGCTCTAGTTGAGAATAACCTCAGTGCTTTCTTATGTCACTGGCTGAGAGAAGATGAAAGACCCAGCCTTGTGTAAATGGCTTTGTCTAACCATCAGTCTTTAGCTCTGCATGGCAGCTGTACTATTGACATTAGCTTGTGCACTGGGTGAAATTGAAGTGAGTTAAATGTGACCTTGGCTTAGTTGTTGAAGTAGAAATGAACTCTACTGGGAGTGAAAAAAAATAAGACCAGTTTCTCTAACTTCATTTTTTCTTTAATGAGTTTAACAGCACTCTTAGGATTTGATACATTTTATAAAAACGCTTTTATTTCCTTTTCTATTATACATGGAGTAATCAGCATTTAGTAAGGTTAGCATGCCCTTTTGTTATGAAATCCTTGTTTCAGGTATTTATATGCCATATTCTTTAAAAAGGCCACATTTATTTTCCTTTTTCCCCTCCTTATTGATCATAACCCTTAAATATGGACGGAAGGTTTTCGTGCATATGCGTTCATTGGCTTGAATAACAAACGCTGGGCTACTGAAACAGTTATAAATGCCCTGTGTTTCTGATGACATTGCACTGTCCCCTAGGTTACATGTGCCTCCACTAACCTACCTGCTGGTAAATCATGTGCTGTGAACATATGAGACCTTCAGGTAGACAGAATGTGCTTGAACACTTCTAAGATTGCAGCTCCTTTGTTTTTCAGATGCAAGGATAAGATAGTGTTTGTATCAAAAGCACCTAAGATTGATTATATATTTTAGGTGGAATGAATTCAAAGTCTTTGAAGGTGTAGTTCTATTTTGATCATTCCTAACTCATATATACACACATCATTAATTACATGTTA
This sequence comes from Galemys pyrenaicus, assembly GCA_019455555.1. Classification (NCBI taxonomy): domain Eukaryota; kingdom Metazoa; phylum Chordata; class Mammalia; order Eulipotyphla; family Talpidae; genus Galemys; species Galemys pyrenaicus. Next base: position 2,436,224 of record JAGFMF010011655.1, on the reverse strand, counting down.
CATATGTTCATGTGTGTATAGATAGGTAAAATATATGCATATTATTTTAGCTTTTCATAAAGACACATGAGCAATAAGTCAGACACTTCAAGTTCAGTGTCTGTCATCAGCTTATCAAAGAAGCTCATGATGGAAATGTTTTAATTAGCCTATCTAATCCAACTTGATCAAGCACAATCTAAACCCCTTATACTTTGCAATTCATATTTCACCAATAGTTCATTCTTTCTATAGTCCTGTAGTCATATCACTTTCGGGTGTTAATGGAGCCTACACTTTTGACTTCTTTCTTTCTCATCTTTATATGAACATAATGCTACAAAATTTTTCTTCTCCCTAATTATTTTAGGTGGACTAAAGCTCCTAAAGATACCCACATTCTAATCCCCAGAATATGTTATGGCAAAAGGATTTTGTAAATGTGATCAAAACAAGGATCTTGAGATATGGAAATTATCCTGGATTACCTAAGTGGGTCCAAGATAATTACAAAGGTCCTTATCAGAGAAAAGCAGAAGGTCAGAGTCAGAGAGGAGATGGGTCAACAGGAGCAGAGGTCAGAGAGATACTCTGCCACAAATCAAGGAGTTCATGTGGTCTCCGGAAGCTGGAAAAGACTGGAAGAGGAACAGAGGCTCACCTTAAGTTTCCAGAAAGAACACCATCCTGCTAACTTATTTTGAGACTTCTGACTTTAAGCAATGTAAGATAATATATTTGTGTTGTTTTAAACACTGAGTTTGTGGTAATTTGTAATAACACCATTAGGGAACTAATACACAGATGCATACATATTCCAGTTATCTATACATAATAATAGACACTATGACATAGTTATCAGTCATTTAAGTAATTTACTTATCACTATTGTTCTCTTCTCTTTCAAATTTTGTGCTGAAGTCATAAGGATGGCTGGTAGTAATATATGAAGAAGGGTTTGGCAATATTATGGATTTTAAAAAGGAATTGTCATAGTCTTTTGAAACAAATGGCAAACTGGGAGTAACTGAGGGATTGCAATTCAGGAAACACACACTGTAGCAAATGACAAGTGAGTCCTTCAAAAGTTTGAGGTGGGTTCTATCTGCCATCAAGGAGCACAAAAAGGGGGGATCCAATTAGGGTCCATGTTGACTGGGAATAGATTGATACTCTTTCTGACTATTCCTCAGTCAGGAGATAAGTCCCAGTGTTCTGTAAACCAGGCATTTTAAGGTCAAATCAGACTCTAAATTTTGTTCTTCTGGGGACACGTGTGAGATTCTACCTTTTTCTTGCTTCAAGTCACCTTTTAGATTACATCCTTTCACTAGAGAGTATCATGAACTTGGAGACTAGCTCTGGAGTGAAGGACTTCCTTTTAGGTTGTGCTTTATCTTTGCAATGTCTATAAAAGAAGATCTTCCTTAAGTTAAATCTGCTGCATTCTGCCTGGTCCTCTCCTCTTGAGAACGTAGACTAAAAGAGGTACATTGGCAAGATGGCCTGAGCAAGGACTTTAGATTTTTTTAAAATATTTATTTTATTTTTAAACTTTCTGGTTTATTTTTTCATAATATAGGATATCTTCCACCAGTGTGGTCACAAAAGTTTTCCCACAACAAAAGTGCCCACAGTCCTCCACCATACTCCACCATGCTCTCCTCCTGCCATGTTTTCTACTTTCCCTCCTAACCCCCTTTCCCTCTTTCCTGAGTGTCTCAGACTTAAGATCTGCTTTCAACGATCAGTCTTACAGTTTATCTTCATCTGATTGTTTGTTTTCTCAAGATTCTACATATAAGTGAGTGAAACCATCTGGTGTTTATCTTTCTCATGGCTCACTTGACCTAGGATAATCCCTTCCATTTCCTCCATGTTGCCACAAATGGAATGAGTTTCTCTTTTTTGATTGCTGGGTAGTATTCCATTGTGTATATACACTTCATCTTAATCCATTCATCCATTCTCGGACATTTTCTGGGTTGTTTCCATTTCTTGACTATTATAAATAGTACTACTATAAATATAAGAAGCATGCAGGTTTCCTTTTGAATTGATATTGTTGTGCTCTTTGGATAGATAATGGAGTGGAAATGCTGGGTCATATGGTAGATCCAATCTTTCGAGGAACTTCCACACTTCTTTCCACAGGGGCTAGACCAGTCTACATTCCCACCAACAGTATAAAAGGCTTCCTTTTTCTCCACACCCTCAGTAGCACTTGCTACCTGGTTTTTGGTTTTGTTTTATATACACACACATATATATATACATATATATACGCACACACACACACATATATATGGGCCCTTCTCACAGGTGCGATGTGGTATCTCATTGTAATTTCGATTTGCACTTCCATGATGGTAAGTGATGATGAACATTTTTTCATATGCATGTTAGCGATCTGTATGTCTTCTTTAGAGAAGTGTCTGTTTAGTTTTTCTGCCCAGTTTTTGAACAACTTCTGTGCAACAAAAGAGACAGTGACCAAAACAACATGTTCATATGCTTTTGGGAAAATGCTTATGACCATTTCAGTAGCCAAGCATTCTTAAATTGTTAAATGTGTCCATAATGAAACTGTTATGTAAGAGTTGAAAAAATGTTTGCAATTAACATACATATAGTAGTATATAACATCTCACACTGCAAGCACATCTTTTATAAATATGTAAGTTCATTTTTTTAAGGATCAAATAGAAGTTATATACATACAAATAGGAATGTAAACTGATAAAATTTTAATGACATCAGAAACAGCATCAGGTACTTTCATGTATACTATCTTACATTAGTTTTATTAGTTTTATTCTACTTTAGTGAGCTAGTATCTCTTTCATTTTTAGATAAAAGAAAAATTGATTTGCTTAGTTCATACAACTATAAGATAGTGAGAAAAAAATACCACTTCTGGGATTATTTCTTGATGCTGTTTTGTAGAAGGGTGGATAATTTCAAAGAGAAATTGGGGGTGTATACAGTGTTGGGGAACAGACCCCAGTAGAAATCCCAGTCATTTAATAGAGCAAAATTTCCCCAGAGAAAGAACAACCCTACATGGGCATCTGTGTAAATCTAGCAAAAGATGAATGAAGGGAGGATATGCACAAAGCAGAGAAAAAGACAAACAAGAAAGGATATAATAAAGAAATGCAGGCAGACTAAAAGTTTGCCTTAAGGAAATGTTGGCGCTCTAGAAAAAAACTGATGAGTTTCAACCCAACTCTTATGCAACCTTAGTCAACTCACACTGTCTAGGACTTCTGTCCTAGGTACAAAACAAAGATAATAAGGCACCACGTCAGAACAAAGGACTTCAACGTTCCCTGGCACATAGTAAACACTAAATGAATAGTGCCTCTTATTGCTCTTAAGTCATCAAGTAGCAAGAACAGACTAATCTATCATGTACAGACAGGCCTCCAGTTCTTTGGGTACATCCAACTGAATGGGAAGAATTTTGGTGTACGTTCTAAGAGTAAGGTAAAGACTCAGTTACCAAGATCAGGGCACCATGACTTTGATATGAACTAAGATCAGGGTACAATGACTTTGATATGAAACTGAGTCATCAACTACTAAATCCAGGCTTCCTTCCTGTGAAGGGGAGCAGTGCCAGGATCTGAGGGTGAACCTTACCTATTTAGAGAGCCAACAGTTCCCAAAAGTGTTTAGAGACTGCAGGACTGAAAAGGGTGCCGTAGACTGACTGGAAGTATAAATCTGTGGACTATTCTTCACAAAAGATTTTGAAAATCAACAAGTGAAGATTATACTAATCCAGATCACATTGAAGGAATCTCAGTATGTCAGACCAATAGTCTTACTATTTTTACTTGTGGGAAAATAATCCCTCTATCTTGAACAGGTGAGCCAGCTGCTGTCTGGGTGACTGTCAAATGTGGCCAAGGTACTTGAGGACCTGGGGATTCTGAATGAATAGAAGTTCTCACTAGAAGTTGCATGGTTTGTCCAAGGTCAAAGTATTCTCCAGATAGGCAATGTGTCGATAACCAGTCTTTTGTTGGTGCCTTTGTCTTCCTTATTTTATTTCTTTTATTTGTCCATATTTTATTAAGTTCCACTGTATTTGTATAATTTTGTTTTCGTCTCTCTACTCACCCTGCAGTAAAGCATCATTATGATGACAATCTTTGTTCCCATTCACTCCAATGTGTGCTAGCTTGCAGGACAATGCCTGACATGGAATAGGCAGTACGTATGGCTTGGTCGTCTGAAAAGTGGTTCACTAATAACTGACTTCGAGTGTGAACATCTGCCCAGGGTTCTTGCTGTAAGTCCAGATTTGCTCTAACCCTAGAGATCCCTGATTCTGACCTCATTTGTTAAGCTTAAAAAAAAATATCTGAATTATCTCAGACCTGCAGAAAAGTCACAAAAGTAGTACAAAGAATTACTGCGGATCCTTCACCCATCTATCATGATTTCCTTATCTTGTCTGTCCTTCTCTGTCTCTGTCTTTATCTCTCTCACACACACACACACACATAAACACACACATTAATGTTAGCAACATTTTAGAGTAAATGCCACCTTATCCCTTAATTTTTCAGTGTGTATTTTCTAAAATCAATAATATAACTGCAATACAATTATCAAAATATTGACATTAATATTGAAACAAAATGTTTTCTAATATACTAATCCCATTAAAATTTCTCCATTTCCTTCACTAATGAGCTATATACCATTTATATTTTTATTTCTCAGATTCAGGGTTAATCCAAGATCAAATATTACATATAATTGCCATATCTCTTTAGACTTTTTGATATATATTAGTCTATCAGAAATTCTCCAATGTTCATGAAACATGTAGTTATTTTGTAGACTGTCCCCTAATTTTGGTTTGTCTAGCATGTATTCCTGATTGGATTCAGGTTATGCATTTTTAGCAAGAATACCTTTAAAGCAAAATTGTGTCCTATTCATTGTATCAAATCAGAAGTACCGGATATCTTTTTGTTCCCCTGCAGTTATATTAGCACTGATAACTTGGTTAAGGTAGTATCTGCCTGGTTTTACCACTGAAATGTTCCTGCTTATCCCCTTATAATGAATAAGTACCTTGAAAGCAGATAGTGCAAGACTCTCTCGATATCATGTTATTCATAGCACTTTCACTCTTATTTTTTGGAGAGCACTATATATGTGCATTCTGTGTGAAACTGTTCATCAAGACTTGGTTTTCAGGTATTTGGACTTATTGATCAAAGAATAAATTGTGTTTGACTCCCAATTATATGAATCTAATTAATTTACCTACCCACCCTCTTTATGTTATGCAGGGGAAAAAAAAACATCCTGGAGTATATTTTAGAAAAAAAGTGACTTGAACAGGGTGGAAATTTTCAGGAATATTATTCAAGTACTAGGTAATTTTATCTAACTAATGCACATAATTTTGCTTGGAGAAAAATATTGTTTTTATTCATACTGGGTAAATGTTAAATAAAATTCTGAATTTGAATACTGTTGTTTACACACAAGGTATAGAAGGGAAATGAATCAGTCAAAAAAGTTTTAAGGTACATTCCTTTTTCCTACAGTTTCTTGATAGAGCAGTCTAAGAAGGAAACAATCAATTCTTTCATAAATATCTTTGAATAAGAGAAAACAGAGATGTATAAGTTATTTGATGGGAAGCCACTTACAATCAACTATTGAAAGAAATGAAAAGTCACTTTTCAAATCAAAAACTTAGAATTCTAATAGTATTTGATTAGGTGCAATCTAATAACACTTTCATTTTTATGAAAATATCCTTTTGTGTTCATTTTTAATTTAAAAAAGAAATAATACTTATATTTAAATTATTCATCATTAACCAAACATGGAGCTAAATAAGGCAAAATTAAAGTTTATGACTCACCAATTTGAATTCTCTTCCCATAGTTCTTTGCATAACACTGCATAATTGCATAACTTATCAAGATATTTGGCAAAAATACTTCTTTGTGCCACAGTTTCATCATTAAAATGGAGGGGCTAGTAATAGCCTCTACAATGTGAAGATGAAATAAGGGATTAAAGAGTCCATTTATATGTGTTGTTAGAACATCAGCTGTAGCAGAGTAAGTACTATGGATGTACAGGTTGGCCAGAATAATTATTACTTAAAGTTGATGTGTCAAGAGGCTCTAAGATCACCCTGGTTTTGATCTCCCTAAGATCACAGACAGGACTCAGCACATAGAAACTTGACTATGAGTCATTACAATGGAAGGATATAAAACAAATTCCTCAGAGACAAGGCACATTAAAGTCTGGAAGAAACGAAACAAGTTTCTAAGAGTCCTCTTACAGCAAAGTGACATAGGACATGCTTAAGTCTCAAGAGATGAGCTGTGACAACACAAGTGAAGTTGTGACTACCAGGAAAATGAATCAGAAGCCCAGTGCCTAGACACTGAAAGGAGACTAGGTGTTGAGTATATTATTTACAGAAACATTTAGCCTAGTGAGCCATACTGATAAGCTATGGAGACTCTCTTAAATCCAAGTTCCCAGATGCCAGCCAACTTTGTCAACAGGACTTTCAAAGACTGCCAGACCTGCTCTGTTAATTCCTTTCTATATCACTATCATATTGTTCTCCATAAAGATTCCCCCTCAACACTTAACACTTAACTTGCTCAATACTTCCCGCATCCCAGTGGAAAAGTAATTTACCTTAAAAGCATAAATAAAATTGGCTGATATGTACCAAAATCAAAATCAATTGCATACTACTAGGTGTTACTTCTAGACAATGAGTTCATGCAAATATTTTCCATGTACGATGGAACCAAGACAATATAATGATTACCTTCTGCAACAACAAAAGGCACCTTTTAGGAAAAGATAAGCTATACTTATGAACAGCTTGAATTTAATTCCTCAGTCTCTTGCTCTTACATATCCAATTTTCCACTTACAGTTTCCACACCCAATTTGAAGACAGGTTCAACTTAGAACTACAGCAACTAATTGTCATACGTGTTTAGATCAGACAGGTAAATAAGACCTCCAATATCAATAAAAAAGGAGGTGCTACAGCATCATCTGGAATCTGCACAGGCAAAAGACACAAGCAGTGACATATGATAATGCACATGAGACTTACTGACAAGCGTCCAAACAAAGACCCCAACCATTGCTATGTGACAGCATAATAAAGGGAGTATATTAATTCTTTATTCTAAAAAAGGCACATGGTCAGATCAGCTTGTCAAACATTTATGCAAAGCTAAATTAGGGATAGGCAATAAGATCCTGACCTTGATCAGTTTATAATCTCTGGGGGGAGGACAGCTAGACATGTGACTTGAACAGAGTTCAGAAAGGCATAATAAAAAAATGCATAAGCATATTATAAAAAAATTCTCAGCAGAGAAGTTCCAAATTAAAGTATTTTGCTTTGAGACATTGAACAAGTCATTTAACCTTGCTGGGTTCAAGTTTCCCCATTTGTGAAACATTTTCGAAGAACTGTGCTAAAATGTTCACATTTCAATTAAGAAAGCTCTGTTCTTAGAATCTGCAAAGGTGTTAAGGGTAGATGAGGTAGCTGTGATGTCCCAGATCATTTAGCAAAAATAATTATGAAAAAATATCTTAAGATTCTAAGACACTGAAATATTTTTAAAAATTTATTTTTATTTATTTATGCATATGAGAACTGGGGTATTGGCTAGAGGGGCGAGGGGGGAGAAGATTCACCAGAGGCAGGTGGATAGTGGAGAGCACAACAGGTGGATTGACTGAAATACACTGCTGAAGGGAGCAGCCAGAGACACAGGAGAGGTCTGCTGCACCACGTGGGTCATCAACCTGGCCAGGGATCAACTTTAGCTGCAGTGGCTGCAGATAGCTTGACAGTGCTGACTTTAACCCCTGTGCCACTAAGAAGGCACCTAACACTTGAAACATTAAGAAAGTTTTTACTAAAAAAAATTCTGCTATGGGGGCCTCCCTGATGGCCTAGGGGTTAAGTCTCCGTGCTATTACTGATACAGCCTAAGTTCCATGCCCTGCTAAGAGATAATCCACATGGCACAGCAGACCCCTCTTGTCTCACCCACTGCTCCACTCAGCAGTGGATGTCAGTAAATCTGCCTGTTCTGCTCCCCACTCTGTCTCGGTGAATCCTGTCATACCACACACCTCTGGCCTACCTCCCAGTTTTTCCACATAAAAATTTAAAAAAGAAATCTGCTATGAAAAATACATATTCAAAATCATCCCTCTAACCTTAGAATTATTGTAATAGTAGTATGATCAATATATATTTGAGCATCAAAGGCAAGGTTTACAAAGACTGTTTTTTTTTTCCACTGAAATAAAATTTTAAAGTAAGATTGTTCCAAAATTAATTCTTCCTTCTTGCTTTATTCAAGGCTACTAGGAAAGACATTGGTTTCTGACCTATAACAGACCTGGGTAGTGCCCCAAGATAAAGTAGGAGCCCTTAAATCATTGACTTCAAACTTTATTGAAAAACTAATTTAACAATTACTAAGTCATTAGTGTAGAGTTTTAAACAGAAGCTCCAAAACATCTCACACAGCACTTAAAGATATAACAAAGGATCTTGGCTGGACAAAATTTTTGCCTTGTAGGTTAAGAAATCACAAGATGTCTAGAAGGCCCAGAGTAAGATTGGGAGAATTGATATATGAGTATTAATTAGGTCTAAAGAAAGTGTGGAGTCCAGTGAAAGGAGTTATTGCTTCTATTCTGAAACAGAAGTGTATTATGCAGCAAAAGATTATGCTTACCATAAAATAAACTTTATAAACTGTTCTCTCTTGAATTTTCTTACCAGCATGTACTTGAGCTGTTTGAGTAAAATTAATCTTTTAAAAATAAATAAATAAAAACAAAGGCCATGTAATAGCAGCTATAAGAGACTGAATAATTGGACATTCCAACTTCAATTCCTTTCGAATTGCAATAAGAAAGTTTTCAAGCAGATGAAAAATAGCATTTCTTATGTTAATTGAATCATTGCCACAAAAAGAAAGATGCAAATGTCAGTTTTGGACAATATCATTACTAAGATTCATTTCATTACTAAATTTTTATGAAATGCTAAGTTTAAGAATTTTATGGTAGAAAATTACTCCAAGGGAAGTATTTAAGTAAGGATTATTACAGAGGTCATGGAATCCAAAGGAGGTATATATTAGCTAGAAAAAACAAACAAACTAGAGCAATCTTTCCATTATTTTCAATAGTATTTTTCAATAAAGATAGTGCTATTTACTTGTCCCTTCTTCAGTCCCCATGTCTCTTGCTAAAGGCTTATTTTTTAATTGGTTTTTTGACCATTAAACAGCAATATCTCTTGATGGTATTATTCAAAAATGGAGTCAATAAACATAGAGTTCATATCATCTTTTTAAAAATCTCATTTCCTTATCTTTCCGTTCAGAAATACTATGGAAGTTACTCTTCAACTATGAAGTTCCACCAACATTTTTCATGATTCTTTGCATGTTTCATGATATTCCATCTTCAAGGATGTCCCCAAGACCAATTTAAATAAATTAAATTAATTGCAGCACATTCCAGGTCAACTCATATTTGGTGATTTCAAATACTTCTACTATTGAAACTGGAAATGGGGTTATGAGATTAGTAATTTTGAAATCCATGTCAATAATAACAAAGAAGAAAATTTAGCTTAGATAGTTCTCTATGTCCATGAAATTAATAAACTTTTATATCTCCTACCTAGGACATGTCCTAGTCATTCAAAACCAGCTAAGTCTCATCATGTATTTATGATCACATCGATAATACATTCATGGAAGACATTATCTTTGACATCCTGAGGAATTACCCAATAATACATTTAAGCTGTCTTTCCAGATTGGCTATGGAATTTTATATGTTGTACATCTTCATTCATCCAATACTTAGCTTAGTATCATGTATCTCAGAAGATAATACTCACATGAAATTTTTTCTCGCTAAACTAGAAAAATCGTGTTTAATGCTATTGTTGTTATGTTCCTGAGTCTTAAGGCAAAAAAGAATATACTACAAATATTTAAGTACAAATATCTCTCTTTCTAAGACTGACATCAAAATTGACTTACCTCAACTTTTATCACTCTGACATTCCTCCATTGCCTTCAGAATAAGTTTGAAACTCATCTCATCATGCATTTTGCCCCACCTCTATACATGTCTCTCATTTTCTCATGTCTATAACTGATGGAATTGTAGACCACAAATGATGTGACCTTGAAATTCTAACACAAGGAAATAAGTTAGATTAGCGCAAATTTAGAATATACCTGGGAAAGTATATAACTTTTTTTTTAAACACGGATAAGTATGGAACAAATGAACAATAGCACTCTACTTTAAAGTGTACACACACACAAGTGAGATGAGAAACAGTAGGATAGACATTCCTGAAAATTGGCTAGGATAGTAAAATGAAGTTGACGTGGGTAGGAAAGGGGGTGAATCCCTTGCTTTTGAAGCCTCAATTCCAAGGCAGGAAAATATCTGGAGTGTCTGTTGTTATAACTTGAACTATCCCCCATACTCCATATGAATATCTGCACAGCATTAGGCAAAAATTCCAAGATAGGCTTGGCTATTCCAAGATAACCATTTTTAGTAACATATACATTTGTTCACATATTCATATTTTTCCCTAAGTTCTCCTTAATATTTTGTTAAAAATAAACTCTGATATCTTTGGGAATGGAAACAGCAGCCTAGTGAACATTTGGGACAAATGGCATCAACTTGGAGAAGTCAATGACAAAGGGAGAGGTGGCCTGTGCATGATTGCTGCTGGGACCAGCGGGTCCCAAGGATTCATATAAAACACAAATATTATCTGAGTTTCAGAAATTATTTGAGGCATGGAATCTAAAAGAAATACAAATACTCATGAAACCTTGAGCTAAATTGATAGTCACTAAAATAAAATGATTTCTCAAAATAAATAAAGGCTGAGAATCAAGTCTTCTATGTTAAACTTTTAAAATCTAAGTTACGATTTATTACTTTCTACTTAGAATCTATCTGTATTATGTTGTAATTTATAACACAGTGAACGTTTTCAAAACTAAAAATTTCAGAAAGTTTTTTGAGTTTATCATGTAATTTACTTTCAATGTCTTAAAAGGAGAGCTTCAATGTCTTAAAATAGCTATGCACGCACTACACTTTCTATTCATAAATGAACGACTTTAGATATATTTATTACAGTTCATTGGTATTGCTTTCCCTTATCATAGGGAAACGTCCATTTCTTCTACAAGATAGATGCTTTCATTTGTATTGTATTTTATATTCTTTTCACCTCCTTATGTATCCTGTGTCAACAATTATGACCTATTTTTAACTATTCCCACTGAGTCATAACACTATTTAAACATATTTATGTTTTCCCCTTTAAAAAACAAACTGGACCTACCAGTTACCTATGAAAAATACTATCAACAACAATAGCATATACATTCTTCTCAAGTGTACATGGGACATTCTCCAGAAAGAGTATATTTTTGGTCACAAGAAAGATTTCAATAAAATTATTGCAATCATATAAAACTTCTCAGACCACAATGAACTAAAATTAGAAACCAATTATAGAAAACAGCTAATATGTGGACATTAAGCAATATATGCTTGGGTAATAAATAAATCAAAGATGAAATTATGAGGGAAATTAGAAAATATTTTTAGATAAATGAAATTGATTGTATACCAAAGATTGAAAGCTGTCGTACAAGATTAGAGATAAGACAAAAAAGTCCAATGTCAGGCCTCCCTGGTGGCCAAGGGGTTGAGCACTGCACTGTGGGCCTTCTGCAGCCACTGTAATAGGTGACTTCGATCCCCTGACAGGGAGGGGACCAACATGGAGCAGCAGACTTCTCCTGCTTCGCCCTATGCTTCACTCAGCAGTGTATTTCAGTTGATCTGCCTGTTCTGCTCCTCACTCTGTCTCTGGTGACTCCTCTCACCATCCCCTCCACATCTCTGAAATGTACCCCAGCTCTTGTAGGTATAAATAAATTAAAAAATAAAAACTTAAAAAAAAGAATATCCAATGTCACCACTCTTATTCAACATTGTACTGAAAATTAAAACCAGGCTAATTACCAAGAAAAAGAAATAAAAAGCCCCCATAGTAAAGATTGTTGATTTTTACTAATTAGAAGTTCTTTTTTAATTTTAATTCCCCTTTGTTATGTTTTTACTCATCATTATGTTTAATACACTCTTGTATGTTGATATTTATAAATATCACTTGTTCAATTTCACAGTAATACAGATGCAATGAATCATAATTTATTTCTTTATTTTAACATTGGTTGACCAGGAGTACTGATTATTTCCAATTACTTGCTATTAGAGATAGCATTATTATGAATATTCTTATACATATAATCGGGTGCAAAAGATTGAATAAGTTATTTAGGTAAGAGACAAATTAATGAGTCATAAGGTATACACATAAAATCAACCTTATTGGTTGTGAAATAATAGAAAAGATATAAACTGATCTCTACTTCTATTCTTGGCACCTGTAAGAGGGTGGAAACCTGGTGGTGAGTCTCTTCTATGGGCTATTGCTGAGAGTAGCACGTGGTGCATGATATTGGGTTTCTCAGTAGCAATAGGCATAATGATTCAAAATAGCCACGGTCACTCTTTTATTGACTTACGGAATTATCGCAGTTTTGTGGATCCTCTCAGGGAACGCAGACCGTGGCTTCCCTGATCCTGTATAATGAGTCCACTTCAGACGTGTCATTTCCCCAAGGCTTCTGATTCTTTCTTCACTCTCTGCAGAGGCACCTCCAATGTTTCCACTTTATTTTCTTTAGGCCAGAACCATGCTCAAAATTAAGTAGCCATTACTTTCTAGAACATTAAATCCTGAGTTTTGGATGAGTACTCCCATGTCAATTAATAACCCCTTTGAACCACCACCTTCAAGTTCTACTAAACAACTTGTCTTTGCAATTCCTGCTGTTAGTGTCTTATAGTTTGGACCTATATATTCTACCTATTGCCAGAATAGAGTCAGTATTTTCCTGCTTTGGCTCTCAGTCCAGAGGCAATGAGAAAAGCAGGAAAATTTAAACTTGGAGGCACCTCACCATTTGAAAAAGTACATTTTTATTGTTTTGGGTCTCCTGTACCCAGAGGATTGTCTCTGAGTATTTAATTCAGCACAGTATGAGAACAGAAGACTGTAAAACATCTGTACCTGAATTTCTCAGAGACTTCAGCAATTTTACATATGAAACTGCACAATCCTTTTTCTCTACTAAACTTCTCTTCCTCCTGAATCCTTTATCTCCATCAGTAGCACTGCAACCTTAGTCACACAAGATCTTTAGAAGTCATTATATTATTATTTATTTCTTTATTGTATTACTTTTTATTGAGGTAATGTTGGTTTACAACACTGTATACAATTCAGAGGTATAAGTCCACACCTCTTCAAATGTATGTTACCATATCACACCGTCACCAAAACGCCCATAACCCTCCACCATAGGCCACTGTTTAATCCCCGCCCCCTTTGTCATCCACTTCCTTTTGCTCTTTTAGTTTCAATTTTACAGTCAGATTGCTAGGGTTTCTTTTGACTTATATTTATCTGTTCCTTTGTTTTGTTCCTCTGTATTCCCCAGACGAGTAAAATCATTTAGTATTTGTCTTTCTCCTTCTGACATTTCACTTAGCATAATCTCCTCCAGTTCCATTCATGTTGTTGCAGATGGTAAGAGTTTATCTTTTTTATAGCTGAGCAGTATTCCATCATGTATATAAATCACATCTTCTTAATCCACCCACATTGCATTGAGCGTTTAGGTTGTTTCCATAACTTGGCTACTATAAATAGTGCTGCAATGGTCATAGGAGTGCATTTTTCCCTTTGAATTAGTATTTTTTAATTCTTCAGGTAGAATCCTTGGAATCAAAATCCTGGATCGCATGGTAGCTTTATTTTGAAATTTTGAGAAACTGCCATACTGTTCTCCATAGTCTAGACCTGTCTATATTCCTATGAACAATATATGAGGTTCCTTTATCTCAATACTCTCTCCACAGAGAGGGTGCTGACCATTCTTATAGGTATAAGGTATACTTTATACACCTAACAAGGGGTTTATATCCATTATTCACAAAGAACTCATGCAACTCAACAAGAAAATGAATAACCCAATCAAAAGGGGTAGAAGAGCTCAATAGACATTTCTCCTAAGATATATACAGATGGCCAACAGGCACATGAGAAAATGTTCACCACCACTTATCATCAGGGAAATATAGTGTTCTTGCTATTGGATTAGCACATCAATTTTTATCACTAAATCTCTTGAGCTTGCCCACACTCTACTCTCCACTAACCTGGCACTATTGGTTTAATTCAACTCCCTTAGTATTTCTCTCCTAGTCTATTAAAATAACCTAATTAATAGCCATTATATTTTTCATTTATTTTCTAAATTATTCTCGGTTGTTCCATAGTGATATATATAACACACGATATAGCCATGACACTAGCTTGTAATATTCTTCATCGTTCTTCCTGCAGAACACTGTCCACACAATTTATATTGGTCTTTCACCCCACCCCTAAATTGCAAATTCATTTTTTGGTACATGCTGTGGACCAAACAACATGAGATGACCTTCTCATACCCTCTAATCTACCTGTGGTGCTCTTAATGTCTTTTGAAACATTTTCCCCTAGGCTCGAAACAATTTTGGCATACCTCTATTGTAGTATTTTCCATAATGTCATGAAAATTTAGTCAATGTTCTGTTTCTATCACTTGGTTGGGGTATCTTTAGATTTAGTACTCCCAGCAAATAGCAGATGCTAATGGATTTTGGCATATTCAATTATATACCATATTATATAAAATGCATACCTAAATAAATGAAGGCATATGCTTTTTCCTCCTCTGAGATATAATGTTAAAAAAAGTATGAACATTATTAATTTTTGGATAAGGAAGAGAAAAATAATACTCATCTAAAACAAAGGTAAATGAAAAATACTAAGACTATTTCTTTATATTCTCTATGATCAACTTTTATTCAAATTAGATAATCTGAATAAGATTATTCATGTTTATTCCTATTTTTCAGTCCTTTATTTAAATGTAAACATTAAATTTCATTGTAAAAAGACTATAAGATGATAGTACATGTTTCTTTTTTTAAAAAAAAAATTTATTTATTTATACATATAAGACCTGGGTACAGGCCAGAGTCACAGGAGGTGAGAGGATTCACCAGAAACAGAGTGGGGAGCAGAACAGGCAGATGAACTGAAGTACACTGCTGAGGAGAGCAGCGGCCGAGGCAGAAGAGGTCTGCGTGCCATATGGGTCCTCTCCCTGGCAGAGGATCAAACTCATGCTGCTGATCAAACTCATGCTTCACAGTGTTGCACTCAATCCGCTGCACCACCAGGGAGGCCCAGTACATGTTTCTTAAAAATTATCATCTAGTGTAATTATTTCTAGAAACAGCAATTTATAATATCTAATAGAAATACACTTCTTAGAAAAATTATGTATACAAGAACTGGGGTACAGGCAGGAGGTGTGGGGGTTGAGAGGACTCACCACAGACAGAGTGAAGAACAGAACTGGCAGATCTACTGAAATACACTGCTGAGGGGAGCAGAGGGTGAGACAGGAGAGATCTACTGCACCATGTGGGTCACATCCCTAGCTAGGGATCCAACTTGTGCTGCAGTGGCAACAGATAGCTTCATAGTGCTGCGACTTAATCCCTTGCCCCACCAGGAGGCAAAGTGTAGAAATACACTTTGAATAGAATATTTTACATTTGTGTACACTGAAATTGTTTCATATGGCAAATAGGAAGCAATAAAGTTCTAATGTTAACATTAAGTTATCTCATTAAAATTTTCACACTGATTCCACAATGCAACTTGCAACCTATATATATAAGAGAAATATTTAAAATTATTTTTGTGTTAAAATAGAACCAAAACATTTATAATTTGTAAAAAGAATAATGAAACTGGCAATAATAAAAGTGAGTTACTAAAACTGTAATATAGGTTAAAAAGAATAAAGAAGATAAAAGGATATAAAAGTCACACCCTATAGTACATAATTTTACTATAGAAAACAGAATATATATGATATACATACTATATAACACACATAAATATAATATGCTATCTGTATAACAATCTTAAAATATGTAACTTAGTTTCTCATGAAACATTTGTAATAGAATATGTTATAAATATATGCAACATATAATTTATAGATGCAAATATATATTTAATAAGCCTGTCAACATTATGTTAAGAACACATTCTTTCTCAATGTAGTACTGCTGAAGTTTCATTATTTAACACCTGTAGACTATACCATGCTGGCACATTCTGTCTTCCTTTCATTAATTTATTGTATTCCAAAACTTTTCACCTTCCCAGTATACTCTATAATCTACACATGTATTTATTCCTCTCTCCTGCATCTAGAATTTAATCTCTAAGATCTTACAAAGAAGGCACTCAATTAATATGTGCTGAATAAATGAATATTACTGTTTTCACCCATTCTTTATGCTTACTATGTAGCTACATTACTCTCATCACTTAGCATAGTCTACCATTCTATTAAATTGAAATGTAAATTATATAGACAGTTATATTTAATATACATATATATTTCTTATATGCATATAATTATGTGAATATATTAGATACATATTTAAATATACTTAATTGCTACAATTGCTTAGAGTGGAATGAACAAAATTCATTCCTCATATTTTTAAACAAATAAAATTATGACTACAGTAAAAGCAGTTGACTTGGTCAGGTATTTGTAGGGTTCTAATAAAATCACCACTTACTTCTTATGTACTTAATTGTCAATTTTAAAAGGGCAGGATAAAAGGCTTCATACAAAACCTGCCATCTGGGAAACTTATTGAAATTGATATCCATTTACTTGAAGGAATTACATTAACTATATTATAAAAAGGATCACAGAATTATGTTAAGAATTATTTCCAACTGCTTACTCTTAATTGATTCTATATTAGAAATGGAGAATAGAGAAGATAGAAACACCAAATAACATTGTACCAATTAGACTATACTACCCAAGAGAAAATTAAAAACACTCACTTCTTAAGTTGTTAATCTGTTGTAAGTAGTGTTACCATTCAGACTTCCAAAATCAGCAGTCATTATTTATATTTAAAGAAAGAAAACCTTTCAAATTTACTTTTAAAAACAAAACTACTTAGTAAATTTTTGATGTCAAAACATAAATTCTTGGGGGCCTCCCTGATGGTGCAGCGGGTTGAGCACAACACTGTGAAGGATCTGCGGCACAGCATCATGAGTTCGATCCCCGGCCAGGGAGGGGACCCACATGGTGCAGCAGACCTCTCCTGCCTTACCCACTGCTCCCCTCAGAAGTGCATTTCAGTTGATCTGCCTGTTCTGCTCCCCACTGTCTCTGGTGAATCCTCTCACCTCTTGTGACTCTGGCCTGTACCCAGGTCTTGTATGCATAAATAAATAAATCTTTAATATATATATATATACATATATATATAGGGCCTCCTGGTGGTGCAGTGGGTTAAGCAACACTCTGAAGCAAACCGCAGCCACTGCAGCACGAGTTCGATCCCTGCTGCCGACTGGGCAGGGGACACACATGGTGCAGCAGACTGCTCCCCTCAGCAGTGTACTTCTGTTGATCTGCCTGTTCTGCTCCCCGCTCTCTGTGGTGAATCCTCTCAGCCCCCCACACCTCTGGCTTGTACCCCAGTGCTTGTATGGATAAATAAATAAATCTTTAAATATATATATAAATTCTCAAATGCCTAGGTATAATACTTATTAATTCATTTCCTATAAATACGACATTCCTATGGAAAACTTAGTGTCCCATAAGACGTTAATCAGTGCTTTAAAATGTTTTGTTCGATTAATTTAGAAAAATCATTTAGAGAATTCTGAATTGAGTATATTCAGAGAACTTAATTAATTGCAGAATTTCCCACTTTCTATCTGCAATATCCCTCCCTCCACCAATATACCAGGATCACCTACCTAGATTCATACTTATGTTTCAAGAACTGCAAAATCAGTGTGAATATCATCCAAATCATTAATCATTTCATGATTATGTGTATAGAAGTCTAACTTAAGCAATGAAAAATTTTTGACAATAAAACATTAAAGTGCAGTTTGAAAATAATACTATTCTTTATTTTTCCTGCATTCAAAGAAATAAAGAAGTTTGAATTAAAGGCACTGATAACAACAAATACTGACTCTTTGCTAATTCAAGAAGGGAAGGGAACTTTTTCTGTACCAATGGTTGAAGTATAAACTAGAACAAAAAACTGGGAGGACAATGGGTCAATATCTAATACTATTAAGGGTGAGGATACCCTTCAGATTACTCCCAGGTATAGTATTGTGGCACATCATATATATGCACAAGCAGACTTTTGCAAGAAAATATTTCCTCATATGCAGACATTATAAAATGAAAATGGATTAATTGGGCAAAGTATCAAGTCCAGGTTAAGAAGGAACAAATTCAACTAACTCTCAAATTTATGAAGCAATATTGTCAATATTGTTAATCTGTACTTCTCACAAACATTGTTCAATGAACTTCTTTGAAATATATATTGCAGTAAGTCAGAGTTACTCTTTTTTTCTATTATATGGAGTCTTTTTGCTATACTTCATAAATATTTATTTGAAAATTTGGTGAACTTCAAAGAAGAAAATAGATTTCAATTGAATTCACAAACCTTAGAACATTTGAAATTAGGTACATTTAAAATCTTCTGAAAATTAATTTTGAAGTGTTATCAATGGAAATTATCTTTCCTATTTACCCATTACACTTAGTGGAAGATTCAGATGAATGAAACAGTCACTTAGAAAAGCAGTGATAAAAGCATCCGTTTATTTATTTTTAAATTATATTTATTGTCAAAATGTTGATTCAACATTGCCTATGTTTTAGGGACAGAGGTTCACAACTCCATAAATACAAATATTGTGCTATGCACACCAGAAAGCACAAATAATCTTCCACTGTACTTAATGGAGCCCCTTCCTGCCTCTTGTCCCTCCCCTCCTGGTTCAATTAAAAAATGTGTGACCCAGAGCTAACATCATACTCAGTGGTGAGCAAAGGAGGCTTTCCTCTAGGTTCAGGGACAACACAAGGATGTCAATTTTACCACTTCTATTCAACACAGAATTAGAAGTTCTAGCTAGTGATACTAGGAAAGAAAAAGATATCAAAGTAATACAAGCTGGGAAAGAAAAAGTAAAACTATCCCTATGTTCAAATGACATGACAAACATAGCAAAAAAGACAAAAACAAAAAACGACTAAAAAAACTAACTGAACTAATAAATATGTAAAGTGGCAAGTTACAAAATTAATTTACAAAAATCAGTTGTGCACTTATATGCAAACCATGAGCTAGAAGAGAACGAAATCAAGAAAACAATTCCATCACATAAAAAAGAATTAAATATCTAGGAATGAGCTTAACAAAGCAGGTGCAGGACCTATGCAAAGAAAATTGTAGGACATGGTTAAAATAAATAGGAAACACACAAAAATGGAAATTCTCTGCTCATGTATTAGGAAATGTAACATTACTGAAATGACAATCTTTCCCAGGGAAATATACAAATGCAGTGTAACCATTATCAATGCTTCAATGGCCTTCTTCAAAGAAACAGAACAAACATTGCTGAAATTCACAGGGAACACAAGAAACTCAAATAATGAAAGCAATCTTGGAGAAAAGAATGGTGGTATCACACTCCCAGACTTCAAACGATATTGCAAAGTTATAATAATCAAAATAGAGCCCTCCCTGGTAATGCAAGGGCTTAAGTCTCAGCACTATCAGGCCATCACCAGCCACTGCAACATGAGTTGATCCCTGGCCAAGGACCTAACCACATGGCACAGCAGACCTTTCCTGTCTCAACCATTGCTCCCTACAGCAGCGTATTTCAGTAGATCTTCCTGTTCTGCTCATCACTCTGTCTCTGGTGAATACTTTCACCCCCACATCATTAGCCTACATCCTCATTCTTCCATGCATAAGTAAATAAGTCTTTAAAAATAATTATAATAGTAGGGTAGTGAAATTAAAACAGATATGCAGACCAGTGGATTAGAATTGAGATTCCCAAAATAAATCAGTACATAATCTATGACAAAGTAGTCAAGAAAAAGGAAAATTTGTCCAACAAATAATGGTGGGAAAAACTGGACAGCCACATACAAAAAAGAGCAAAACTAGATCACCATCTCACTCCTTACATGAAAATTAACTCAAAATGTATTATAGACATGGATGGTAGAACTGAAAGCATAAATTACATTGAAGAAAAGATAGGCAAAACATTTCATGACATTGGCTTCAGTGGTATCTTTGTAGATACATCTTCAATGGCAAGAAAAACAAAAGAGGATAAATATGACTACATGAAACTAAAAATTTTCTGCACAGTGAACAAAACTATCATTAAGAAACAAAATTAGGGCCTCCCTGGTGGCGCAGCAGATTGAGCGCCACATTGTGAAGCATCTGCAGCACAGCAGCATGAATTTGATTCCCGGCCAGGGAGGGGACCAACATGGCACAGCAGACCTCTACTGCCTCACCTGCTGCTCCCCTCAGCAGTGCATTTCAGTTGATCTGCCTATTCTGCTCCCCACTCTGTCTCTGGTGAATCCTCTCACCTCCTGTGACTCTGGCCTGTACCTCAGCTCTTATATGTATAAATAAATAAATCTTAAAGAAAAAAAGAAACAAAATTATCAAAAGACCCTATTGACTGGAAGAAAATTTCTGAAAAGTATACACATGATAAGGGGCTGATATCTATGATGTACAAAGAACTCATACTACTCAACAAAAAGGAAACAAAGACCCAATCAAAAAAAATTGTAGAAGAGCTAAATAGATACTTATAAAAAAGATGACATACAGATGACAAACACACACATGAAAAAAATGCTCATTAACACTTATCATCAGGAAATGCAAATCAAAACCACAAAGAGATAGCACTTCACACCTGTGAGAATGGCCCATATCAAAAAGACGAGAAGCAAGATATGTCGGGAAGATGTGGAGACAAAGGAACCTTTGTACACTGTTGGTGGGAATGTAGACTGGAAAGCAATTTGGGGGTATCTCAAAAGATTAAAAGTATATTTAGCCTAAGATCTAGAAATTGCACTCCTTGATATCTACCCAAATAATACAAAAGCATTAAGTTGAAGGGATATATGCACTCCTATTTATCATTGCAGCACTATTTACAATAGCCAAGTTATGAAATAAGCTAAGTGCCCAAGGACAGTTGAGTAGAGTAGGAAGATGTGGTATATTTATACAATGAAAATCTAATTAGCAATAAAAAGATGTACTTTTGCCATTTTCAACTATATGAATGGATTTGGAGGAGATAATGCTAAGCAAAGTTAGGAGGATAAAGACTAATATTGCATGGTTTCACCTTTATGTGGAAGATAAGAAACAAAGCAAAGGGTCAGTCATAACCAAACCAGAAACAAGCTCTAAAAATCTGACTGTATAATTGAGGCCACCAGAAAGGGGGAGGAGAATGGTAGAGAAGTAAGGGAGTGGAGCTACTACACACTATGGACTATGGTCGAGGACTTATGGGTACCTTGGCCGTGTGACAGCATACACCTGAAGAAGGGAGAGCCTATATTTCTGAATCATATTCAGTGTGGTAAGCCAATATTTCCTTAATTTTAAAAATTATTTTAGAAGAGATAAATCTACAAGAAATAAAAAGTACATGATTATAACAACTCAATAACTAAAAAATATGAACTTCACATAGTTAACTAAATGATTTAAAAGCACGTAGGATCCAAACGTTTCTGAACATATCCATTCATTTAAAGAGTCTGTGATGTAAGGGCCTCTCCAGTTGTGCAAGAGGTTGAGCAAAGCACTGTGAGGTATCCGCAGCCACTGCAGTGCAATTCAATACCCAGCCAGGGAGGTGACACATATGACATGGCAGACCTTCCCTGCCTTACCCACTGCTCCCCTCAGCAGTGTACTTCTGTTGATCTGCCTGTTCTGTTCCCCACTCTGTCTCTGGTGAATCCTCTCTCCCTCACATCTGGCCTGTACCCTAGTTCTTATATGCATAAATAAATACATCTTTTTTTAAAAAGTTTGTGCTATATGCCTACTATATGTAGATTTCGTACCTCTCTGTCAATATACCACACACATTATAAAACATGTACAAAAAATACATTTTAAAAGAATGACTCAAATTTGTGATAAATATAAGATGAAAAATCAATTAAAATGTATCATTTGTCTGTATCAGCATTCCTTACAGTTCATGAAATTTTAGAAACTTCTAATGAATTAAAGCCACATTTGCCTAAAGAAGCCAGGGAAGTTACAGACAGGTTTGAAAATAATTATATGCAGGGTAGGATAAAAACACATACAGCAATGTACCAGTGTCATTTCCATTGAATCTATAGTTATACATGAATGCATGTACCATGGATTTCTGTGTAGCAAAACAACACAGAAGCATGGCACAAGACATGGGAAAAGTACATGTTGGTCTATATCAAAACAGAAGAAATTCAAAAAGAGCAGCACCATGTAGAAAATAAATGTTAATGTATTCGCTGAAGAGTCTTGTCCTTAAAAAAAGCCATTACTCACAATGTAAGACTTCAAAATACAGTTAATGATCTGAAAGTGAAAGTTGGCTAACTCTTATAAATTACCTGTGTGTGTTTGCCCATAATCTATTTCTGCAATACATTTTTTCATATCAAAGTTTGTTGTTAGTTTTTGTTTCAACTTTTTTATGATTTTATATTTTCAGCAATATTTTTACAACTGTATTTAATCTCTTCGTAATTTCTAACAATGGAAGTATACATTATGAAAAGACTCCTGGAGAGTTCTAACTCATTTGGAGCAGTTTTTGTAAATTTGACTCCATGAAAGTGCCTAGTACCAACATTGAGTTTGTGGGTAATCATTGCATATGTACATTAAAATGTGGAGACTTCCTAAGTGAAGCGATGTCATTTTTATACCTTTTCATTTTGTAAAGGATAACATTTCCTGGCATGTAAAGTGTGTAAAGGCACCTATGAAATATATTTTTAATGTAAATAAATGTCCTCTAAAAATTTTTAAATTGATTCTTCCAGAACTACATTTTTGGGATTATGATTTGGGGAATTTAGAATTTAGGAATTTTGATCTTTTGGGATTTCAGTATTTGTGGGGGTGTGTCTTTCACCATCTGCCTAATAGTGAGGTCACTTGCAGTCATTCGCTTCCGCTCTTTCTTTAAAACTCAACTTCTAATTCACCAACAAATGACTGTGCTTCTGCTTCTAAAGTATATCCCGAATCTGAGTACATTTTACCAGTGTCACTGTTTCAACTCCAATTCAAACATCGAAACTGACTCCCTGAATGGCTAAAATAGCTTCATAAAAATCTCCCACTCTTCACCCTTCAGTTTTACATCGGGAAGCTAATGTTAACTTTCTAAAGTATAAATCAGATCACGCCTTTTCCCTACTTAACACCATCCAGTAAGTGTTTAACAAACTTAAGATAAAATCAGAAACTTTGCCCTAACCTAAAACGTGATCTAACCCCTCACTAGCCTCTGGTTCTATGGTATAGTCACAATGGCTTTTTCTCTCTTCCTTTGTTCTCTCCTCAGCACCTGTGCCCTTACTCTCCTTTATGCCTGTTCTGTTACCCTCACTCAGACCTTGCTATAGCAGTCTTCTTTTCATCATTTAAATTTTAGCTTCAGTCTCCTCTTCCCCAAAGGTTCTTCTTTGAGTTCCTATTAAAGATCCCCATCAGTTTATATTATGTTAGGTTAATATATTTTCCATTTGGAATTTATTTCCATCCAAAATTATCTTTTTTAACATTTTTTTTAATCTTTTTACACTAGAATAGGTTCTTTGAGGGCAGGGGTATTGCCATCTCCTTTCCAATCTACCTCTTCCATTGCTAGATCCATGCATGGCACAAACATTTGTTGACACACTTTGAACACAAGTTACCATGTCAGTAGAAAAGTCGATCTCCTTCACCTTGGGAGTGTCCTTTCTTCCCCTAACAGTCATGTAAAGGTTCTGGGAGGCTTAACAGATATTAACTGAATCTTTCAGTTCTCAAGTGTACAATTGTGTGGTAATGAACTCCAAGATGGTCTCCTTCTCTGGAATTCATCAATTGTGTACTTTTTTCCTACATTGTATCTGAGGTGGCCTGTGTGACCAACAGATTATAGCAGAAGTGACACTGATGGCAAGCAGAAAAAGATACGGCCATTTCTAACTTGAATGGTTCATTTCTGGACAGTGAACCATGATGTTTTAAAAGTTCTCACAAAGTCTTATGGAGAAGTCCCAGCATTAACAGCTAGTGACCAACAGCCAACAGTGACATATTAACCATAAGAATGAGTCACCTTGGAAGCAGATCCTCTGCTCTAGTCAAGTCTTCAGATGCTGTTGCTCTGGACGACATCTCTACTGCAGCTTCCAGAGAGACCACCCAGCTAGGATACTCCTGTATTCCTGATCAACAGATACTATGATATGCTTTGAAGTTAATTATAACACAGCAAGAGGTAATTAGTACATGTGATCTGCTGATATGTTCATTTCCCAAGTCCCTAAATTTCTTTGAAGGTATAGAAATAAGAGGTGAAATAATAACTTTGCTGTTCCTGTGCACTCCTTTCCCTTCTAGTTGGTTTATTGCTACTTCTCAAAATGTTACCATACTCTTTCCTACAACTCTTCTACCCCAATGAGCCAAGAATATTGCAGTGAGGACCTAAGATAAGAGAGTCTTCTGTGTGTCAGACAACTTTACATTCAACCCTGTGATATACAGTTACTCAGATGCAGAGGTTGGCTGGCATCTTGGGAAGCAAGAAGGAAAAAATAACATAAATATGTTCAATGTGGCACATGCAAAATGAAAATGAGTGAACAGTACCCACTTCACGGTATTACAAGAGGAACAAATGAGAGAATGCATATAAAGTTCTTAGCATGATGACTGACCCACAGTTAGTGCTAAATAAATATTGGTTGTTATTATTGACTTTTCTTTTACCTGACTTCTTTTTTATTTGAACAGGCTTTTAATTCACTGAAACAGATTAGTGAAAATGGTATATTATAAACTCCTAGCACTACACAATAGCTGATGATTTATATGAGAGAAATGTTTTCTAAAACCTGTTATCATAAATTGAGAATAGACTTTTTAATACACACATTTTCAGAGGGAAAAAAATTAGGTTGAAAATTAACCAAAGGCTATGTTATCTAAATTATAATAAGAGATTGTCATCTTAACATATTGAAAACTAGAGAGCGATGAGCAAGAGACTTAAAATGGAGTGAGAAAGTAAAAGCAGCAAGAGATTGACTTGAATGTCATTATCTTATTGCCTTTTGGAACTAAAAATGTATTGTTTCTCACATAAAGCAAAGCACTGAAAACTATTTGGCAGAAAGGTTATTATTTCACATATAATTACATCTCATACGGAGGAACATTGGCAGACATGTGGTGGCTAAATTGTCCATTTTCAAGTAGAAAAAAGAAATGCAGTTCTTTTTTCACTTACATCAGTCAAGAAGATAGCCGCCCACAGGAAGAGATAAAGACTTATTTGACACTAGATCTATAACCAATGATTTTAGTTATCACTTGAAATTAGTGAGAATCTTGAAATAGGCTTAAGATTTTTTGAAGAGCAATTTGATACCACAGTGAAATAGCAGATGAAATGGAAAAGCAGAAAGAGAAAGTGCTATTTTCATTTCTTGACTGTGTTTGGATTTAGGGATTTCTAAAACAGGTTTTCTTACAGACTAATAACCCCTGAAAGCCCAGATATATTAATTTGTCATTTTTTAAATGGAGTATTTAGTTAAATTATCTTCTCTGTGAACAAACTAGATAAATCTCAAGTCAATGTATAACATTTCCAGAGTGCCAAAAACGAAGAATATTATTTATGAAATCTAGACAACTAAATTTGAACCCTGTAATCTGTTCTGAATATTTATTCAATCATCAGAAGGTTTCTGATTATTGTCATTTTAGATAAATATGATCTGTGGGTGTCTGTAATGTAGATGTGACACCAAATAATTACTAACTTGAAAATGTTATCATCTGAATTTCAGGGAGTGCTCATATCTATGAGAAAGAAACACTTGGGCTCACTAAAATGGAACCCAAGTCATTCCCCAGGTATATTAAAATTATAAAAATGTCTCAGAGCATTGCTATGTGTGGAATATGAAGGGAATTTTTTCCTACTTTTGAGACTTAGAGTAAAAAAAAGAAAAAGAAAAAGAAATGAAAGTGATAGAAAGAGACTGGAAAGGAAGATGTGAAAGGTTTTGCATCATGACAGGTCTCAAGAATGCCCCAAATTAGGAGTCAACCAAAAATAAGGTTGAGAGGGGTGGTGATAATTGATGGCAGCTCTACTGCACATTCAAGCATACGCTGATGAAATATTTGATTTCCAAGACTAAGGGAGCATGTACCAGAAAAGATCACCAGAATGTAAGCTTTAGAAAATTCTCAGGAATCATGGGAAAGGAAGAATAACTTTGGACCTTCACAGGTCCTAGAACTGAACTGGAGTTAAGTTTATCTTCTTTTCAAAGAACATAAAGGTCTTAGTTGACTACAAGTGTCAATTCTTCATAAATAGTTCCTTTCTTTCCATACTTCCATCATTTAGTAAACAATTTCTGTATTTGGCTTACCTAATCTTCCATGTATTCTATAAGAGATTCTACAAGAGATTCTATTGTTTAATGCCATAATTACATTGTTTACCATTAGAAGGAAGTATGAGACATGAAACTTTAGGGAAGTAAATCAAAATATAGACAATAAGCAAATAATCATAAGTAGGATAAGAGGATAAGGGAGAAAGTTAACAATTTCACTCTAACTTTGTACTTGCTCTCCTAAGAGATAACCTTTTCCTCTGAAAAGTTTCAAGGATTCCCTAAATTCTCTTAACATTTCTCAGTGCTTACATTTTCAAGGTAAATTTTATTCAGAACTCCTTTATCAAGTGAACTCTCAAACTGCCTCATCTTACCTCCTCCAGTTTGTATGCATATTCATAAACCCCACTGTGAAACACAGATACTTTCCCTGATTTTTAGAAGTGGGGGAATGGTATATGCGTGTACAGCATATGAGTATAAAAAGTTTCACTGAAGGTTTGGGAATTTAATTAAGGGTTAAATTTCATAGCCACCCAATGAGTGTCTTACATTGGAATATTAAGCATCCCTGGTCACCAGCAATGTTTCTTCTTGTATTCTATACAGTCTATCTGACTGTTAGTTGAAGTGTCTTTCTCTTTGCTTCTCTCTTCTTTATCATTGGTTCTTTGCTGTTTCCCTTTTAAATTCTCCATCATTTTTTTATGTGAAGCAGCCTAGCTATCTTTTCCTTTGGGACTCTCCATGTAAACCCTAGCCCTAGACAACTTCCCTCTGATGAAGCCCAGCTAAACTAGAAAAAAGTCATACTGCTCATTTAGAACCTGAAATGTGGTTATTTTTAAGATTTATTTATTTATGCATAGAAGAACTAGGGTACAGGTCAGAGTTATGGGGGTGGGTGAGAGGATTCACCAGAGACAGAGTGGGGAGCAGAACAGGTGGATTTACAGAAATACACTGCTGAGGGGAGCAGTGGAAAAGACAGAAGAGGTCTGCTGCACCATAGCATGTGAGTCAGCTTCCTGGTTGGGGATCACACTCAGGCTATAGCAGTAATAGTGCTGAGACTTTACCCCTAGGCCACCAGGGAGGCCCCTTCAAGGCTAAAATATATATATATATATATATTTTTTAGATTTATTTATTTATGCATACAAGCACTGGGGTACAGGCCAGAGGTGTGGGGGGCTGAGAGGATTCACCACAGAGAGCAGGGAGCAGAACAGGCAGATCAACTGAAGCACACTGCTGAGGGAAGCAGCGGGCACAGCAGGAGAGGTCTGCTGCACCATGTGTGTCCCCTGCCCAGTCGGCAGCAGGGATTGAACTCGTGCTGCAGTGGCTGCAGTTTGCTTCATAGTGCGTTGCTTAACCCACTGTGCCACCAGGGAGGCCCCTAAAATATTTTTAAGCATCACAGCATCTCCTGTCTTCTACATACTCTGTGTGAAGGGACAACCACAAGGACTTGCATTTTCAGTATGCTTCCTTCACCTCTACCCGTTGCTGGCTTCCAATCCTAATAAACTTGAAACTGAAGATTCAACTTCAGTTTTGCTAAAGAATGAATAAATGGGACCGGGTTACAAGAAAAAGAAATCTGAATTGTATTTATCTTTATTGCTAATACAGTTTGATTTTGTGACTGATGAATGGCTATATTTTAAAATGCCTCATTTTCCTCACCTGCAAAATGGAGTGAAAACGGCAATCTGCTATGCATCTCTTAAATGGGCGCTTTATGTATCAATAGGAACATTATATGAGTTTATTTTGAAATATGAGAATTCTACAAACATTTGCCAATGTCACCTATCTCTATCTTCCATACTGCAAACGAGGCTGGTATTCAGGTAACAGCACTTTCTGAGAACAAAAGACCTGCTTGAGTAAAGAGACAGAGAGAAAAAGAGAAAGAGAGAGAAATTAGAAGAATCCTATATAAAAATGCATAGTTAGTTTCAGTAAACATGAGATAATAAAAAGGTCTGTAAATGCATTGGAGGTTATCAGTGGACTTATAAAATGGAAATAAAGAAGCACAGCCATCTATGAATGTGACCTTAAAAACTGTTACCAATAAAGTGACTGCCTTTGTGAGTCCAGTCAAGTATCATAAGAGAACAAGTCTCAGTCACTGTTTTACCTACAAAGACCCAAATTTATTCTCCATTTACTGGAAAAGCCAAGAACTAAGCATTTTTCATACACAAAACTAAATGCAGTAATCTGTAAATTAGGTAACAAGCATGTTAAGAAACTGCTTATGCCAGCCAAAGAGTTCCACTGCTTTATATCTTATCCTGCAAAAGCATCTCTTCAGTATCAGTGGAATTTTACTTCTGAGATGAATTTTATCAGTCTAACATTACTTTTTCTTTAATTCTCCTTTACTGCGTCTTGCTAGGTATCTAAGAAGGACAAGATGGGAACACTAATGTCTCCTTTATGGCATTTATCTAGGACTCTGGGATCAAAGGAAAGTTGAGGGTGGAACCGTCCACAATTAATCATAAATGGTGATGTCTTTATTGGCTACTGACCTTGCAATAAGTTGCATGAGTTATTAGAAGGTTCTCTGTTACCACAATCCCTATTTTCTTGAAGGAGAGTATAAATCACTTGGGCCTCATGAATTTCTCATATTTACAAAACATACTTCCAAATTTTCCACAGAGGATGCAGTGCAACCACTTATTTTCCCAATTTTAAAAAAATAATTTTTCAGCTTGTTCAGATGTGACATAAGGAGGCTGATGATTGAGATGACCTGACTAAGAGTGACCTGAGGATCCAAGGTGAGTGTAAGCAAGAAGCCCAGAGAGAAGTGGATAGTTTCCATCATTCCCAGTTTCAGGTTGTTTGCATTACTTCTTTTCTAACTATGCTCGGAGCAACAATCATGGTAGATTGCCATATGCTGTTCCATTAAGAACTGAAGCGTGTAATAAATCAAATTCCATGGTGACATATCTTGTTTCGGTGGCATGATAAGTTGCTTCTTGGCTGAAATTCAGATGAAGACTATCTAGATTTTGTAAATATACGTCTCCATATTTTCTTGAAGTTTAAATGGTATTTGGAAAAAAGAATGAAAAGAAGACAAAAGAAATGCAGCCTACAGAAATAGCAAAGAGCTCTCAGTGGACAAATGCCATAGTATAAATTTTGAATAATTTTCCCTTGTATATAGTTATGCCCATGAGGAGGAAATACATTGTCTTGCTTTAAAGATTAAATGTAAATGTCTGAGACCATTACAGAGTAAGCTATCATGCAAAATGTACATTTTACCATGTAGAAAATCTAATTTTACCAACATAGAATTTCTCAAACGAAATTAGTTTTGTTTCCTTGTAAGTTCAGGGGGGGCATCTATGCTAACAAAGGCATCTATAAGAGAACTTTAAGCAAACGTTAAAACTTCAACCTAGAGAAAAGCAATGTAGTCACAGACTAGCATGAGATTCCCATTTGAAAGAAATGCTAAAGTTGTCATGAAATGGATATTCTCAACATTTACTACCATGATTGCTATTTTGACACACTGAAGAGCACAACATAGAGAATTTCATTTCTGCTCCTAAGGTTTCAGTCCCCATTGGGCAGGATAAAGACGCCAGTGCATGTAACTAGAAAATGAGGTAGGCTAAGAGAAGTTGTGTTCAGATAGGAATAAACCATGTTTTAGTGACTTAACAATGAGACAAATTTCACAACCAATAGAGCTGACTCTGGCCTTGAAGAGGTGTGGCAATTTGATGTACAGCAACTGGGACATGTCAGGTAGTAACAGTGA
Source organism: Galemys pyrenaicus (assembly GCA_019455555.1). Lineage (NCBI taxonomy): Eukaryota > Metazoa > Chordata > Mammalia > Eulipotyphla > Talpidae > Galemys > Galemys pyrenaicus. The sequence continues at coordinate 2,405,546 of JAGFMF010011655.1, read as the reverse complement.
GTACAGTCACACACAGCTGTCCTTGCGCCCTGAAGCATAAGGACTTTGATGAGTGTGTTCTGTATGCTATGCGAGGCATCTTCTAAGCTTTGACATGTTTTAACGCATTTCATTCCCACAAAAGCCCTAGAAGGTGGTACTGTCTGTGCCATCCCATTTAACAGATGAGAGACTGAGGTGCAATCTGTGTAAATAACTTGCCAAAGAGCAAGAGCTGAGTTTGGGACTCAAACTGAGTCTTGTTCACATGCATGTTATTTGCAGCAAGGTCCAATGAACCAATTAGATTTTGAGAGAAGGGCCAGGTAAAGCTAAACACCCATGGTGGAGTGTCTCAGACAATGAGGAGTCACTGATGGCTTTTGAACAAAGTGACTAAAGTGGTACTTTCAGGAGACATCTGATAACAGTGTGTATATTAAATTTGAAAGATACACCTTATTATCAGAAGGACTTAACTGACTGGTTAAGAAGTAATTGCAGCAATGTAAGAAAGTATAGGAATGGGAAATGCAGTAGTAAAGAAAAATGGGTAACTGTTAGTATATGCAACGGTCTTTTCTCAATTTGAAAAATATTTACCTCCCACCTCATCACTTGTTTATCTAGACTGTGACAGAATGACAAGATAATCCATCAAGTAGTGCATTTCATCTTACTTTCTTAGTGATTTAAGTTGCTTCCTTAGTGTAATTTATTGGAGATTATTACTAAATTTCAAAAAAGCAATAAAACCACAGCTGAGAGGATTATTGGTGCTCTGGTAGCCAATGGTTTGCTAGCACTAATTTGATGCAATTAAAAAATAATGAATTACAGATATGTATGCTTAATGATGTAAAATAACTAATATACCTTTGAAGAATATACAAATATGAATACAAAAAAATTGGAATTTACCATTAACACACAAACACATAAATATAAATAAATATCTCATCCAATGTCTTGAAAAATGCCCATATTTTAAAATTTTTCATGAACAACTCAGCAATTATTATGATTTAATGACTTTTGCAGTTTTTGAACTAAGGTCCTAACAACGTTATTAAATTTTATTCTAAGATTATATCTAAAAAGGGTTATTTTCTAACTTGAGAGTTTTTATGCAAATTTCCATTTAATTTTTTTCTTCTTTTAAAAAAATAGCAAGATTTCACTGGTTTGTTTTCAGTGCCATCTGTGTTATTAGCAAAGAAAAGCAAGCATAAGTTTAGAACAATGCAAGAGAAAGCTATGTAAAATTAAGCTAAAACTGTCACAATGAAACTGCTAACTTTCACAGAGATCAAATTCCAGTACACTGAAAATGTTTCTTGGGCCTGCCTAGAATTTCTCACCTCATTAGGTGTGAAAAACATAAATTGAGCACTATTTTTTCTTTTGCAAAATTTTGTTCATGATGGGAACAGTTGGGGAAGCAAAGCTCTCCATGTCTTTAGATCTGGGATTTGGAAAGAGAGGAAAGTGATTGAAGGCTGCACCCTTCACAGATTCTGGGCACTTGCTCAGTGATTGTTTTTGAATCTTCAAGTGGCTTATGAAATAATGAATTCATCTCCACATTTCCATCTTTTTTAAGAACACAAAATTAGCACTCTTCTTACAAAAAAAAAAGAAGGGAGATAATCAAAATACGTGGCCAAATGTAATGTCGCAAGCCGAGTTCCAAGATCCAGAACTCATGTTTTCGAGTCAAACCATTCAGCTCTAGATATTGAACTTCTATAACAGTCCCCATCTTCAAATTTCAGTAATACCTCTCTGCCTGCCAGATGTCTAGGTGGGATTTAACTCTACGTGCATATTAATAAGTTCAATTTAGAAAGGTTAAAAACTCTGACTCATTGCCCATCAAGTTAAAGCACAAATTCAAGATTTTTAAGTACTTAATCTGTACCATGAACTGAGATTTATATTACAAGTAGAAAAAAAGAAGTGCACTTAGGATACAGTCCAAAATAAAACTACCTAGCATAAGTGTGAATGTGTGCTTCTAATTGGTTTATTTATTTTCCACACAATTCCCCCAGTGTCTATAAATGAAATACCTTTTATTATCCCCTAATCTAGTACCACAGAATCCTGTCCTGTGAGCAGTATCTAATTCTACATCATACCACTCAAAATTGTGCATCTTTTTATAACAATGGTTAAGAGCATTTTGCATTTCCTATAATTTAATTCAAACATGTCTCCTTACTTCAAAGAATGATAGAGACCACTGAAGGTACACCCACATTTGATACATATAACCATCACACATTTCCATGGCAACTTGTACTTTTTTGCTGCAAAAAGTGAAATGTAGTTCATAAGTGAGTAATACAAAAGGTCATTTCATGTTCCAATACCCAAAATATTTTTACACTAGACCTCCCACACACTCCTACCCTCAGAAGCCAAGGACTTTGAAGATTGAAATAATAAAGGGTAATTATAATGCACTTTAATGAAGTTGGAAACTAAGGTATCTCATATTAGTGAGTGTGTTATAATTAACTCTGGTAAATGATAACAAAATGAGTATTTTAGTTCTCACTCTTCTAGGCAAAAATCTGAAGGGACAAATCAATGTAATCGTGTTTCCATAAACTAACAGAGAGGTCTAAATCTCTGCTATATCTCTAAAGTACAGTTTCTAATACATTTTGTTTTTAAAAATTACCTCAGAAAAGGCATCTCAATGGTAGTATTTGAAGAGAAATGATAACTTCCTGCCAATGAGGTTATTAATGTTGATAGATAATGTCCGATGGATGTTTCAGAAGACAGAGTATTGATCCATTGTCTGAAAAGAAAATTTGTAACTTTTCTCTAATTAAAAACAATCTACTTTTATCAGCTAAAGAAGAGCAAGACAATAGCAATGCCAGGTCTTAGTCTGAAAGGGCTCTCGCCTCAGCCACATATGGTATCTGGGCTGCCCTCCCTCTCAACACTTAAGTCCTTAAATCATTCTCAGATCACAGGATTAAAATTCTTTTTTGTAGTCATCAAAACATTCTCCCTGCAGCATGGATCTTAACCATCCTCATCCACTCCATTGGATTTTCTTAACTTTTAACCCAATAGATTAAAAATTTGGGTCTCAGTCACTGGCAGAGTACCATGCCAGAGGTTTTTTCTTTATGTACTTTTGGCATATGAATACAAAATATTGTATTCATTCCTGTATCAGTTCGATAGGTGGCATTACATAGGATTTAAACTTTGTCAGAGTACTGAATATTCTACTGCATTTCACAGAGTACAATACATGACACAGGACCTAACAAAGAGACCACTTTTATGAAAAAGACCCATGATTTGCTAAATCTTTCTTAACCAAGAATGTCTGGAGTTATTTATTTTCACATAAATTTGTATTCATCACCTTTACATACTTTACATACACCACTGTATTAATTAATATATTTCAATTTGCCCCCTAAGAAAATAATCCACTTTCTACACACCAGTGTGACCCACTTGGGCAAAAGTGGAAGAGGATGTTAGAATCATGTTGATGGAGAACATGCCACTCTGCACAGTTGAGTCTGCTGTGCATGTGCCCTCTCTTATTTCAAGTTTTCTGTATGCTGCCCACCTGGTTTCACAAACTCTTTTTCCCTTTCCTTTTAGTTTACTGTTACTCGCCCCAAAGATCTCAGCTAGACATCACCTCCTTTCCTGAGTCAAAGTGCATGCCTTCTGGCTACAAGTTATCCAACACGTAGTAGGTGCTCAACAAATAATGTAGCAGAAGTAAATGATCTGCAAGATGTCAACCAGATTCTCCCAGGTGACCCAGCTATGCCTACCTCAAATCAAATCCTGTCTTTTCCTCAAAACCAGTTCTCTCTTCAAGAGACCTAAAAGTCTTCTTGTGACTCTGAACCAAAACCCTCTAATCATCTTTGGCATGTCCTTCCCCTTCATCTCCTACTCCAAGTGCTTAAAAATGTCTGACTCCTTCTTTAAAATGCCTTTTAGGTTCTGCCTGACTCCTTCCTGTCCATGCTATTACATCCTGATGATCTAATACATGAGTTAATATATGAATTACAGCCATCTCTTACATGGTCACCAGGTTTCAGACTTCACCAATGGTCCAAATGATCCTAAATATCACTGCAACACTCATTTCCCTAAATACCACCTCCATTATATCACTCACTTGTCTACTAAATCAGGAAAAATGGTCATTATCTTTTTAAGGACCTTCATAATTATATACATGCCAAGTCTCCAAGTTACTTTCTATTTACACCCTCTGTTCCAGTTAAGAAAATTTGTTCACTGTCCTAGCAGACAGAGCATGCAGTTTCACATCTTCCCTGATTATAGTGTGGAGATATAGACTTACATATTCACCCTACATTGCAATTTACCTTACACTACCCTACACGTAATCTGTATAGCATATGACACATCATACAGGATAGACACAAGTACTGGTGCCTACTTGAACACATCTGTCACTGAGTTTTGTCTCAATACTCTTACCAAAACAAATCATTTCTACAAGTTTTCTGCATTTCACTATAGATTTCCTTTATGTTTTTCTAATTATTACATGTGATCTAGAGATTGCTTCTCAATATCAGCGAACATCTGTAACCACTAGCACAATATTGGACACAGATCCATAGATTTTTGGAAATGTATTTATTTATTCAGTAAATACTCATTGATTAACCACTCTATACCAGGCACTGAGAATACAGCAGAAAAGGAAATGAAGTTTGTGTTCTAATGGTGGGTATTGGAAACACAAGGAAACTGATAAACATTTCAGGTAGTAGTGTGTGGATTTTCTATTAATAATATAATTATGCTAAATCACACTGCCTTGCAAGTACAAACAGAAGCTTCTTGGATTGTGTTGTACTTGATGATTCTTCTCTCCTTGCTCATGACCCCAAAAATCGGCCTCTATTTTTACTGCATTGTAGGCATGGGTTAGATCCTTATTTGTGCAACTGAAGTTTAGTGAGATTTAATGTCTTCGAACCAGAATGGAGCTGAAATATTATTTTTAAGAATTAATTATAATTGAACATATGCCAAAAGTACATAAAGAAAAAAGCTCTGGCATGTTACTCTGCCAGAATAGAAATAGATTTTGGACTCAATTCAGTTTCTAGTAAATTAATGTCCAAAAGCACACAGGAACAAATGTGCATACGTTTGTGATCTCAGTAAAGACCATGTGCACATGAACCCTAGAATTTCATCTTTCCCTTCCCTCCAGAGGGTTCACTTCTCTGCTGTCACTGTATAATGTTTGCCTATCATGATATCTGAGATGCTTCCTGAAGTCCTTTCATTTAAAGAACTCTGGGTATATGAATTAGATGTGCAGTTTGTCTTTATGCTAAGGGACATTTTTTACCACTTTCTATGTAACAACAAGGAGGCACCAAGGATTCACCTGTTTGCTCCATAAATATCTGCAGAGTGATATTCACCAAACTGTTGACATTTTATCAGAAACATCACAATTGTGTGCGCATCATACATTTTATATGACTTTGACTATGTGCCAGGCACTGTACTTAGTTCTGGGAAGGCTGATACTAAATACCACAGTTCCAGCTCAGGAGGAGTTCACAGTCTAGTGACAAAAACCCACACTGATCAATTGTGATATTGGCTGATATGTTCAGTACTTGAAATATAAATAATTTCATTTTCAAGGAATTTTAGAACTGAAAGTTCTCAGCATCATTATCACTGAGTCCTACCCAAGTAAGAGAAAGAAGAACACATATTCTATTTGGTCCTAAAGGGCAACTGGAACCAGATCTCTGAGACAAGGAGCTGCTTACTCTGCTCCTACTTTTTCACTCAGCTATTTGCTGAAAGGTCCATTATTTTTCTAGGACCACACGGTTTATACAATCAACAAATTAGTTTCAATGTATAAAACAAGCTTTCAAATGTGCTAAATTAGTAACACAAATTATTTTTAGTTAATATCTCTCGAAGCGTGATGATAAATATTGTCATTTGACACGTGAGATGCACTACAATATCTATTATCCTTGTCTAATTTCCTGATTCCTTCCACTATTGTGGGTTATGTAATTAATTAAATTAACTTCAGACTTTAGTTCATATTGAACCATCGCCAAATCCTGTGACAGAGGGAAAGATATAAGACTAACTGTATGTAAAACTACTGTTAGATAAAACAAATGATTATTCTTTGGTCATTTAAAATAGGCACATTTTTCTGGTGAATTGTCTCATCCAGATATATGAGAGGCCCACCATAACAGCTTCATGTTCTCAACTTATTGCTGCATATACATTAATTATGCTTTTTTTTTGCTTATATTATTCAAAACTTTGGGTACAAGTACTTGTGATATAAGGGCATATGCATGTTGTCTGTGTTTTCAAGATCTAACTTTACAAGCTCAACAGGACTTATATTATGTTTAAGGAGAAAGTCAAGACTACTGGCCCACTTTTAAGATGACTATTGTAATATTACATGAGATTTATAATTTTTTTTTCCAGGAAACACCAATACTTTCTGCTACCTTCCATACTTAACTTTAGTGAAGAATATTTTAAGAATATTGTTTCAAGTTTTAGTCACTTAATCTCATATGCATTTTTAAGATATATACAATTTTAAGGTATATACAAAATTCCATTTTGTGGAATCCAATGGAAGTGTAATAGCAATCATAACAAAAACAACAGGAAAACATTTTAAAGCAAAGGAGGAATGTCTCTTACTTAGGAAATATGTTTCTTAACCAATGTTAGAGATTTTATACTTATAAAAACACTTTGAAAAATCATTATGTGTTCCAAAGGATGTTTTTACAAAGGTGAATTAAAGCTACAGAAATGGGTTTGTTATGTAGTTAATTCAAATCAAATGTGTTTTCTTCTTTTGAAATATCCAGATAACTGGAGTAATTTAAAGGAACTTTTTAATTACCTGGGGAATTGCCTGGATCTTCCACCTCAATATGCCGTTTCACTCTGTAGCTTAAATGGTCTTTTAAAAAAATAGAACTATTTCCTCCTCTCATTCTTTTTGGGTCTTTGTCAGTTCCTATAGAAATGTAAGATTAAAGATTAAAGGTATCTAAAAGATTAAAGGTATCTAGGATGTGCAAGGAGACCCCAAATTTTAAATGAGTCTGATTTCCAGATGATTTCCTGTTTTAATCACATAACCATTACATCAAACCTTCTGAAGTTCTGTTTCCCCAAATCATGAAAAAATGGAGTCCTAAACAGTTTCCATGGTAACTTATACTTGTCATTTTTATATGGGTTCAGTAAAGTTTCTTTAAACACTATCAGCAAGAGTATGGGTAAAACACATATTTTCAGTCTTACCAGTTCTAAGTTAAACTGCCTCAATTTGTAAAATCCTTAGAGCAATTGCTCACAGCAACTACTTTCTGTTCATTGGGATAGAACAGCAGTGATTCTGAAAGCACAGGCACATCTGTAACTTTATAAGTCATATGATTATAAGTCTATTCTTCAGAAAGTAATATTTGCAGAGTAACAAAAAAATCATAGTTTATCCTACCTGCATATAAACTATTCAAGTATACTACATTTATCATATTAAAAATGCATCATTAAAATTTAAAAGCAGGTGCAGTTGCTCAATAAGCTAATGGTATAGTCTGAAAGACTCTAGTCAAGATTGTATTGTTGAATTCCCAGTTGGATAAAGGAGAAAGAAAAGGAGGGAGGGAATATGCATGACCTTGCACCAAGGTGGTAGGGCCCTAGGATACTAGGCTGTAGGCTGTGGTTGGGCTCCACTCGGAGGATATTTCCTGCACTGCATTCTGACTGCTGAGCATGAAAGTCTCCCTCCAACAGAGCAGGCTGAAATCACTTCACCTAAGAACAGAAATCTCTATGGGCATGTGACCGGGAGCACGTATTTGTAGAGTAGGGTGAATTTATGGGTTGTTTGCCCACGTGCACTGATGGTTTGAAGTTTGTCAGAGAACAAGTTGTAAGAAAATGACATAAAGGAATTTAATGAGAAAAAAAACTGGTGGAAAAAAAATTTAACCTTCTTAAGAGTCATGTCAATCTATAGACTATTAAATGATCACCTTTATTACCGGTTGGTTTATTCACCTCACATCATCTTGGAAAGAGCTAGTCAAGATTCCTGAAATCTATTAATTACTTTCCTTTAGCAAATATTAACTCAGCAAAATCCTATTCTTTCATTAAATATGTTTAGAATTTTAAATTGAAATATCTAAATCTGTATATCTATTATCTGATTAGATAAATCTAATTTGTAAAATATTTTTAAAAGTAAGTTAATGGCAAGGTTACTTGTTTCTATAATTATTTTAAAACTGATACTGATAAGAACAGACACTACGCATGATCTTAGCCAAAAGGCCGAGAAGTAATCTATAATTCTTTTTAAACAAATTGTGCACATCCAAATTTACTGTAATTAGCATATCTACTCAGTTATAACAAGAACAACACAAAAAATAATAAATCAACTTTTAACCTAAAATCTCTTACAGGAAAGATGGCCACAGTGTAAAAATTAAAAAGAGATAAAAGAAAAAGAGTCAGTAATTGCCTTCTCACTCCTTTGGACATTCTTTTTAAAGTGACTGTGATATGAAACCGTATATCTGTATGAGGTCTTTTGGGATGGCACTTTCTTTAACAGACATTTTAAATATTTTATGGGGAAAAATGCATCGATCCACCATCTCTAATATAAATACCAGGGTGTGTAAGTACAATCTGTGAACTAAAAAGACAGAACTACTTCTAAAAGTAGAAGTCCTTTGGCTCTTTGCAACTCTCCTCAATTACTAAAAATGGGGAGGGCACATCAATATATTTGTTAAATTATGTTAGCTAAGCTGTCAGAAATATTGTATTATTTCTCTCTTTTGTATAAGTGTCTGTGAGTTCAGAACAATAGGCTTTCAGGGACAAAAGCTTTAAAAATCTAAACCCCTTAAAACATTTTTTAAAGGAAGCCTCGTAATTTCCTGGGTGACCTAACACTCTTTCCTTGATTGGTGTTTTAGTTTTAGTGGTTTAGGGAAACCCCTTTTCCTCTATCATGTTTTCTACATTTTTTCATATTTCTCATCTTCTGGTTATTTTCTCGGAGTTATTATTCTTTTGTCTTTAAGCTGATTAATAACCTACAGGTCTTATGAAATTTCTATCCATGTATATACTTTTAATGTAATAGATTTAAGAGAGATGCAGCTTGAAAAAAATCTTCAGAGGATGAATTTTCTATGAAACATTCCTTGCTTTCTAAAATAAAAAACTCCTACATTAGCTGTAATGCCATTTTCTTTCCATCAACTTTGTATCTACTGATACATGTGCCACAAACAAAAGATGTTCTTCCATTTGTGTTCTCAAAGAATCATCTAGGTTTCATGAAATTTTGGGTTTTTTTTTTTAAAACCACAAATGTACAATCAACTCTGGAAAGTTAGAAAGAGATTATTTTGTTTTAATGAGATTTTTATTGTTAGTTATTATATATTGTTAGTAGATATTAAGGTCTCATAATAATTTGTGACTACAGAATTTACTTCATTGGACAGATTGGAAAACCAAGATAAAACAAGATTTTTACAAAAGAAAGGTGAATTGAATGAACTAAGCACCCATCTACTCACTTTCTTGTTTGTTTAGTATCCTTTTATTCAACATTCTCTGTGTCTGGCACTATGACGTACTTGTTGCCCCACATAATCTCAGCAGGTAACAAAAGCCTGGAAATTCTCAGTTGAGGTTTTGAAGTAAATTTTTGAAAGAAACTATTTAAAGAGAGGTGTGGGTAAAGTTAAGAAACACCAACAATGTACTAATTATTAGGCCTTCAAGATAGAAACAGTAGGAATTCAGGAAGTCATTAATTCCACCCTTAGATCTGGAAAAATAAAAAAGATGGTATAACCAGAGAATAAAAAAGGTGGTATAACCAGAGTCCAGAGAAATTGAGACCGTGAGAGGCAGAGGAGAGGATGACTGCACCGGAACTGTAGCCTGTAGCCCAACAGCAAGGGAGCCAGAGGACAGTGGAACTTCCTGTGCCCGCCACCCATGCCTGTGCTTCCCCTGGACTGGACTCACCAGGCGATGGATTTCACCCATGTCAGCCCCCAAGAGCAGAGAGCATGGCAAAGAAACGCTCCTAGTGGAGGAAGAGAAATTGGCTCCTGAGAATAGTTAACAAGGTGCCACAGATAGGACATGAATAATAAAACGACTCACAGATTAGCCAGGTAGCTGAATACGTAAATAAGTAGTAGCAGATAATTTCAATACTGTGTAAAATCATTAGACAATTTTTAGTAATGATACAAAGCAGGCAGAAAGTCATGTCCATGGATTGGGCCTATGTAAACTGTATAGAAAATCAGTGTGACAAGAACTCAGAGTAGTGTTTTAAGTCTCTTCACAGGACTTGCAAATAAATGAGTTGCAAGGGTATATCATGAGGGTGAAATTGCAAATAGCCAAAATTTAATTTAAAAAAATAATGTGGATCAACAGAAAAGTCCAGGACACTTTCATTCCTTCACTCAAAAATATTTAAATCACTTCTGCATTCCAGGTGTTGTGTTAGATTTCCATGATGCATAAAATTAGTTAAAGGTAGGTTGGGGATGAGAAAAATGCTTGGAAAGCAAATAGTAATGAGACTGGATCTACTACCAAGTATTGGAGTTATATTTGTCAGGAAGTGAGAATAAATTGAGAGCCAAAGGATGACTAGAAATTATGCAGTTAAAGAAGGTACAAAAGATTTTCAGGAAGAAGTAACTAGGAAGGTATGGAGGTGAGAGATCACAGAGTACTCAGAAAATGGAAAGGAGTTCAGTATGATAAGTACTTTCTGTCTACCTGGTGTTTCTCATTTGTCCCACTTAATATTATTTTATTGATTAATATTTTTCATTTTCTTACATCACTGTTCATTTTTGTACAATATTTGATTTCTCCCTTCAGGTATAGTCCATAAATCTCCTACCACCACATTACCCATGAACTGTCACCACAGTCCCTAGTGCTGTCCCACTTAATTTTTAAAAAGGATACCATGAAAGGGTACACCATTTGCTTAAAGTTCTTGAATGGGGGAAACTGAATAACTGAGAAGTTGAATCACATGATCAATTTTGAATGTTAGGAAGTTCCCTCTAACAACAAGAGAGGTAGCAGATCAGAGGAGTGTAAGACTGGATGCTGGGAGACAAATTAGGAGATAATTGCATTAGAGGAGACAGTATTTGGAAAGGACTTAAATTAAAGCAACATGCTTATGTAATATATGCAAGAGAAGAGATATAGTAGACATCACAAAGGCAGAACCACCAGACATGGCCATGTAAGAAGGACAGAATGCAGAAAATGATAACTACAGAGACCCTCTGCTTGGTTGACTAAAAATGATCTAATATTTTTAACCAATATGTACAAGAAGAAGGCATGAATTTATGAAGACAGAAAATTGGCTCACTTTAGGACATGACAAGGGGCTCTGTAAGATACTACATTTAAAATGTCTGAAAATAGTAGGGTAAATGTGGGAATAAACAGTAGGACCGCTAGACTGAAGCTACAGATGGGGGAGTTACCAGCATAGATGAAGATTTTGCATGATGAGAGGTGATGATATCCCTGAAGGAAACTGTGTCACCTCATAAGTCAAGAGGATCAAGGATAGAAGTCTGGAGAATATCACAGTGAAGGGGGTCAGAGGAGGCAAGACAGGAGAGGCAGGAGGAATTATTGTTAATGATGTTAAGCAAGAAGAGTATTTTAAGTAAACATAAAAAGACATCATCAAATGTCATAGATGAGTTCATCAGTCTTTGTGGCTTAGGGTTTTGGAGTCATTCCCAAATCTGTGTCTTAATCATGCCAGATTTCTCCCTACCCCTTACCTATAAAAACAAGCTCCAAAGTCATGGAGCTCCTGAATCTGATGATATATATAGAGTAGGGGAAACTGTGGCTGAGGGAAATTTATGAACCATAACCCAAGTGTGGTGTGATTGAGGCATGGTGATGAAGCAAGAATGAGCTTGCAGCTGCCGGTCACACTGAACTAAAGATAAACTATCAAACTTCAAATACCTTAGGCCACGAAGGGAGGTGCCTTCGTGGGAGGAAGGCCAGGTCAAAGTGAAAAGACATTTTGCAGAAATCGTTCAGAATCACTGCCAGTTCAATTCCTCAAGTTAACATTAAGATTAGTGAAAATTTCACAAAACGTCTCACTTTAGAAGTTCCCCTCACTCAATGACTTTGAAGGAACCAGTAGGGAATATACAAAAATAATTCACTTAATAAAAACCCAAAAAATTTAATTTCATAAAATCATAGGGACATTCTATGTCAGTCATTAAAGTCAGAGAGCAAAAGAACATTTTAAACAGACCTTTCTTCTCTATGATTTCTACAAAGTTCAACAGGCCATGAAGAATCATGGTGTAACAGAGACATCCATGCAGATGGTGCGCACAGACCTCAGCAATTACCTATCATGTCTATGTGACTGGAGATATGAAGACTCTTAGATTCCTCCCTACTTCAAAGATTCTTGAAAAGATGGCAGTGATTTGATGGGCGTGCTGGAGGTCTTGTTTGGCAAATACTAAATACAACGTAAGTGTGAGCAGTTACTACCATTACCCACTTTGAAATCAAAGTTCAAAAGAAAAAGAAAAAAAATGTTTAAAAGATTATAGGGTGACAGAAAGCTTGAAAATGAGGTAACAGAATTTAGGGGAAAAGAAAAATGAAAAACAGTAAATCGAACATAGCAGGGGTTATAAGCCACCATGGCAAACACATAAATGTTAGAAATAGGTGTGGTCGACCTTTTTGGCATTAGAAATTGTTTTAAGATATCAAATGATTTGGTGTTTTGAATCTATTAAATATAAAACACTGAAAGTTTTTTTTTTCATGATATCTATACATATATATTTTTATATATGCATATATATGCAGCCATGGAAAAATCTTATGCTTCAGATCTTTTTATACTTCTTCAAAGGATTACTTTATATGCACACTTTGACGCTTTTCTTTTCAATGTTAATAAGCTCTTTTCCTCAACCTCCATCAGTAAAATGAAGGAAAAGGAGAGCCAAGTCATAATCAATCAGTAAAGACACTAAATCACCATATTTTAGGTGAAAGCTTTCTCTTTTTCATGAATGGCAGCTTGTTAATATATTTAATTTTAACTTTGCTCTTTCAATATAGATTTAAGAAATGAAATTAGTAGTTCCCCACTTAACACCAATGTTTCTGACTAGTACAGGACATTTTTAAGCTAACATAGTCACCTTCTGTGTGGGGGGAACATTTTTAGTCCTGGCCATGGAATTTATTCTTCTTAAAATCTCATAATGTGATGCCATGTATTTTATCGATAATACTTTATTTAGAGTTTTGCTTGAAAGACTTAGTGTTAATTAGTAAAAGGGTATAATAAAAATTTAAATGGTTACTTTTAGTCTAGTCTTTACCTAGTATTTATAACTTTTTTCACATTCATATTTTAATTTTAAAGCATTTTTATTTGTACTTATCTATAATATATAGTTATTACTAGATTCACATTTGAGTTTAACCAAGTATTTAGGAAGACAATTAAACTAGTTACAATTCTGTATAAAAAACCTGATGCACTAGCCTTGAAGGATTCTTAATAAAAATGTGAATAATGAGAAAGATCACTTATGACAAAATTATCTTAATTTTGGAAAGAAAGAAGTTTGCTGTTATTTTCGAATGGTGTGACATCTCAGCTGTGTGTGCATACATGCATGTGTGTGTGTGTGTGTGTAAGCGTATGTGTTTAAAATTTTAAAAGAACTAGGCCACCGGACTCCTTTTTTTTAGAATCTGAAAAATATTCACTGCTTCTCTATAAATCATACAAAGTGCCACATAAATTAGGTTAAACACGTTACTTGATTTTCAATATAATTAACAAAAAATAAGGACACAAAATACATAAAAACTCTTGAACATCAAGTGAATATGTAAATAGTATTGAGGATAGTGTTTATGGGGTAAAGATATTGGGCTGCAAGAAAAAAAATTTCTATAATTAAAATGAGTCAGGCATCAGTGAAAATTTTCTGGAGAAGGTAAGTCTGTTAGAGTTCGATGAGCTGGATGAGTTGGAGTTGGATGAGTAAAATACTCCTGTATTCCCTTCACTTTCAATAGCTGGTATGTGAATGAATGTGGGTGGGTGATGAGCCAGGGGAATGCAAACTGAAGCAAATTGAGAGATGGTCCCTGGAAAACAAAAGGGGGAAATGAAAACAACTTGGGAATAGGCATCTTTTAAAACTGGACAGCGACACTAAAAAAAATCCAAGGAGGGGTAGTGGACAAATTAAAGCAAAAATTGGGAGAAAGGACCTTGGAGGGAAAATAGTGGCGCAAAATGCACTAGGAACACAGGAAAAACAGACATTTGAAAAGACCCAAGTGTTTACTGCATCAGTGCCCAGAAGTTCAAGGTCTAAAATTCACCTACCATTGGGTGATTTGGAGGACACTGGTGATCTTTACCAGAGGAATTGGTGGTATTAGAAACTCTATTTCAGAATTGGTGATTATTGATGGGTAAAGTGGGGAAGTAGAGCTAATGTAAACTATTCTCTCTATAAAAAATTCTGTGAATGGAAGCTGATAGCAGGCTATAGGAATAGGTCACAGAACCTTACAGTAAATGTACTGTCCCAGTAATGGTAACAAAATGTTTGACCATACTCCCAGTTTTTGCAACATTTTCAGAAGTCTCTGCAAGGTATGGCTTGCAATCAAAATCCTAGCCCTTGGGTCTCCCTCATAATGCGGGTTAAGCACTGCACTAGGAAGCATCCTCAGCACAGCAGCGAGAGTTCAATCTGCTGCCAGGGAGGGACCCACATGGCACAGCAGACTTCTCCTGCCTTGTCCAGGGCTCCCCTCAGCATTGTATTTCAGTCAGTGTGCCTGTTCTGCTCCCCACTCTCTGATGAATCCTCTCACCTCCCACAACTCTGGTCTGTACCCCAGCTCTTGTGTGCATAAATAAATAATCATATATAATGATATATATGTGATTATATATGTGTGTGGTTATATATGATTCTATGTTAATTAATAAATTAATATAATTTCATATATATATATATATATATATGAAACCTAGCCCTTAAACTACAGGGAAACCACTCTGCAGCTTCGGCATGTTAGTACAGGTCTCTCAGCTTTAATGTCTCATGTTTTTTCACCTCCTTTGGTCATTGTTGTTGTCCAGTGTCACCAATTTCCTTTCCTTTAATATGTATAACTTACGTCACTGAGTCCTTTCTCTCCTGCCTTGTGCTGTGTGCAGTCTTCTTCCATATCTTCAGTTTCTGTTTTAACAGCACCTCTCTGAAGTGGAGAAAACACTTTTTATCCCATATTGTTTTGTCTCTATTGCAAAAACAAAGTAGTTGGCTTGTTTAGTTTTCTTCATTGTTGTGTTGTACTATTTTTAACATCATCTCCTCTCAAGCCTTGAGCAGAAGTTGGAGTAGATAACAGAGACTCACACCAGTCGAAGCAAGAGGCAATGGAATCAGTATGAATGGAGCAGAGTAACTTAGGTAAGTAAATCGTAAGTAATCCTATGGCTTTCAGAGCACGTGCACATGCACGCACACACACAAACACACACACACAGGCTAGAAATGGCTTAGGATCTAGATTGATAATATTTATTATGCATTTCTTGGGTTTTTATTTATCAGGTGCATGTTTGAGAGTCTATTGCTTAGGGAGGAAAATTAGTAAGAAGAGATAGTCCTTAAATTAATGTTGGGGGCCTCCCTGGTGGCCAGCGGGTTGCGTGCCTAACTGTGAAGCATCTGCAGTACAGCAGCGGGAGTTCGATCCCCGGCCAGGGAGGAGACCCACCTGGCGCAGCAGACCTCTCCTGCCTTGCCCGCTGCTCCCCTCAGCAGTGTGTTCCAGTCAGTCTGCCTGTTCTGCTCCCCACTCTGTCTCTGGTGAATCCTCTCACCTCCCATGACTCTGGCCTGTACCCCAGCTCTTGTATGCATAAATAAATCTTTTTTAAAAAAGTTTGAAGATGAATTTACACTAGAAGACCCAAATATTATATTGACTGAATGAACTATTTAGAGTACAGTAATTATATATCCAGACAAAAAGTTATTGAGTAAATAGAAATGCATAAGTACCAAACACTTAGAAGAATTTCCAAGTCACTCTTTGCTAAACCAAGGAAATATTAGTTCATTCTCATTAAAATGCCCAAATCAAGTCTTGTTAGTTTTTTTAATCAACATGAAATTAAATGTTTACTTTTCAAAATTTGTTGTCATCATTCACTAAAGAAAATTAACTGTTTCATTATTTATCATTAGTGGCCCATTTATGTAATGTGACTGGTTGACATGTTTTGTTTATCATCTTTGAAAAATTAACAATG
This sequence comes from Galemys pyrenaicus, assembly GCA_019455555.1. Lineage (NCBI taxonomy): Eukaryota > Metazoa > Chordata > Mammalia > Eulipotyphla > Talpidae > Galemys > Galemys pyrenaicus. The sequence continues at coordinate 2,389,039 of JAGFMF010011655.1, read as the reverse complement.
AATTAGATTTCTTTCAAGCATCAGACACTCATATTTAAATATGAACTAGCCCACTGAATCTATTTTATGTTTGAAATGAAATCTTAAATGAACATTACTTAGCATTTTCTTCCTGAAACCTTTTTATATTCTTAAATAATTATTACCCAGATGATTTATTCCTTGCTGATTAAAAATGAGGAAGACCATAGGTTTATTAATTGTTAGATTTATATCTGCAACCTGAAAGTAAGTGAATCAAATATAAATCCCATGACATATGCTAATGTACAATAGATTTATATAATCTAACAAATTTATCAAGAAAATTTAATGGTATGCACTAAAAATTATTTTGTGACACACATAGCAAAATTTGCATTGCAAACCAAGGTACTATCTGCAATTCACATATGACAAGAACATGTTTGCATCCACCAAGTTACTGTAATCCTATAAGTGAATGTAAAGAATTTTACATTATAGAATAGGCATTGCAGTTCCCTCAATGAAAATTATTAATCACAAAATCAAAACACATCCTGTCACACACACAAAACCTATAAATTTGGAGTCCCTGATGTTCACCAAATTTGCACTGAATAAAATAGTGCATGGATGCATATTCACTCAGGATTATACTAGGAAGTGGTCATTCTGGTATTATGTCATGTGAGGGCCAATGTTTTCAAAATTTTTCTTGCAATTTCCATATTTTCCCCTGTCTACATAATAATTATGGTCATATTTACTTTAGATGTTGACAGAATTGACTGTTCACCTACTTTATAGGACACCTAGCTTACTTAGAGCAAGTAATTATGAAAATTAAAATATTGGGGTATAAGATTTTCAGTCAAAGTCCAGATCTATTGTTAGGAAGCACCGAGATGATACTCTATATCCTTCTAGTCATTCAGTCAAAAGGTAGTTTGGCTTCAGAGATAACTATGTTAATGTTCATTTTTTTAATTTTCCTTAGTGTAGCCTTATATTTAGAAGAGTCAGTGCATAAAATAATTATCCATTTTGAGTACAGAGCTTGTCTTTCTAGCTGTCCTACATAAGATCTTTAGGCAGAAAAAAAAATCAAAGCTTTGTAGAACAAATGAATTAATTGTGAAATTAATTGGGCCATGTTTCTACTTTTAAAAATCAAGTTACATTTTAGTGAGTCTGAGAACATTTACAAAAAAAAAAATCCATAATCAGGCTGAATACAATAAAACTGGTTCTCTATGTTTTTTGGAAATATTTTCAGTTTCTTATCAGGGATGCTTATTATATACTGTAAAGCAAAATGAAGAAAAATATTAATAAAATAATGCTGAAATATTTGCTATGGTTTTCTCTAGATAAGAAATATCACTGATTTGCTAATATATATATGCTTTTTCTATTAGCTTTAAGATTAAAAGTCTAGATTTCCAACGTTTCACATTAAGAAAAATTTCAGTTGTTACAAATACTAAATCCATAACCAAAGCATAAGAAAAAATGCTTTGTATCCAAATTAGATATTTCACTCATCATTTTTTTCCCTGACTTTTTAATCTTGCTTTAATATTTTCATCACAGCGATAGAGGAATTAAGTGAGACACTGTATAAGAATTTTGCAATACTGTAAAATACTTCTACAAGTTTTTTGAATAGAATCAGAGTATCATTCTAGTGCCCTTTAATTTTTTTTTGTTTTTTTTTCATTTTTTTATTAAAATATTTTAAAATTTACATATACTTGCCATTAATTGTAATCCCCATGTATTCCCCATCACCATCTC